>JACDJE010000568.1:20556-186619 GCA_016647715.1 Pavo muticus | reverse complement strand
TTTTTTTTTTTTTTTTTTTTTTTTTTTTTTTTTTTTTTTTTTTTTGCCGGAGAAGGAGGAGCGGCGGGGGAAAGAGGAGCAAATCGAGGAGAGAAAGTGCGTTGGGGATGCCAGAGCCGCGGGCTGCGCGCCGTAGGAGGAGGTGGCGGAGAAGGGGGGAGGACGATGCCGCTGCCTCCTAAGGGAGGAGGGAGGCGCGGGGGCCGCTCCGGAGAGGAGCGGCGGCGGGCAGCGGGCCCCAGGGGCTGGCCAGGAGCGGCAGGCGACGGCCAGAAGCGAGGAGCGGCGGCGGCAGCGGAAAAGTTTTGGTGTGGGGGGCCAGAGGCGCGGAGGGGGATTATGATCGGTGCCGGCGAGGGATTCCCAGACACTGTCAGGTACAGTTGGGATTTAATTTCTCTCTCTTTTCCTTCCTGGTAATTCTAGTCCAGGTGATTTAAAACCCCGGTACCCTTTGAGAAGGCAAAGTTGAGTGGCCGGGATCGCGTGCGCCTCATTAGAGCCCCGTGCCTGCAAGTGTGCGGCAGTAGGCACACGCACAATTTATGAATGGCCGGCGGCAAGTGCGAGGAGGGTCGGCGGGCGGTTGTACGGCAGTGTTCGGGTCGGGAGCCCTCAGCCGCCCCGAGTCGTCAGGTCCTCGGGCTCGTTTCGGTGTCGAAAGCAGCCCTCAGCCCCCGCCAGGCGCCGCGCAGAGCAGCCCTCCTGCTGTAGGAAACCGGCGGAGCGCGCGTACGAGCGCGACCGCAGCCGTGCTCGGGGAGGTGGTTTAGAGAAAATGGGAACTTCAAAAAATGAGGCTCGGTCGGTGGAGGCGGTCGTCTGAACTCCACGCTGGCCAGTGTTCCGAGGTGTAAAGGACGGGGAGAGCAGGGAGCTGCGGCCTCCAAGAGGTTTCCTCACGTTCCCATCAGCAGCCCCCGGAGCGGGGGCTGGTTAGTGAGTGAGTGGGGGCGAGGTGAAGGGAATGGGATCAAGGTTTCTGAGTAGAGAGGAGCCCCTCGTCAAGTTCCTGAGTTAGACGGTGATCTCTGGCAAAATAATTACAAATATTGCAAAGGGGATGGGCAGGGGGAGGGGAATAATGAGTAGAGAAACAGATCGCGAAAAGAAATCAAACAGCTGAAGAGACCTCTCTAGAGCATGAGATATAATCCCGTGAAAGATAAAGAAATAAGTAGCAAAGTCGGAAAATAAGACTGTCCACCCCCTTTTCGTTGTGGGAATCAGTCAACAGGAGCTTTTAATTAATTTTAATGGAGGAAATCTGTTTTAAGGCTTACAATAAGCTAATAAATCCAAGGCACAAATCCATGTAAATTCCTGTACGGTGTGTGGAAAGTACTGATTAGATTTCTTCAGATGCTGGGTTTTTTTTGTTTGTTTGTTTTTGTTTTTGTTTGTTTGTTTGTTTTCCAATGCAGAGCTCAGCTAAAGAGAAAGGGAGAGGTTCCTTGCATGAAAAGATACTAAAGCAAGTCAAACCTCTCTCAAACACACGCACACAGGCGTACAGAAAGAGGGTGTACGTTAAAAATATGCTTACTTAGCGCAGAGCTCGTAGGGAGATTAAACCATTTTAAAGTTTGAGATTGATCACTACTTGGGTACAACAAATGCCAACTTCTGTGAGGCATTCATTTTTTCTTTCTCTGACATCACCTTTTTCCAAGAGCACCTTTATGCAACTGCATTTTCAGAGACAATTTGTGGGTTGGTTTTAGAAATGCATGTTTTTGGAAGGGGGAAGAAGTCTGTCCTGGTATTTTTTTTCAAAACTTTTAAAAGGTATCTTATATGTAATCCTACCCACCATTCTTTCCTTCTTTCTTTTAAAGAGTTAACACATGCAATGCTATCATTGGGATTTAATCAAAATGATATAAGAGATGTTAGTGTTGGTCTTGTTTCTGAAAATGATGGGAGAGATTTCAAACATCATTATCATTGATAGAAGATTTGCTATTTAAACTGCCGTTTTCTACCCTGATAAGGTAGTTAAGCAGTTAAAAGTGATAGTGAAGAACTGGAGTACTGTAGGTAAAAACAAGTCAGAGCGCTGTGCAAATACAGTGTCCATACGACTACCTGCAACTAACAGTTAGTGTTTTTTCCAAAGTTCCAGTCTGTAGCAAGGAGAAGTCATGCTGGAATGCATCCAACATTCTTAAAAGATTCACTCCTTACACACATGTACACCCTATACTTTGTATAAGGTGATGTTATCTGTATTTGGCTTCGAGAGTCTGGATCTAATTTGAGCCACTGTTACAAGTCACATTTATATCCTGGCCTGCTGGGTAGTTTGATTTAGGATGTAGACATATCTCCTTTCCGGAACCCTACACCCTCCCAGTTGGCTATGGTTTTTTTCTAAGAATAAATGATGTGCTTACCTTTAAATGCTTAAAATAGAAGTACCCAAAACATGGTATGTCATTAGGGCTGACTTCCCTACCCTTCTTGCAGAAAGGATGGAGAGGCACAGTTTTACCAAGTCAAGAGAACAAAAAGAATTTCAAACAAACATCACTATCAGGCTTTTCCTGTACTGTACTTTCTATTTAAAGAACTACAAAGAAAGCACACTTAGGATAATATTGTTTCCAGGAAGGTGAGAACTTTATTTCTTAATCATTTCTACTACCTCTTTAATCTCAAAATGAGTTCATTTTTCACAAGATTACTTTCAGGCTGTTACCAGACTGATTCAAATCCAGTCCATTAGTGACCTCTATCTGTGAGAAGTGTATAGTCAGATGTGTTTTCTTCCCTTTTTTTCTCTGCTGTGGCTTGGAAACACAGGCTTTGTATCACTTTGGTCTTTTATTCCTGCGTCTAGCTTGTCAGGTTGTCAATACTATATCTGTCACCGACTGTGTTTTGCTAGTAATTTAAACAGGAAAACAAGAAAACTAAACTCTAGATCCAAATATGTATCAAGAACTTGGAAAAAAAACAACTGAATTTCAGAAACCTATTCCAGTGATAATGAACATTTGCAAAAAATCTGAAAAATAAAAAGACTATGGTGATATTAAAAATCAATAATAAAGAAAGTGCATTTATGTTGGTCTGATGGTTTGATACTTACTTCAAAGCTGACTGACTGTATGTGAAATTTTATTGCCCTTGAGTGCTTACATAATATCTGAAACTTGAGACAAACACTCTGACCAGATATATTATAAGTAGACTTTATAGTAGCAGGGTGTTTAAAAAATGAAAAAAATAAAATATCCAGCTGTGTCTATATTAGGAATACATGTCAGAGATCAAGGAAAAGGGGGTCTTTATAAACAGATGGTCTCTTTTAGTGGATTATTAAACCCAGCTTCCCAATACTAATTTGTCTCTTGTTTATATCCACATCTATATTCCATGTTTTAGTTAGTGATTATAAATGGCAGTTGAGGACTTGACCAGCAATATCTTTGGGTAGGTGAATACAATTGTTTGACATTTCCCAGACTGTGGTTGATTACCTCAGCACTTGGTAATATGCTGGTTTAAGGTGCTCCCTTCCCTCCCCCTTGGGAAGTCATTTCAGAAGTTTCTCCGTCAGTGCTTTTTATTTATTTCTTCAAGAAACCAAAAGAACTGGAACTTGCCCTAAAGGTATAAAAATTACATTTTATTTTCTTTTGGTGAAACAAGTATTTATTAAAAAAAGGAAAAAGAAAAAAGAAGAAGAAGAAAAACATGATATATAACTATTATTGTGAAGTAGGCTAATTTAACATACACTAAAGATATGAGCTTTAGTCCCCCTAAAGCTATACATAACCTATTCCTTTCAAGTAACTGACTTCTTTTAAAGAAGAAAACAACCACAAAAAAAATCATCATTAAAATATTTGTCTTGACAAGGATGTTTTATTCATGTATTTAAAGTAGACTCAATCTTTAATCCATAGGTAATAGCCAGAAAGGAATCATTTTAAACAAAAACTATTATCTGCTCAACAAATTATACTCTAGTCACGTCAAACAATATCTCTCAGGAATAGTAAAATTTAATCTAAAATTTTCAGCCACTGGTGAAAACTGTTGGGAACTTTTTATACGTTCCTTTTAAATTGGTGATTTAGGCAGCTAAACAGTTGTTGTTGTTGTTTTCATATTGTTTTTCCCTCTTCAATTCCTTCTTCTGATGTAGCACTTCAAACTGAATCAAAACTAAATACTAGCAACATTTTTAAAACAAGTCCAACATTCAACATTCCTGAAAACTTAATGATACATACAAGGCATAAAACATCTCTTCTAAAAAGAAATATCGTGCTATCTATCAGCTCTACCTGGAAGCAATCTTCTGTACATTCTACTGCAAGCTCTGTTTTATTTATTAATTTGTACATTTGTTGCTGTAGTTTTTTTTTTAAACACATTTCTATTCTAGCATAACATAGAAAAACATGCAACTTGTAGAATTGTTAATCATTCAAAGGCATACTGTCATTGAAACCCATCCTTCAGTCCTTGCAGACAAAATTTAATAGGCTTTGGATCATTGCTAGACTTGAAAGAAATTTACTTTGGCCTCAAGTGAGAGGGGACTTGCTTCCAACATGGGGTGGTCAGTATTTTGTAGGACCTGCTCCTTTTGAAGCAGAGTGTTAAAGGTCATGGTTAACATTCTCACTTGGCTTTCAAATCAAAAGACCATTTTCATAATTAATGAAAATCACTGCCACATATTCATAAGATAAATTAACACTGTAATTTTCTGTGACAGTTATGCGTTAAAGACTTCAGTCAAGATAATATGAAAAGGAAAAATAATTTTAAAAGGTAGTTCGAACAATAATCTATAGATTACTGTAACAGTGTGCAGTCTAGTTTCGTCAGTTCTGGCCCAGATGGGGATATGTCTTGAGCCATGGATTGCAGAAGAGGGCTTTTAGTTCCTTTTATCATCATTTGTGACCATATGACAGTTAAACCATTTGAATAGAGGGGGAAAAGTTCTCTTTGGTGAAAGTCCTTTATTATGGCCAGGCTGTCATGCGAAGTCCAATTATCTCAAAAATACAATAAATAAAAAAATCACATAGACATCTAATTAGTTCCTTCATTAAGACATGTTATCTATGATTGAATTAATCTGAAACTATTTTACAATCTCTATTCTGACAAAATTATGTTAATGTCAGGGATCTTTATGGAGAATTAAAGGATTACAGCAAAAGATTTAGATTAATCTCCATGATTTGTTAGCCATTTACTGTCATGCATAGTGACTCCAGCACAGTCTGGGCAGACTAGATGCTAGGCTCTTCTTGTAGTAAGTGCTGTAAACTGTACGGAAATACTCCATGACCCATTAAGAGCAGGAAAGGTCAGAGCTTTGAATGAAAAGCCTCATCAGCACCTTCTCAGAACTGAAATCAGCGTGCAGCAGTGTCACTCCCAATTCCTGCTGGCAGCCTTTGTTATCCCCTCATCAAAACCAACAGGGAAAACTAAGCTGAAGAGAAAATCTTTTCTCAACAGTAGTTCTGGTCCAGCGCCATATAGTTGCATGATTAACTCTTACCTTGCAGAGCTGTTCTGTAAGAGTTAAACCAAGAGACATCATGTGGGAGAGAGGACAGCCCAGGGAGGGAAAAGATGCAGTGCTCTCACAGCATTCATTAGCACTGCTGGGAGTCTTTGGTGATGCACACCAGAGACCAAACCTTGGTCAAACTGCAGTCTTAAGGTCATCAGCCCTAGGCTTGTAAGTTCAGAGTTGCAACTATTTCTTTCTCTAGAGATTTCCTGTGTGCTCCTCCTACAAAGAAAAAGAACTGCAGTGTTTGACCTGTTTTAAAATGTGTATGACATTCACAGTGTCATTGTAAATGACTACAAGAAGAAATAAATATTATTTTAGACCTAAAACACATTTCTCGAAAGAACAAGAGATTTAATATTAGTAGTTCTAAAGAAGAAACACAACTTATAATTAATGTATGCACTACATACATGGGTAACTAAGTCTATAATCATGGAGATCACCCTCAGACCCTTAAAAACTTATAGTTAATTTTCATTTTAAATAATTTTTTTGGTGAATTGCAAATAAAATTAAACAAGAGAAAGAGAACACATGTATTTTCTCCAGTGTGCTGGAATTCTCTTAATTGGTTAAAATACTGAGGTATTCCTCAGTATTATTCCCAAGGTGAATGGAAAGAGTCTGTAGCAAACCTATCTGTGCTTAGACTGAAATTCACAGAGTAAAGACTGCTTTTTAAATTAATTTATTTGATTCTAGACTCAATCCTTCTCTTCACTAGCAAGTTAATTTCACAGACACTCTTATGATTAGGGTTTACTCATGAGTTATAATTTGAATACCTCCAAGCTGATGTCATTTAGCTGTAATTGAAGATGATGCTACCCCATCAGTGATTGTCTGGTTGTATGCTTTCATTAGCAGTGTCTTCATATATGTTTGTGGAAACAAGCTATGTAGATAGAAGTGATTTAGATGACTAGGATTATACCCATATTAGGACGTGTTTGTCACGGACGTAACCTGCATAGTAGCACTGCTGCAAAATCTATCCATAGTAAAGGCATTGGGTGTACATATCATTTAATGAATGATTATTCTAGTGAGGTAGCAAGCTTATTGCATGGCTAAAAAGTTAGTTGAAACCAAGTGAGGTGTCTTTAAATGAACTCTAGATGTTTGTGTTACCTTATAATTTCACTTGTGATCTAGGAAGTTTTTCCTAGGTGATGTTTCTTGTGTCACTGAAAGATTTGCATTAAGCTAAATGTACTCCATTTAGCCATCTTGTTTGTCTTGTTTCACAGGTCACCTTTTCGAATGATCCATGTTTACCTTATTCCTATTGTTAACCACTTAGCTTTGGTGTTAGTTGCAAGCACTCCTAGACTAAACATTCTCTCTTAAGCTGTATTACTTGAAAATTTACTGTTTAATTCATAACAGTTTAGATACCTCTATGTATCTAAAAAAAATTGGAAGCTTTGTCCTCTAAACACGTGAATTGATATGAATGTGGATTGGGTGGATTAGGTCTAAAATAATAGGAATCTATTTTCATATGCTAAATCTCTAAATGTATATTGTGTCCTATTGTACTGATCCACTACTATAAGTCTCCACATTATTCGTGGAACCAGAAAATCTGGAGGTGGAAAAAGCTAGCCAATAACTCACACTCATAAAATTTACATCCTTGCTTTAAATGTTCTCAAAGATTTCATCTGAGACTTTTTATCCTTTGAACTGCCCATAGAAAATTAATTTCTAACAGAAAATATGTAAAAGAAAAAATTAAAATCATTATTATTCATACTGATATAATTCCCTATATATAATGCAAATTTAGCAGTCTACAAACAAATTTCCTCATGCTGAAGATGAGTATACAGTTAGAGACTGTTAAAATTTAACAGAACATGAACACATCCACACAGAGTCATTCCCAACTGTATTGCTAAATCCTGTGTATCAAATTGGTATATGCCCAACAGTGATTTTTGAAATAGCTCATTTTGGCTTTGTGCCATGCTGCTCAGTGAAGAGCTTCTTCTTGCAGCATTTCTGCAGTAAATTGTAAAATGCATCTTGCCAGTGTAAGTCTTTTTTTATTTGAGAAATTACTTTCACTCTTTGACAAAATTAGTTTCAGAACCTTATTCTTTCACAGTGCATTGCAACAGTCTTTAGCCAGAGTGCAGCACCTACCATTACAGTTTTGAAAATACTCAGGCAAGAAAGAAGCACAATGGGCATCTATCTCTCTTTTTTTTTGTGTATGCTTTGGATGCCAATGGCAGAGCCAAGTTGCTTATCATTGTCCAGAGACACCTGAGCCTCTGTGTTATAGCATCTGGAAGAAGGGTTATTTTATTTGCTTTATCTACCTAGTGCCCTATCAAAATCTCTTTTTTTATGCATGTGGTATTGTGATAAATTTGCATGTACAGGCATTCACACAAAGTGTAAAAAAAAAAAAAAAAAAAAAAAAGCTTTCTGAAAGCATTTGAATAGTAAAGAATTATTTAGCAAAATAATTTCCTTCTAATGATTAGTTAGCATCTTCCTTTTTGTTATTATTTAAGTAGATGGCAGTGCAGTTACTGATACTGTAGAATATTGATATGGAAACTGTATGATCTTTCCCAGTTTGTTTGTCTTTGTCCCCTAGTTCTTCTCCTTCATAATTAATAGAGTACTGTTTCCACAACTGGTACTCTGTTTGAAATAGCTTTAAAAAGAATGATGCAATTGAATTTCTTCATAGTGGTGAATCTGTCTCCACTCTAGTGCTTTAATTTTTAGTTATGTATAATTCCATTAAAATTCAGTGATTTAATATTAAATAAAAAAAGTTAAAAATAAAAACTCCCAGTTCAGGAGCTATGGAATTCTCATTGTTAAAAAGATGTTAATAATGCTCTGTCCTACACTGTGTAATCTTATCAGTATCTATGTAACTTAATATTTAGTACTAAATACAGGTTTCAACTAGTTAGTCTGTTATCACAGAATTCAAACATTCAGCTCTATCCTCAGATCAGCACAGTGGATCTTTATAAATCTGGAATTAATGAGATGTTAGAGTTGCTGCCAGGAGCTCTGGCAACAGAACTGTTTTTCTGCCCAGATTCCCTTTCCTGCAAAAATTTCTTATCAGCAGATCCACACATCCTACATGTTGCAAATGTGGATTTACAGATAAGAGGACAAAAATGAGTGAAAGCGGATGGATGGCATAAGCATAAATAGGTTATGAGTTACCAGCTCAAGGGCTTGATCCTGAACACTGGGAGGGGATATCATAAATTTCAGAACCCCCCCTAAGGATAAGGAGCTGTCTAGGTAGAAGGGTTTGGCTTTAATTCTTTGCCCTTCATTTGTCCAAAGTCAAAAGTGCATAAATCAGTCTGTATGGGCAGAGATGACTCTGAAATTCATAACCACTAATCTCTGTGACATTGATGAAAACGCTCTTGGATCAAATGCATAGGTATTCTAATTATGAACCTCTGATATTCAGAGCTTCCCTTAGGCCATCAATATCTCATATGCAATCATATTTTACAAGCTACTGAATGGTTGTCTGGTTATACATGTGCTGATCGAGAGAAGACATCCTACAGTATAGGCATCTAGCTGTGGAAAGATGATCTTCTTTAAGCACAGGGAAAATAAATTCCTTTAGATTTCAGATAACATCAGTATTTGTTCACAAACTAACTAGTTCTTCTGAATATATGTTTGGAGAACTTGGGAAGAGGTGTTTTATAGCCCTGTATATTGTCTTGTGCTGAATGATAACCATGTTTGGTGAAAAGGCTTTCATTTACCTCCTTCGATGTTACACTAGAAGACTATCTCTTGCATACTAGAAGAAAGACAAACAACAGCGTAAAAATCAGTAACCTTGCTATGACATTTACACTCCCTCTCACCTTCTGGGGTACTTCCATTGTCATATATTTATATTCTGGTAACAGCACACTTATCTCCTGTCTTTGTCTTTGTTTTTTAAATACATGTGGCAGCATAGGCTGAATCAGAATTTTGAATTTGCTATTCAGCTGAGAAGAAACTTTTTAAAACTAGAGCTCATTCTGTTGTATCTGCTACATCAGGTACATTGAAGACACAAAGTATCCTAAACGTATTTTGAAAAGTAAAATAAACAGTAATTCAGATGGAAGCTTTTATTTTTATTTAAATACACAGTATTCTGCAGAGGTGGGATAAAAGAAGAAAGGGAAAGTAACTAGAAAATAAAGGTGAAAAACAGGATGACAGTGAATAATCAAAATTGTCCAGGCTGAATGAGGCACAGAGATAAAAAATCAACTTTCAGTGCAACAGGAAGTTGGAATTTTTCAGTGATACCAGTTTTAACCACCTTATATCTTATTTATTGGAGAGGAGAAGTAGGGCAATGTACAATCGAGGAGGAGCTGGAAGAGAAAGATCTATGATGTTCTCTCAGTTATTTCTGTTGTGGAAAAAGCACATGTGAATTATCAGGGAGAGTTAATGCTATCTCATTGTGTTTTAGCTCTACAATAAAATCCTGGCTGCTTTGGTGAATGAGACCAGGTGAGCTTGTATTCCCTCTTAATATTGTTCCATGTCCTCATTTTTTGTGACCTCAGGCTCTCTCTGCACGTTGACCTTAAAGAAAAATATGGGATATGGAGTAAAGACAGGATGGAAAAAGTAACTAGTGAGTAACTAATCCCAAATTTTCCTTTCAAGTGTGAAGACAGAAAGTCCATTTTACAGAGATACATCTGTGGAATAAAAGTGGAATAATGATTATTTGTTTTTTAAAATATGTAATATAGGCCCTGTCAGCTTTTATGTTGTTTAGATTTCTCTTGCCTTTAGACCTCTCATCTGAAAGAGCCTGGAGTTCCATTATGTAATAAAAGACTTAATTTGAGTAAAACTGGGGACAAATGACACTGAAGTGGGTCTTCATTATTCTTGTTTAAAAGAAATATGCTGAAGGAAATGATCATCGTGCACTGCAACACACAGAGTTGTGATGTTGCTCTTGCATCATTAGTGCATTCATGCTGTCCTGTTGATTAAATCACTGGGTAGGTCAGGCATTGATCAAACTCCACATTGTGGTCTGAGCTTGTAGCATGCCCTTGCAGCTGAATGTGAGACAGAATTAAACAATGAATTTTAAAAACGGTGAGGGGATAAAGAGTGTTGCATACTGGGGACTGAAAGAACAGAAGTCACAGAAATTCTCTGCATGTGTATACATATGGAAAGGCTGGCATTTCTCTTCTTTCAGGCACTGCAAATGCCCACAGTCATCAGCTGTACTAAATCCAGGCATTTAAGGTGAAGGAGATAGGTCCTTTGTGGGGAAGGGTATTTATATGCGTCCTTGCTTTGTTAGAGGCGTACAGTCTTTTAATGATTTCAGCATTCTCCACTAGTGTTCAGGTAGGAATAATATTTGGGTCAATATATAACTCTACTAACTTGCATCCTTGTAATTTTACAGAAAGTCTAGCAAAGAACCTGACTATGAGGCAGATACAGCAACCATGAAAGAAAAGAAAAACCTCAGTGGAGAGACAGCACTGTGTGGGTTAATGTTGGCTATTCACTCAAATGAAGCTTCCTGTGAGTGATAAAATGCAAGCTGGATGGTCTCAGTCAAGCTTCTTGTGGATAGCTGTCCACATGGGAATAACAACTACATAGATTAGCTGCCTCCAGGACAGGTGTGGGACTGAACCGCATTGACAGAACTGCCCCAAGGACTAGTGTGTGTGATGCTTCACCAGTGAGTGAAAACACTTCACTATTCCATTTTCACAAGCACTAAAACTCACTCAAGCTTTTTAAAATTAATTGGTTTTAAGGAGCTGGATAAAACTTTTTTTTTTTTTTTTTTTTTTGTCAGATTTTCAAGTTTCTTATTAGACATTTCAAGGAAATGAAGTACAAGTGAAAATTAAAACACTCTGAATTATCTCTTACTTGTCATCATTTCTCTCTTGTTCTCAAGAGCAGCATTATGGCTTCTGATGCATCTTTCCTAGCAGACCAGGACAAATAACAAGAAAATGCAATTCTTTTAGAGTTTAAGAGGAGACAGTTTGACACAGGGTTTCTCCTACTGAATACAAAACCCTTTTGTTTCTATTTGAAATCTAGACACAGCTTACGGTGATCTAGATGAAATGAAAGGTTGTGGACTTGGGTAACACACCACTATTAACTGAGACTCATTTTTCCATTCCCTGTCAGTAGTGAAAAGATTTATTATGTAAGGGGGATGAGCCATTCTTTCACTTCCATGTCCTCCTCTTCCTTCGTTCTTACAAAGCAAAGCTGAGCGTTAAGTCACACTGTGCATGTCCTTATAAGATGTACATATCCAGAAACTTACACTAAGAAAAATAGTACAGAGTTAAAAGTGATATCATAAATGAAAGACAGAAGGAAGAGTACATAGCAGGACTGGATCAAGGGAAGACTGTTGCACAGGCAGACTCAGAAATCTGCTTGATATTAGATTTATGGTACTTGTGTAAATTAGGGCTGGAATGGTCCACAGTAGCTGAATATCCACAACATGAAAAAGAAAACTTCTGTATTAAGATACTTGCTATAGTCAGAACTGTAGAACAAACTTCTTTCCTTAGCAGGAAGGGGAAAGATTGTGGTTTTGTATCTGATACTGCACTGTTTGGGTCCCAGTTGCCTCTGAATCAATAAAGAGCCCTGCTCTTCAAATTTCTCACATGAAGTAAAAGTATATATATGTATATTTTCGTTCACTTAACAGGTGACTGATGAGATGTTTGCGCTCAAGATGGTCTATGGTCACATTTACAGCACTGCTGTAGTTATTTACTGCATAATTTGAAGTTTCAGATTCATATGTGGATGTAGTTATATAATTTACAGAGGCATCTATTTATACTTCAGTTCATGTTTCTTATGTCTGTCTCATAGCAGTTGCTACACCCTTTGTGACTGAAATATTTTCCGTGACATTTTTCAGGCTTGCCACCACTGCTTTATCTAATGAGGCTTAATTTTCATACGCATGTGACCAGCATGGGCATGGAATATAAATCTAAAAAATTTACCGGCCTAACCTTCATCTCACTGTGCCAAAGGACTGCAAGCATAGTGGTTTTCATCAATGCAACTCTGGACTTTTGGCACTTGCATTAAATTTTAACTGTTCAGTTTTAGTGAATTTAATAATTTCTCTTGCTACAGGAACTCTATACTGCAGGAATGGGGAGAAAAACATGATAGATGTCCTCTATCAGCTTACCACTTTTTCAGTTCTATTCAGCTGATAGTTGTGCATATTTTGATGATGGTATTGTTTAAGGAAGATAAGAACTGTGTAAGGAAATTGCTTTAATATTACTGGACATAATTGAGGTCTGCTGCTTTGCAGGTTAACATTTAGAATGTATAGTGAGATTTTATGCTGCTGCCTTCAAACAGAAATGGGAAGCAAAGTGTATAAACCTGCAATAGCTGGTAACTAGTGATGTGTTATAATACGTGATTTACTGGGCTTTTCCCAGTATAAATTTCAGTAGTACCTCTGAGGCAGTTAGTGTGTAAGAGTAAATGTATCCATTCTGTTAGTCATTTTTTTTCTCATAGAAACTAGTATGATGTTTTGCACCTAGGTGTAAACCAATCTAAGTGACAGTGGGCTATGTTCTGCTCTGTTCTGTTTAATCTTACATTCTGCTCATCAGTATAGTAGCCTAACACCAACCTATAAAGTTTTACTGAAAGATATCCTTACAAAACAATTCTGCAGTGTTTGATAGTATCAAATTACTTTATTTCATGTAAAGAGTTGTTAATATTTGCAACATGAGACCTGCTTAGTCAGAATTAAAAAGCTTTGAAGCTCCCTTCTGAACACAAAATTTAGGACTGTGGTTTGTACCCACAATTATTTCTGAGTATACAGATTGTATTTATAATTCCACTGACTTTGTACGCATGAAAAATCCAGATAAGTGATTAGTAAAATGACATTAATTATGCTGCATATTCCACATGCAAATAGTAGTGCTGCAAAAGTGACTCCTAATAGATCTTGCATATATGTAGTATATAGTCTGTCTCACCTTTCTCTCCTTTCTATGATCTTAACATCCAACACTTAAAAGCCTAGATATACTGAAGACTAAGTCCTCCCACCAGGATTAAAGGGCTGTACTTTCATGGACCTTCAATTCTATGTATTTTAACATCTCTTATTTGAGAGAGCAACGTGCTCCCAGGTAATTATACAAGTTGAATTAATCAATGCAATATACTGCTTGGTTTTCAGGCAATATTCAGTAGAAAGACACTCCTTGGTATAAGAGCGAACATGCATGCTGTGTAGTTGCTAGTAATCACATGAAGATCCTTATTTCTTTCCCTTATGCAAAGCTGGAAATAAAATCAAATGACCTGAATATCTGCATATCTCATTTATGTTGCTGAACCGAAATGAAGGAGGATCCATCTGAAATTTTTGCACTATTTGGGTCTTCTCATGAAGCAATATGTCCAGTAAGGGAAATGGAATTATAAGACTTGAAAAAGCAAAAAGTAGTGCATGAATGGTCACACTTCCAGCACAGATTTTTTCCAGTATAAATCAGGATTTATTCTTATGAAATCTGTATTTTTTTTTTACATGACCAGAAATGAAGAGACATATTTCTTGTTCCAAATCTTCATCCATGGGATAAGCAGAAATATGAGTGTCCTTACGGAAGACCAATTGATTGTCTCACAGCAGAACATATTTAAGATTGTAAATAATCGGAAATGGTAGTGCATTTGCAGAACTACATGAAAAGTTTGAAGTGAATTAGAGGCTGCTGATGGCTTATGAATCAATGTATAAATATCAGTGAATCACCAAATCAAATGGAAGACTACAATGAGGCTGTTGGTATACCCCTCCACACTCATAGTAGAGTTCAGAAAACAAATGCAAGAAGATCCACATTTTTGACAGCAGAATCAAAATGAGAACATTTAGTCCAAAGCAAATGTTGTGTTAGAAGAATGTTCTACTTTTTAATATAAATTGTGAAAATTAACTACGTAAGAATTATCATGTTGTTTTAATTTATTTATTTATTTTGGTGGTAGCATGCCATTCTGTAGAAAGCTTACACTTCATATGTCTGAGTGAGGGAGTCCAGGAGAATAATAAAAATATCTACTTCCAGTCCAAGTGCAAGAATTAAAACTGTTATAATAATCAGGTAATCCCTAATTAAGCTGCAGCTTCGAATATTGGATTTTTCCATGTACAAACCAAATTTGGAGTACGTAGTGCTAGGGCATTGTGAGTCTGTTCAAAGTACAGCAAAACTCTGAAGAATACTTTAATGAAGTGACTATTACTGTCAGAATTACAAATTACTTATCTACTGCTTTTTACAGAGAGTTATGTTCAGGCATGGTTAATGTGAAATGGTTTTGCTCTCCATTTTAGCAGTGTAAATCAGGAATGTTTTCTCCTAAGTATTAATCTAATATTCAGTAAGTAATATAATAGTCTGTATTGCATTACATGCATGTAAACTATTTTTCCTAAGCAGAATTTAATTCACATGACTTTTGTTTAGCAACATGTAAGATTTTTTTTCCCCAAAGCTTAAGAATCCTACAGCTATACTCATGGAATGCACTCATTCCATGCAAAAGCAATAGAATTTGCTTTAATTTTCTTCTACCTGTCCCCCTGACTCCAGTTGTGACTAGAGTGTTACTCCTATGAAATGCAAGCTGCCGTTTTATGCTGTGTATTACATTGTCTCCTTCCATTTACAGCTTGAAAAAAAAAAAAAAAAAAAAAAGACCATTTCCACAGCTGAGACCAAGTTCTTTGAAATTTTGAATACTTTAAATTCCAGTCAGTAGGTTTTGAACATAATAAGTGATTTTCAGGTTCTCCACATATATTTAAACTAACAGACATAGCTTGCAGCTATCTTCAGTTGAAGAAACAAGAAGTATCACCCACTACGTTGTTAGTTTTTTTGGTAAGATATTTAATTTCAAATTTAATATGAGTTAAAATATAAATCTGAGACAATTTGAAATAAAATCCCTTCTTAAAAATCAAAATTTGTGTTTAATTGTAGCAATATTACCTGCATAGTCTAGAAAAACAGCAGCAACAAGTCATAAAAATCATAAGAATGAGCAGCAGCTTCGATGGTATTCAGTAAGAATCTCGCTTGGTAATGTTGATATGAATTATTAAATGAAATAGTGGCAAAATATAGTCATTCAAAAACAGTTTCCTTCTAAAGACATAAGAAGAATTGTTGGGTTTGTTTGTTTGTTTGTTTTTTCCCAAAGGAATGCTTTTGGCGTGTCTCACTTTGCTTGAATTACACAACATAATCTCTGTAGTAAAACTTCCCTAATTCATTTTGCAGGTAAAGAATGCTTATTGGAGTAGTTTTCTCAACTTCACTTAAGCAGTTTTTCTTATATATCTTAGTTTTCCCTTCCAAACTTGTTCCTGGAGAGAAACTACTGTGATGTAATAGTGAGCATGATTCTAGTGGGCTGAAAGTATGATGTCCACTTACTGATTAGATATATTTAGTGTACCTGTCAATGCTAGAATATATGCTTTGTAATCTGAACATGCAGCTCTATTCCTCAATTGATCGGTACTGTAGTGACACAATTTTCTTGAATTTAATTGTCTAGATATAAGGTTAGTTTAGGATTTGAATAAAAGAATTAATAGTTAACTAGATTGTCTGATTTCTAGATTAGATTTCCAGAGTAGTGAACTTTAAAGAGAATGTCAGATATTATTGATGAAGGCATTCTACTTAGATTTAACAGAGTCATGAATTTTATCTTTAGCGTTATGTTCAGATTTGATTGAAAACTTTGGGAAAAAAATACCAAAATATTTTGATTTGGTGAAACAGTATACCAAAAGTGATGCAGAATTGCTTGCTTCCCTGAGTAACATTTTGATTGGAGTCAAAGCCAAAAATTTATTACCAGCCATTCTTACATGCAGCGGAAAGCATGGGTAATAGTATATGAAAAAATATCAGCCCACAAAAACAGATATATGTGAGTCTCTGTTGAATATTCCTGACTAAAGTTGCTGAAGACAAAGACCTAGGTGATGCTTTGGCCTTCAGCAAAATCAGTAAAAGTGATTTCCACTAACATCTAAGGATCAGGATTACTTTTTCTGAGTATCCTTTCCATATTCCTTATGTATAATTAGGACTTCATTCATACTAACTTTTAATGCGATTATGAGCTCTGTTTCCTCTGCCATGCAAACAAGCATCCATCCAATCAAAGACCATATATGAATACTTAACTTGCAATATGAGAGCTAGTTTTAACTACGAAGTCCTACAAGGCACTTGCAAAGGGATATATCCTTTTTTTCTGCTCACTGCACTGACGGAAGATATGCACTGAGTGGTATAGCACTGTAAAGCCAAACAAAAAGCTCTATACAGATACCTGGAATCTAAAGTAATACCTACCATTTCTATGTGTAATTTAGACTCAGTGCTGCATGTTAGTTTGTGTCAGGTGAAAAACAAAGCAAAACAAACAAATAAAACAAGTAAAACCCAAACATAATAATCACCTTGAAGTTTAATTTAAAGAAAATGTGTAAAATCATGTGCCATCTTATATTTTGTCTGACTCAGTCTTGAACTCTTCACAGGCTAATAGATTTCTTAAAAGTCATTCAGCTCAGACTATCATGTAAAAATCTGTTAGATATGCTGAATACTCTTTAAAATACATGCCTCACTAGCTGGAAAGTTATGTTTATTCATTTAGCTATTGTTTCAAATAAGCAAAGTATCAGGACATGTTTTCTAAGAGCAAAATGTATTACGTGGTCTCCACAAAATTATGGAAGCCTCATTTCTAGGCACAAGTAAGATTAACCTTGACAAAGTGCTGATACATTAGTGTTGAAAATATGCCTGCAGTCATGGGGCTGGTACAGATGACATAAGGAAACTTTCCTGTTACTTAAAATAAGTTAATTAAGTGTATTCGATCATTTGGCATAACAAAAGGAAAAACCAGGATTCTTACCATAGGAGTTATGTCTCCACTTTTGCAAAAAATGTAGAGTTTGGAATATCATTGTCTTCAATTGGAGCTGTGGGTGAGTAATTAGGAAGACAGTGGGAACACATGACACTGAAATTGTGGCAGGAGTCTGTTGACCACCGATAGAGTTTTTGGCCTGGCACCTATTCATAAAATCTCTTAAGAGTATATCCTAGATATACACTCTTATTTTCATTTCCTGTTTCTTTAATACTATGCTGGAGTTTTTTGAAGGGGACTGTTGTGTCACTGAACTTTAAATCATGCTACTTGCCTAAACTTATATTACCAAAATATTGAATGATGACCGTTGCTGTGAAATAATGGGAAATCAAGAACCTTTGAGGGCAAAAACTATTACTAGCACCACTAACAAAGCAGCCTTTAAAATTTTAGTAACTGAAGAGACATTTAGTAAAACTGTGCTTTAGTGATTAGAGAAGGAAGAAGTGTATTATAGGAACTGCAGTAGAATTCTGTCTCTGCAAAAAGCAGTGAGAACAACTTTGTGCTGACTTCAAACAATTCCATCCACTCCTATGTCTTAATCCATCTGGCTCTGCCAATGACTCATTAAGCCTACTTGTTCAAGTCATTTAACTTTTGATCCTCTTTGTTTAAGAGTACTGACCAATCCCAGAAGGTTTCTTCAAAACTTAATGTGGCAATACAAAGATAGAGAAAATAAAATGAATATTTGAAAATATTCTTTTCATTATATCAAAATAAAAGCCTACACAGAGAATACCATAAAAATAGACAGATATTTAATAGAGTGATTACGTTCTCTACAGCTAAGAAGTATCCTACTGAACTCGGTGCTACATCCAGAAAGACAAATATATATAATCAGGGCTAATAATCAGATATATATATGGGTAACAAGACATTCCTACTTATAAAACATAAAATATTTTATGAATGTGAGGATATGTGGCCCTGTGAGTAAGATAATTGTTAATTTCTCATAAGCTGAATAGAAACTAATAAACTTCTGTATAAATATGTGAACAATTAGAGTTTGGTATCTCTTTAGTGTTGCAGTCCTTATGATTTTCTGAAGTGAACTGCTTTTGACTGGTCTGGCTTGCCCTTCTTCTCCCTCCTTTTGTCTATGACACATATTGTCAATATGAAACAATTTTTTAGTCAGAATCTTGCAGTATATGCACACACATGCATACATATATGCACTGCACATAAGTATTACCTATGCTACGTACTTTTCTTACTAGAATTTTCATGAGTCAATGGCAGAAAACTTGTTTGACCTGGCCGTAGCAAATAGAAAAAGAGAGAGAAAGGAAAGGAGAGGAAGAGAGAGAATGAGTGAAACAAAACATCTTAGAAAGTATGAAGTTTTTCTAGTATTTAATGAAACCTTGCTGGTTAATAGAAGGAACAGCATAGAAAGTATTAAAAAAATATATATATGTTTGAACTGGAGCAGGTACGGAACTTGTTTGGTAATTAGGGGAATGAAGAACATATACATGAGAATACTGAAAGAGCTGGACTTAGACTAGCAAAATAATAACTGAGAATATGTGTGATTGCTTTCTATAAATAAATGAGGGGGAGGGAGAAGGATGAGCTATTTTTGCTAAAGGACAAGGTTACACAAGAACAAATGAATATAAACTAGCTGTGAATGCATTTATTCTGCAAATTCATAAAAAGGGTTTTAAGATGGAGCTCAAATGAAATGAATGGGATTATATGACATGATTACTTACGATAGCAGGGAATTGGATTCACTGACCCAGGATGTCTCCTCTAGTTCTACAGGAAGTGCTCATACAAATTGCAGTTTTGTGCTTGGACAAGTAGGCTACCTGTTTCTGTGATTAGTTGTTTCCTCTGCTGAGATTTTGCTCAACATTGTCTAAAGTCTCTTCAACTTTTATTTCCAACAGTTTCCAACAGTGAGATAGTTTCTAGGATGTTTGTTTTTGGTTGCTTTCTCTCTCTCTCCACCCCTCCCCGCCCCCCTAAGGAAAATAAAACTACAATTTTGCTTTTTCCAGTGAATTTTCAAGTTTTGCTTCATGTGTTTTTGGCAGCTAAATAGTTCAGGGCGAATGAAGGCAACAAATTGCATGAAAAATAGGTGGTAAACTTTCTGAGAACAAATTATACTTCAGTAGGTATGAACAGTGTCCAGTTTTATAGCTACTGTAGCATTACTTCAGTTGTGAACAGTAATGTATTCACACCGTAGGTTTTAGTTTTGGTATAAAAGACATTAACAGCTACTTTTTTTTTTTTTTAACTTTGAAGAAGTATTTAATTTTTTCATACAGGAAATTCAAATGCAGAGATGCAAATATTTATTTGTATGAAGTTTCTGTATAAATCCTATTGATTCCACAAAATTTTCTTGCTCTCTCTGCTTGCTGAGGTGATGCTCTGAGTGACCTGATGCCTCAGAGTGCGCTGGTGACCTAGGTGCCTCTGGTGACTGGCACGATCAAGGTGCATCTGCTCATCTTTGTGACTCAGATTTCTGTCTTGATTAACAGCATTGGTAAAATTCTCTTTCCAATAATAAACATTGTTGATGATTTGCTTAGTATATAAGCTACAAACAACCAGGTAAAACTGTCCTTGGAGAATTAGCTGCATAGTCCTTGGCAATGTTTCAAGAACTCATCATTCTAATAAAAATTATCTGTGACTATCAAATCTGTGCACAGAATTTCTTTACAAGACTGAAAGTTTCTCTTTAGGTCTGAAAGAGAAGTATGGAAATCATTAGTACACTGATAATTGGTTTATGAAAGTGGTAGCTAAATAAAGAAATTTCTGGGAATAGTTAAACAAGTGTTAAAACTTTTGTTTATCTACTGTGAGTTGTCAAGGCTGTCAGTCAGATGTAACGGTAATCCAGTAATAATATTCACATTTTCTGTTTTCATGCTGCTGAGCATGCGCTGGATGCTGGTATTATCCCGACTGTTAGAAGAATATGCAAGTATGAGAACAGCAATGCATAAAAATTCAAACTCATGTGTTGCATTATGCCATGTCAATCACACTGAATGTGGTCTGACACAGTGTGGTATTTGTACCCAGTTGGTCTCAAGAGCTTAAAATTCTTAAAAGGAAAGTTCCTATTGAGCTATGTTATTAAGAGCTTCATCTGAATAAGGAATAAAGTATGTAGCCCTTTAGAAACAATGGTGTCCCAAGAGATTCCGATGTCTCTGTGAATTTAGAAAGATGGCAAGCAGTAGCAGCTATTTGTTGTACAGTAGTAACTGTATTAATAGCTACCACATTACTTCTGAAAAACATTCATTTTCTATCTGGGCACATCGCCGTAGTACATTAGCAAAGGTTCAAGAACAGAAGATGACAGGCTTTCATAGAGAATCATGCTGTTATAATAACACTCTTTCCTGTGCTATAGCTTCTGGCAGTGGAACCCACCATCCCGTTATAAATTGCTGACATCAGTGTGGTATAGCATTAATATTATGTCTTTAGCCCCCTCAGTAACATTCCTCTGGGTAAGTCTGGAACAGATCTAAAAGAAAGGAAAAAAACTTCTCAGGAAAATATATACATATGTATGCATCCACGTACATGCACTCATATACTGTGTTTCTTGCACACATCGTGGTTGGAGCTCAATTATATTTCAGACAAATAAATATTATTTTGATGCTATAGGGTGCTACAGAAATAGAGTTATTAAATGAAAATTAATAGGATTATTAAATGCAATAACCATTTGTAAGACAGACAAGAAAATAAGTTTAATCAGACTGACTTAGTGTGGCTGGGCATCTCCAGTATATGGTGTGAAAAAAGTATTTTGTACTCAAGGCAAAGCTGTGATGGAGAGCAAGGTAAATAAGCAGGGAAAAAAATAAAATGAACAAAAGTTTTAATTTACCATGTGCTCTAGAAAAAGTCCCATTTCTTAAGGAGTTGAACAGGAAGAATTAAAATTAAGCATTGATTTAACATAAAAGACTGTTCTCTGAATTGTGATTAGAGTTGTGATTCTACACTAGGAAGCTCAGATATGGTCAATATTCTGGTCGCTAACTACACCTTGCTTTTTGCTTCTGCTTCAGTTTGCAGTGTTCAGAAGTTTAAGTTTTGTATTGACACTCCAAACAGTTTGGTCCTCTTACAACACAAGAAGCCTTGACTTACCCTGCATCTATTCTAGCTGTCTTCTTTGCATTCAGTCATATATATAGTTAAGTGTATTTCCTCATGAATCAAGAATCAATAGACTCAAATGGCTGTGAAAATGACAAAGACAGTGTCCCAAAGTAACAGATAAAACTATGATGTTGTATGCAGGGCTGCCACCCACTAGATAGGAAGCAAAATTATATTTAATGTAGAGTAAGATACAACTGGAGCTCATCTTGTTTGCAATATTATTTTGACATATGCTTGTAAAATCATAAGTTGTTCATAAATATCTTCTTCCATGTTCCCTTTGCTGAAACAAAAACAGAAAAATTTTATTCTAAGCCAATTATCCAATAACAAAATACAAACAGAAATTATCACTTGATTCATCACCACAGAATATCTTAAAAAATATTTTAATTTTATTTTGTTGGCTTTTTTAAATTTTTATTAATAAAATTATCCATCCTGTACCATCTTGGTATGCTACTATTCCTAGAGGTGATGATAGGCTACCTGACTTCCTAAGCTATTTGGACTTCTGTCACTCTTTTTCACACCAGCTCTGTTTTTAACTTTTGAGAACTCTGCTGGAATCCAAGAACCCCATTATTTTGAAAGCTGAAAATTTCTGCAGTGTTTTTGCTGTCCCCTACTGCAACAGCAGTTCCTATTTGATTTCCGCTGATTTTTTTCATGCTTGTTAGATCTCATTCCCTCATTTCTTCAGTTCTTTGCTAAATTAGAAAGAGTATATGTTTGCTGCAGGGCTTGGGGATTTAGACTGAGGGTTCCTGTTAAAGTTAATGGAGATCATAGGTAAACCTCTGTGGAGCACACTGAAATTTTTCCGTTAGGGTTCTTTTTTGTTTGTTTTTTGAAGGGGGAGGAATGTGATTAATTTTTGTTTGATACTGTATGAAGAAGGATAAGAATAAATATATTTAAATGACTTTCTGTTTTAATACAGAATAGAAACTATACTAAGATACTTATACATTGCTTTATATTTACCCACTGTCATTTTAGAGGGTGAAAAATATTTGGTTTTACCCTTTTTGCAGTGATTAACTAATGTATTGCTGATTTACCAGACTGAAAACCTTGAACAATGGAAGTCATAGAGGAAATATAGCAGAAGCATGAGCAATGAAAACTTCTACCCTCCTTTCACACACACAGTCTCTATCCATCAATGTAGCACAGAGAGAGCTTTCCGTGAAAGAGTAGTTAATTTTATCTCCGTGCTTACTGGCTTTTTTTGGCCTCATGAGGGGCTAGTTTCTGCAAATGAGAACTGTGATTTTTGCTGTCATACCTGCCCAGAGATAACTAACTGTGCTGGAAACTGCTTACTTATTTTATACAGATCTGCCATCAGCTGGCAATAATGTTTGGATCCAGCTGAAATGGATTTGAAATAATATGCCAAAGTTTGAGGGTTACTGTAGTCTATTACAAGTTGTTCAACCAAACAATGCCTTATAATGACATTGATACCACATCTACAGACTGGGTTTTTTTTCTGGCCAGTATTTCCAGGATGAATCTAGAAGTAGTTCATGCAGAAACTAATATTGATCTGTCTGACTTTAATGTAGAAGCTAGGGCTAATTGCATTTGACCCCTACCGCTTTCAGGCAAATCTACACTGTCCTAGTACTAACTCCTGATTATTTTTTATTGGTTCTCCAAAAAATCTGTGATGAGGAGAACTATGTTAAAGATTTTCATTTAAATATATTTTGTCTTCTTTAAAGGTCACTACAAATAGAATTCTTGATATTTTCCGACACATCTAATTTCAGCTTTAATAAAATAAATACTGTTTTCACATTTATTATTTGGTTAAAATTACTTTATCTGTCAGTGCCAGCTATGAAACTTGGACCTGACTATGTGAACATGGCTACAGCACCTTGTTGCCAGAAATCATGCCCAGTAAGAAGAACAAATCCAAATCTGAATGCTTCCAGATCCACCTTTTCTTCCTGCCTGGTCCCAGAGGTGGGCTGTGGAAACCTGGCCAAGAGGAAGTACAGTAGCTGATTATCTGCAGTCTATGAAAAAAGTGTAAGACAGGATCAAACCTCAGGCCTATCCCACATCAGGAAAAGGAAGACTGTGGTTTGTATAAACAATGACAATATCAGCCATGAACAATTTTTAAATTTTATTTCCGATGAAAAATCTAATGATAGCAGTGCAGTACAAACCTGTTCAATGTTTTTGACTCAGGTTTTCCCACCAGAAAATATGCACTGCTGGAGAATAGTCTAGTAAGGATTATCAAAAATTCTACTAGAAATCAAGCTACCTGTGGCTGCTCAGAATCTTCAAAATACATTTCTTCATTTTTCATTTCGTTTGTCTGTAATATTACAGAATTTTTGGTGACTTATTAATGCTTATAGTATGCTTTTAAACATAAAAAAGACACATAAATCAAGTGTTGCTGTGATGCATGCAATGCTAACAGCTCTTAATCGATGAATTTCCTGATAGCACTCAGGGCTTGACTGCCATACTGATGTTTCATTATTTTTGACTTCTTTAGGTAAAAGTCTTGTTTCTTTATACAATTGCAGTATCTAACTGATTGGAATAATAATTTGGCATTTAGAAAGCATCCAAAAGTTAATATTCTTGGATTATATGACTGAAATCAGAGGATTTCATTAAGATATATAAACAGTTGTTTTTGGAATATAGTCATAGTATTAGTTACCTCTAATGTTTTCTTAAATAGAATTAAAAGATTTTATTTTCTACACCCATTATTCTAATCTGGCTTTTGACTCATTATTACAATGGGAACTGCTTTCAAATTCTAAATGTATGTTGTCAGTTCCTTTATGAAAGATTATTGTTAGCTCTTCTTTCAGAAACTTTCATCTCAGCTAAGTACAGCAGGTGTCTGATATTAGTCAGAAGAGAGCCCTTTTCAGAGTAACCACAACAGTTAGAGGCCAGAGTCTTCAAAAATATATGTACAGCCTTTCTACCCTTTTAGTCCAAGAGAAGTTAGGTGTGCTTTGTAGCCCATAAATGAAACTGAGGACACACTTGAGCTTTCTCCATAAAACCCCACTTCTTATACATGGTCTTGCCTTTATTCTGCTGATACTGTCAATGAAGCAAGTGAGATAGGAACTCCTGCGTAGCCAAGAGTAAGTCTCTCTTGGCAAGCTTCATGGGCTTGAAAGAAACTGTTCAACAGGGTTTTGTCCCTCCATGGAGCTCCTGCAAATCAGAACCCAAGTACCCACCCTCATCACCAGCTTCATCACCTTTTCTAATGGAAAAAAATGTGGGGAAGAAAAAAGTTACTTGTCCATTGTTAATGTGGGGAAAGTTTGCATTGTCATCAAGATTAAATTTTAGATGACAATGTAGAAGCCATTGAATGATTATTTGTATGCAAAATACTAAGTACTTCAATAATTTTTTATGTATATATTATTTACCCTTCAGATAAACGTTCAGAATTTGTCTCGCAATCCAACTTTGCTCTTGTAGAACAAAATAGTAGAATAAGTAGTAATGCTTATTCCTAGCTAAGGAAGTACCTTAGAGCAACAGAGAAGGCATTATCACAGAGCAGAGATCATCTGAGAACCTGGCTTTTGCAAGTCCTTTGTGGCAGCATTGTATGCCTGTTTGGCAGATATGTGAGGAGAATAATGATTCTGCACCAGTACCTTTAGTATTGGTAGAAAAAATATTAGAAGGAGCTTTGCAATCATTCAATAATTAGTTCATATCATTTCTTCTGCCTACTATCATCTGCTGCAGGCAAGAAAATATTGTTCAAGACAAGTAGTCTGAACAATCTGGGCAGTAGGAGTAACATGGAATAGTAAAAGCAATGTCTGTAAAAGTGGTGGATTTGTTACAGGAACTCCCATGGTAGCCTAGAAGTGAAATACTACTGACACCATGTAGGATGACAAATAATGTAAATAATTCTCTCCAAAAACTGCTGGGAGTGGGAAAACATTTACTTTTGAACCTTAACCTGACAATAAGTATAACTCAAAGCATGTTTTTTATCCATACCAAGTACATACGTGAGAGATTATGCTGCTTCAAGGAACACAAGAATGTTGCCAGGGAAAAGAGGACAAGATGCATTCACTTGCTCTCTTCTTTGTAATTGGCATCCAACTCGAGCAAAAAGTCCCTACCCCTAAATTATTTATCAAAGAGAGAGGGATAAATATCTTTTTGTCTCTCACATTAAAATCCTGAAACTGAATACATGACAATCAAACAGTTTGTTTCATGTCTTTGAACCTCTGGAGGTAGTAATGTACCATGTAATGTAGTACTCTTATCACAAATTGATATGTTGTTTATATCTAGAATTCTTCTGTAGTGGTTAGAGGTCTTATTTATGTACATCTCATTTTTTCAGTTTTACATATTACAACATTGGTCCTAGTCATAGTCCTGTGAGGAATTCTGCTTGCAGGCATTTTACTTTGAACCACTGGATATGTCTTTTTGAGTCCTTGATGACTATTTCATTCCTGATTCCCAAACTTCACTTCTGCAGTCTTTTGTGATAAACATTAACACTTAACTTATGTTTAATTGCCACTCATAATGTCTTTGTTCACTTACTATACACAAAGTATGTTATGTACTCCCTACTTTCCAGGTATCCAGTACTCTTTCTTTGGTTTGTCTAGCATCCCCAACCCAAACATTTAACTTAAAAGAAGTATTTTAAACAAGTACTTATTTAAAATCAGTAGGTCAAGAGATTCTTGGTACATTTGGCTCTCAGTAGAGGGGTATCTGCTGAATATTATAGTTATTATAGTTACAATAGAAATCAAGTACAACTGAGCCTAATGAACTGGCCTGGCTGCCTGTCTGGATTTTTACATTTTTTTAAATGTTTATTATTTTCTTAATTATCCATTTTGTGTTTTTCTATTAGAGTGGAGGATCATTACTTAATGTTTCTACTGTACTTAGGAGATGAAAATCTCTGTACATTTACTGTAAGTGCTAAATGTTTTTATTATCTCCTATGAGCAGAGCCTGGACAGTCTTAAGTTCATTTATTTAGTACAGAAGACCAAGACCTGTAACAAGAATGTATTTCTTTTCAGTGCTCTTTTCATTGGTACCATTTTAGAAAAATGTCAGCACACTAAAGGAAAAAAAAGTTCCGTTCAAAAATCTAAGGGGAACTTAGATCTGCTGGACATTCAATTCCTTAATTACAATTACTTGAATTATTTTTTCCATACAATTACATACAGTTACATCAATTATTTAAGAATAAAAACCCTTAGAAATTCTGTTTTGAACTATTAAGAATCAAAGAAGTATTCAGTTTCTAACCAAATATAGTCCTTTCAAAAATCCAGATACCATTTGTATAATAAGAGTCACAGAAGGAAGAGAGCAGCAGTCAGAAACCAGTTCACTCTCACTGAAATCCACAGAAATCTCCTGCACAGGACTGTGCTCCACCTGAGGGACTGGAAAGACAGGGGAGAAAGAACATAGAACAAACTCAGAGAAAAGGGAAAGGGAATAAAATATAGACTGAAGGAAGAGAGGGTGTTTTTGCAGAACAAAAAATATTCAGTACACTGTTCCATTTGGGTTCTTCCTCAGCAGTTCACTGTTAGCAATGATCTACTCCTTAAGAAGGGGAAAAAGCACTTTAGAAAAATTGACTGATGATAAATAAAATGATACTGATCTTATGGAAAGATATATGGATAAAAGTGAAAAAGAACAGCTCCAGGAACATTAGCAGAGCTGCTGTAACATGCAGCCATGTTTTTATTTTTACTTCAAATTAAATCAAACAGTAGCTGTTAGATTCTGCACAGTGCATGATGGTACACGCATCATCAGATGAGATTTTGAAAACTGAATTAGACACTTGAATATTTGTTTATTATTCAGAGATTAAAAAATCCCTTGATGCAGCAATAATAATATGTCAGAATCAACTGCCCTCATGGAAATCAAAGTTTCTGAAGGTTTTTTTCCACACAATATTGTTCTGAAGCCTGTTATGTTTGAAGTCATTCAAAAGAGTCCGAAGAAAGTAGGTGAAGTTAGTCTTTTTTTTTTTTTTCTCAATATATTGAAAGTATTCTGTTGCAATTTTCTCTCTTTGTCATTTCACAAAGTATTAATTATTTTTATTGAGCTGCCATGCTTTATATTGCATTGTTAGCAATATAGCTGTTGCATAAGCTGCAGAGATGTTTATCCTGAATTGTAAAGTGGAATGAAGAAATCAAGTGTTGTGATTGGCAGTCTGTGCAGTTAGCAGAATATGGCACCGTAAGTGGTGATGTTGGGTCCAGCCCTCCAGGCTCACTGACTTCAGTATTTCTGTCTACTCATGTGCATAAACATTCTTTCAAGATCACACCCAAGGTTAAATCATGGGAACTTAGAAATGGGAAACTTTAAAAAATACTTCTGAAAATAAAACAAAGAGCCAACTGAAACTAATGGGAAATTCTCCATTAACTTCAAAGGCATTAGAGTAGAACCACAGCCATGGAGTTTCATACATGGGAAAGGAATCCGTGACTGTGATTTTCAACCAGTTTCTCAAAACTGTACTTTTATTACAAAGCACCTTCTGTTAACAGCTTTAGTGATTTGTCTTCTCTTGAAATAAAGCGTATTGTCTTGCATCCTAGCACAAATAAACTCAACTCCCTCCTGAATATAAAGTAAAAAGTAAATTATTACGTATCATGATTATTTAAAATTAAGCAATAAAATACCAATCATTCATAGTAAAGTCTGTTTTATACTGTTATACTAAAAACACAAATACCAGGGTTTTTTTTGAGAAAGCATATAGGACTAGATGTTGTTCTAACGCATTAGCATACAATATTGGAATGACGGTCAGAGTGGTTTTGGGTTTTGTTTGTTTGTTTGTTTGCTTTTTAAGAGAGGAAGATTGCTCATGCTCTTGAATTTCATTACAAGATTGTGGCATCATTTTCAAGAAATAAATATTCCTTCACAAATCTTAGATTACTTTCAAACTCAGCATGAAAAAACCTAGCACTAAAAATTATGTAGTTCATTTTTCCTTTCTCTTAAAATGTCCATGTAAGCCCTTAGTCAGACTTTGGTTTGAAATGTCAAAACATTGTACACTATGTTCTCTGCTGGACAAGCACAATAAAATCTCTTGTTTTCATCAATAGAGAATTTGGCCTTGGAAGCAGAAATTCCTGAAAACTGGAGAGATGCATTTGCATTCTTTTTTTCCTTGTTTTGAAGCATTTGCATGCATGAGGCTTTAGAAGGCTTTGTAAAGTGAATTGCAATTTCTGTTGAATCTGTCTTAAGTATTTTTCTGTGAATCTTTACAGAAAAGTTGATCTTAGGAATTGTGAGCCTTGAACATTAAAACATAAGGTCTTCATAAAATTAATGTGACCAGGTGCAAATGTCCATTAAGGACATTTTCAATAATTTCTGCAATTCAGAGAACATTTCCTTGTGTAATTCCAAATAGTTTATATTTTTTAGAAAATCATGATATTTTAATCAAAAACAGTCCAGAAACAGAGTAAGAAGTGATACTTTTTCAGTAAACTATTGTAATTTTTTTGGGTCTCAAACTGAGGATTAAGATGGTTCATTCAGTGTTATGGCCACGGAAGTTCAAGAACTGATGAAAGACAAAAAAAGAATGTATCTCTTGTGCAAATCTGCCCACATGATACTGTTGTATCAAGAGAGTGGGGTAGTCTTCTTCCATTAAATAGCCTGGCACAAGGCACAAGGTATATTTTTTGGTGGCACAAGGCACAAGGTATATTTTTTTGCTGGTGAAGTAAAACAATTGCCATGAGTTTCTTCACGTTTCTCATTTTCAGCTACATTAAAACCTGTATACCGTAATCTAGATACTTTAATTCATATTCCAGGTCTCCATATTCCAGGTTTATATTCACTTTCTGCTGAGCATAGTTGACAGAGTATGTGGAACTTCCCTTTCTAGCTTTGGCTTCACTGTAACATTCAAAAACCACAAAGAGATTCATTCTGCAATTCAGAAAAGGCAGTCTTGCAACTTTTCAGCATTTGAAAGGACTTTTGTCATCCTCTGTCAGAGAGAACAAGGTAAAACCAGCATGATTAGTTTAATAGTTGATACTTAAAACAAAGATGGATTTGAATAGTTGCTGTGGCTGCAAGCAGCATGTTTGCGCTGTTCTGTCAAACCGCACAACAGTTTCCAAACTACCTTAACTGCAGCACCAGGGGAAGCTATATACTTGTTTCCTTGTAACCTTGTAATTCATACTGACACTTTACATACTTTCAATAAACAAAACAATTTCTGCAAGTGTTTTCATTAAATTAAATTTCCTACTGTGACACCAGTCTTCTTCCCTGTACTTGCATTGAATGACTCTGTCTGAGGTTGGAAGTAAAGACTGAAAGAAAAATAACAAACTAGAATAACAAAGCTGCAACAGTTAAACCTGAGGCCATTAAGGACTCTGTCTTCAAAGCTGGATGTCTAAGCAGAAAGAACATGTGGTTTCATTGATTGAATGCAGATGAGGAGACGGGAACTTGTAACTTTTAATTTTACTGGTGCTTCTGTCTCTCTTTGCAACCCTTCAGTGGCTTAATTCAACTCCAAGGAAGATCTAGCACTGCCTTTTTAAAAGTCAAAACATCAATCCAAGTAGCCAAGCAAGGTTTACGATATACTTTGAATTGTCTTTATTCTTGACTGCTCTAAGGGTGTGGGAAAGCCTCCTAAAGGAAGCTTCCAGTATAGGTAGTGTACACACTTGTGTAAGATCCTAAAGCCCTCAGCGTTATGTCACATATACTGTGTTTTATCCTGAATTTCTTAGAAAAGTCCAAGCAGCTTTTGGTATTTCTCTGCCAGAACAGTTTTCTCCAAAGTTAAAGGTTTTTGGTAGTTCCTGTATTCTGCCACAGTACTTTATGCAGTCCATAGCTGAACCCAAAATGCACAGCCATGATTCTCAACCTGAACTGAAGAAAATGTTTTTTGAATTCCAGAAGGAGTTAATAATGCTTGCCATGCTGAGATTTTGTAAGGGATTTTGGGCAACTAAAAGCCAAAGTCTTAACTCACAGGAGAAAAAGGAAAGGACCATGCAAGAATTCACATCAGGAAGAACAAACTATACATCAGCTCCTAGCTACAGTTGGACTAGATGGTCTTGAATGTCTTCTCCAACCTTGGTGATTCTTTGATTACCTCTTAGCAACATGGCTGCTAAGGAGGTCAGTCCCAATCCTATGTTCCCATCCACATAAACAAACGAGGGAATTAGCCCATTCCCTGCTGATAGACATCTGGGCAGCAACATGGTCAGGATTATAGCTCCAAAGCAGAGCTCTCTAGTCTCAACCTTACATTTGCAACTGAGCGCTGAGGTGAGTATAGTTTACTGTATCTTATATTGCTGATAAATACCTTCACAAAGCTTATGAGGTCTCACCTTTTGATTCCCTATTTGGAGGAATCCAAAAGTGAACAAGTGTGGTTTTTTTTTTTTTTTTTTTTTTTTTTTTTNTGTTTTGTTTAAGTATCAGAGAATTAAAAATAAAATTGTCTTTATTTCTATCAAGACAATGGCTCAATAAATCTTGTGGTACTGCCATAAGCCTGGTTCTTTGCTAATTGAACAGAAGCCACACAAGATACTTTACCTTGTTCGTTTTTATCACCTTTGTAGTGAGATATTTGGGACAGCCTATCCACAAAGCCTGATGGAGAATGTTGTGGTTTTTTTAGGCGCTTGGCTTCCTTTTACATTCTGTTGTGCTTATGAAAGATAGAGTTATCTTAAATCAAGTGGAAGCCAGGTGGGATAATTGGATTAATCAGTCCTATTTACTTGAGTAAAGTAATGCTTGAGTAAATATAAATTACATTGAGTTTAAGGAACAGTTTCACTGGTTATATGCCTGATTATAGGTTACAAATCACAAATTCTCCAGCCCTGATTTTATTGTGAATCTTACGTTACTTAGTGTTTCTTTTATGGGTCCTTCTACTGGAATCTTGTGGGTTCAGAAGAACTTGAGCTTTCCCTCCATAAGATTCAAGACTCTGTGATTACAGAGATGTGAATAGCACTTGCAAATATAAATGCTAAAGGCTGTTCATCCAGGCCACCATAGTATTTCTCAGGAAAAAAAAAAAAAAGCTCATTAATTAAATAACACATTTAGTGCTTCTCTGGGTATGGTAGTACACTACTTGCTGTACATTAGCAGGATGTACTTTCAGTGCTGTCTTCATCTACTTATGCCAGTGAGGTGATTTTCACCCAAAAAGCTTGTTATGGAAAAAATAGTATCTAAAGGAAGCCTGAAGAGCACAGGCGCTTTTTTTATTTTATTTTTCTATCAGTATTTAACACTTATCTCTCCAAGTACACCTTGTAGAGATCTACTCTGTTACTCCTGGCTCAGTGATAAATCAGGGCTTTGGTGTTGGTATCAGGCAGAAGTATGACTGGCTTACGCAAAACTGCTTCCTATTCACACCATTTCAGACTCCCTCTAAGGAGTAGCTTTTAGTTACTACTTCATTTTCCATTACACTCATCACCTATTTTAAGGACTGATGGCTGGACACTGCTGATTAAGCCTGGATTAGAAAGAGCAATCAAAAGGTGAATAATGGTGTATAAAATGACAAGTATGACTGTGCCTACCAGCTTATGGAATGCAATTATCCGTTTGCAATAGAACCTTCATGGCCATGTTAACACTGTAGGATTATGATTACTGTATCCTGCAGCAGCTGAAGCAAAAGTTGACTCCCTGAGAGAGACTGCAAATACAACAGAGAAAGGAAATTCTCACTTGTGATTACAAATTTGTAACTGTATTTTTTTTAAGGAAGGAGAAAATTAGCTTGTTTGGTATTGGCAAGCATTTACTGAGTGCCAGTACCATAGCTGTCAAGAGACAATCAAGAATTTATTTTATTTAGTTCAGAGTATTCAAACAGCACAAAGATAGTGTCTATACAGAATAGACTTCAAAAATAGTGATTGTTATTATTAGACTAAAAATGGCAGAGATTAGTGAAAGGCTCATCCACCAGAATGAAAGAGGGATTTATGAGGGCGAATGCTACAGAATCACTAGCAGTTGGAGTGAAATTGAAAGAATCAGAAGAAGCAAAGATGTGAATTTCGTCTGCTTTTGTTTATTTTAATCACTGTATTTATTCTGTTTTGGCTTTGTTTTGTTTAGAGTTGTTGTTCTTAGTAGAAGTATTGAATTCAGAAAGAGCTAACTGTTTTGCTAAAGTTTCCTCATAATGAAACACCACCAAAATTATGGATTCCATAAGCTAGTGAAAGATGAAGCTCTTTCAAGATGCTGTATCTCAAAAGAGGTGAAGTGAGCTAGTGAGCAAGCCTTTCTTACAAAAGCCTCTGTCCTCCCAGCAGTAAAAAAATAAAATAAAATAAAATAAAATAAAATAAAATAAAATAAAATAAAATAAAAAAGATACAACCTAGCAAGTTCACAGACTTTATATAGACTTTTCATAGCAGCTGGTCCAATGACCTCTTTCACCAAAGTTTGGGAAGGAAATGGAAAAGAAAGATCCCATCTATATCATTCAAAGTATACAAATAGAATGATTCCTTCTTTTAAGATGATGTTTCTTTAAAGCCTAGAGAAATAAAAATTATGGATGTGTTCAGGCTGAAACTCTATATTCAAACCATTCTGATCTTCAAGGCAGTGCAATTCTATATACAGACATTGTGGCTTGGGTTATTCTCTACAGAAAACGTTCAAAGAGAAGAATCCAAAACATGATTATATGTTTCAGTTCCCTCTGTGGTCAGTACTTCACTATACGAATTTCCCAGTCCTCTAAAGCTAAAGCAGGACATTGCTATTTAGGGAACTAGAACTTACTGTAACACTGACAGCATATTTATGCATCAGTATTTTACCATTTCATTTTTGTCCTCACTTTAAAAACTCATGGCATCAGAAGCAGAAAAGAAACTGAACTCTTCATTTTTATTTTTGCTGCATTTAGAATGCTTAGGAGTAAATAACAAATGCTTATAGACGACATTTTTTGATAAGTTTTGGCTTAATATTTTACTTGTGCTTATTAGCAGTTATCCAGAAGTTCAAAATGCAGAATCTGATCTGCATTGATGGCTTTTAAGATAACAAATAAATTACAAAATATTACTACTTTTTCATTTCTGACTTGAATACTCTGCAAGCGTAAATGGGCAGGTCTATGTATGTTGCATTTCATCAAATGATATCATAGAATCACAGAATGTCTTGAGATCAACTAGTTTGAAATCCCCTGCTGTATGCAGATGTGCCAGCCACTAAATCAAGCACTAGATCAGGCTGCCCAGGGCCCCATCTAGACTGACCTTGAACACCTCCGGGGATGGAGCATTCACCACTTCTCTGGGCAGCCTGTGCCAGTGCCTCACCGCCCTCTGAGTTAAGAATTTCTTCCTAACATCTAACTTAAATCTCCCCTCTTTTAGTGTAAAGCCATTCTTCCATGATTTATCACTATCTGTTCATACTAAAAGTTGGTCTCCCTCCTGATTATAAGCTCCTTTCAAGTACTGGCAGGACCCAATGTTGTCTCCCTGGAGCCTTCTCTTCTCCAAGCTAAACATACTCAGCTCTGTCAGCTTGTCTTCAGAGGAGAGGTACTCCAGCTCTCTGATAATCTTTGTGACCCTTCTCTGGACCTGCTCCAACAGCTCTGCATATTTCTTGTTCTGGGGATTCCAGGCCTCAGTGCGATACTCCAGACTGGACCTCACGAGAACAGGGTGATAGTCCTCTCCCTCTCCCTACTGGCCATCCCTCTTTTGATGCAACCCAGGATACTCTTGGCCTTCTGGGCTGCAAGTGCATACTGCTGACTCATGTCCATCTTTTTGTCTACTGGTATCCACGAATCTTTCTCTGCAGGGCTTTTCTCAAGGAGTTCTTCTCCCAGTCTGTGCACATACCTGGGATTGCCCCAAACCAGGTGCACCATCTTACACTTGGCTTTGTTGAACCTCAGTAAGTTCTCATGTGCCCACTTTCTGAGCATGTCCAGGTCACTCTGGATGGCATCCCTTATTTCTATGGTGTCAGCTGCACCAGTCAGCTTGGTATCATTCTCAAACTTTATGAGGATGCACTTGATCCCACTTTCTGTGTCACTGACAGAGGTGGTAAAGAACACCATTTTCCTTGTAGCTCTCATGTTCTAGTTCTGACCATAAAGTGTGACTCACTAAAACAAGGAATTCCTAACTGTAACAAGAAATTCATAACTGAGACAAACTAGTGGTCTAGCTAGCTCAATACTTTGTCTCTAGAATTGACAAGAAATTCTTGGAGCTGCTTTTGCCATACTTAGCACACTCTCAGTAGTGAACAGAACAACAGAGTGCAGCATGTTAGACAATGCATTCTCATCTCTTCTCTTTAAGAGAACCTGGTTAAAGACATGGTGTACATGAAATTAATGAATTCATATTTCAACCTGCCACATAAGTCTGTTATTACAGGCCTAATTTAAGTTTGCCATCTGTTGTGTAAGGAAGTACCTTGGTTTCTCTGTTTTAAATGGATATCTTACTAATTTCAATGAATTTCAATTCTTGGCATTGAAAACATTATTTTCATACAGGAATTTTCCTAATTTTCCTGCTTGCTGTTGGGCAGTGTGAGTTAAGGTGCTTCTCAGCTTAAGACTGATGCCTATGAATTTACAGCAGTCATCTTAAAATTATTTCATCACAGCATAGCTCAGTAATTTGTTGGAAGTGAATTCAGAAAGTGACCAGAACAGCCACAGTGAATGTATTTAAACATTGAATGCTCAGTCAGTCCTTATCTGTGCTTCAAAATTATTTAGTCGTTAGTAAAAATAATAAACACCATTGCTTTGACAAGTCTTTCCCCTTTTTATAAGCTTTACACAGAAGATTTGAGTAAAATACATTCTTTCTGGGGGGAGGAAGAGTAATGCTTAAAATATTTGCAGTGAATGTGGAAACACTTTTTTTTCCTTTTGGATACAAGATGGTTTTCTGCTTCACTGGAACAGAGAAGGGCAATATCTCCCAAGAGGCTCAAAAGCCTTGAAGATAATTGCTGCCAGGGTGGGTTAGTTTAAGCCTCTCTTTGGATAGTGGCACTATCTCTCAGGATATATGGTATTAGGAAATGCAGTTCATTTTGATTGAGCTAGCAGGGAAAGGATTTCTAAAATAATGTTATACAGTAAACAAACTTCACTGCTCTGGGCTGACTCTTAAGAATCAGCAAGTCTGTTATCCGCTGGAATAGTTGTAACTTTCATGTTTTTGTCTTTCATTATTTTTGCACCACTATTTGAATTAAAGATAGCTATTTACTATAATGGGTCAGAGAGGTCTAGATAAGTCTGGAGTGAAGTGCCTGATAAATTGCTACCAAATCTAATCTGAAGTAGGGTGTGTGTGTGTGTGCACAATAGCTAGGCTGTACCCCCTGCGTAACACCACACAGATGAAGTAGCCCAAAGATAAGAGGTGGAATGGAGAGATTTGGGTAATCAAAGCAATATCTGTGTCCACTCCAGTTCTCTGAATCCTTATTCCAGACTGCTTATAAGACTCTAGTTTTTATTATTGTTATTATTATTATTATTATTATTATGCTTATTTTGTTTATTTTATTTTGTTTTATTTTGTTTTGATTCCTCATCTGCTTCATAGGTATCCTTCTGCAAGTATATACTCAATATGAAAAGAAATGAGAACCTGATGTCTGCTGTTACGTGTCTGAGCAGTAGGATTATTCCTTGGCCATCACAGCTGATTTGCTTTGCACTTCCCCTATTTTATAGCTCCTTATGCAAAAGGTTTGTGTAGAGGTCATAACAGAATGGCAGAAGTAAAAGTGCTGAAAATACCAGGTTCCGGATTTAGAACTTATGCTGGTTTTATACCCTTCATCAGTGGGCTGCAATAAATGTATTCTTCATTATGAAAACAAGGCAAAATTGGCAAAACTATGCCTCCAGTATATAAAATTTTGGTGTGGAAATACGTAAGGATACTGAATTTTCTATGTATGAGAAGATTCCTAGCTCAGTTTTTGTCCAAGAATCAGCACACTCCCAAATCTCTCAGCATATCTTCATATGAGGTCCATTTAAAGTACCTAGAGAACTACGCAGCAAACATAACAGAGTGCCTTCTTACTTGATTCATGCAGTGACCTGAATAGATAGAGTGCTCTGTGGACAGAAGACAACAATAATTGCATTTTTGAACAGGCATATTTTGCTACATATGGAATAGTGTAAAACTCTATCTATCTCATATTTATTTATTTTTTTTTCAAGTTTGTCCTTCTGGCTCTTCCTTGAGTCCCTTCCTAGACTCATTTGAGATGTCTAGTTTTGTGTAAGCACAAAATACTGATAATACTTCTGTGATACCTTGCAATAATGACTATGCTGAACAGTAGTGCAAGGAGACATTGATAAGGAGCTTGTTTGCTTGAAATGCTTTGGCACATGTCAGATGGAATTTGCTTTTGGGCTGAAGGCCAGCTCCAGGCTTCTGTACCTCTTTGGACCCACTTAAAAGCTATTAAGAGAGTTTAAGTGGTGCACAATTCTCTTTGTTGGCTGTCTGCACAAAGCTAAAGATCACCCACTGAGAAGCATTAATGGGAGAGGACTCTTCTTTTTGCTCTTCTGCTCGTAGGTGTCATTTTTCAGGCCTGTTCACAGTTTTTATCTCACTGATCCAACTGCATACAAACCTCAAAGGCAAATGGGAGAAGTGGAAAAACAAAGCTGAATGGCTTTCAGTGCTTTCTTCTAACTTTCTCAGGATTCCTTCAACATGAAGGCTTTGAACTTCCTAAGTAATATAAGACCAGGACAACTGTTTAAAAAGTTCTTAGAGCATCTATTAGGAAAATATAATGACAGAAAAACTAGGACAGCATACCAGAGTTTATTCTACGGTGAGCTGCTTCTTCATAAACACGTACAAATGGCAGACTCTTTCTGATTACTCAGTACATTCTGGAGAAAATTTTTGCTTACTGGTAGATGTCTTTATCCTGTTTCCTCTCTGCATGGTTAGAGGACTTGTGATGCTGTATGTATATAGCATGTAAAACTATTCACACAGAATATTCTGTTCTGCAGCCATCATGGTGAGGCAGAAAATAACCGGCTGGAACAGCACGTTTCCAGCTTCTGGAAATAAGGTGTCTACACAGCTCTGCTTTGTCTTTGTGCATCCTTTGTATGTGCAGGATCTCTGCTCCTTCAAGGAGTATGGCAGGAGGAAGACTGAGAAATGACTTTATTCACATCTGCAGATGTAAACATCATTTCTGCTTATTTGCCTTTTCTTCCAAAGGAACTGAGCTGCTGTTAGAAATTAAGGGCAGCTAACAATTCCTTGGATGATGTAAACTGCTGCAGCCAGTGTTTAGACATGTGATCTGTTCATCCTGCAGGAGCAGTGCTCTTGCTGCCTGATGTCTCGCTCCAATTTATAGGAGGGAGATGAGGTTCTTTTAATGTATGTATACCCGACGTGAGATTAAGAAGCAACGGTTCAAATGTTGGTCCGACCAGGTTTATTATCAATCCTAATTAGGGAGATGGGGAAGTGGAGGACGAACACTATTACGAATTAAGGTGATGGGGAAGGGAAGGCAGGCGATAGAAAAGATAGGAAAGAAGCAAGAATTGCGTAAAGCGGGGATGGTCACCACCAGGATCCAGCAGAGGTCCCGTTGTTCGATGGTCCAGGGCAGAGGCTCAGGGGAGGAGGGTAGCAGCAGCGTGGCCGGTCTCAGGCAGCAAGACGATGCAGGTACCGGGTAGGTCCGGGAAGAAGCCGCGGTGCAAGTCCGGGAGAAAGCAGCAGGTCTCCGGTAGCAGGACCAGGAGAGTCCGTCAGCATGCAGGCATTCCGTAGTGAGGAATCTGATGGCAGACACCTTTCTTCTTCGAGAGAGAGCAGCAGCAGCAGCATGGCCAGCCTTAGGAAGCAAGCAGGTAGAGCGCAGAGCAAGTCCAGGAGGGAAAGAGGCAGATCGTGAGGCTTCTCATGTCAGGAACTCTCCTTGCTCTTCATGAGGCTTCTGTTGTCAGAAAACCTAAAAACCATGGTTGTTTGTCCCTTTTTTATCCTTCTTCTTCTGCCTACGTGACATTCCTGGGCGCTTGGGTAAGAGTCATGTGCAGCATCTCCTGAGAGGGCCATCTCCTTCGAGATAAGCCCACACAAAAGAGTGCTTCCCGGCTATTAATCTGCAGCTTATCAGTCTCTCGTTGCCCCTGGCCTTGTCCATCTGTGCCCATCAGACAAAAGATTTCTCAACCTTTGCCCAGGACTTGCCTGGACTTGTCCATCAGTGTTCCTCAGCAAACTTTGAGGCAATGGTGTAAAAAAAATAATCTCTTACACCTGACATTGCCTTTATTTATTACTTTGTTATCCCTTAAACCTCTCATGATCTTCTTGTGGTTTTAATTCAAAGACTTGGAATCATTGGGTCAGAAATGTCTACTGTTTTGAGTTTGCACTTATTTATATTTGTACGTAAAACTCAAGCTGCCCTGTGTTTCAATCTGTACAGTTCACTTCAGCCTCTTTCTCAACTAACTTTCATGTTAAATGGGAAAACTTAATGACTGCCTTAGAAATGTAGTGTTATATGCTTTCACCAAAGGAGAACCAAACCAGAACAAAGTGCCAAAAAATATCTGCTCTCTGTTAGAATCAAGGTTTGTATTAACAGCCTCAATGCACTGGATTATTTTATCCAACCACCTATCGTATTTTCTTCGTCCTTCTATGCCTCATATGTTTACCTTCTTAGAATAGATGCTCAGCCATCAATATTGAAATGGAAAATAGGGCCCTCTCACTGAAAACAGGGAGTATCATACAGAGTTAACAGAAATCTGAATGAAAGAAAGAAAAAAACTAAATGACAGAAACAAAATTGAAAGAAAATGATAATTTTAAAGTGGACTGAATCCTTGGTAAACTCTTTTGTTCTAATGCTTCTGTCTTTCTTTCTCTCTGTACTCTAATGTAAATCATTACTTTTACCAGTGCCTAGGTAAACAGTGGATTTTAAGAAAATGCCACTGCATGCTGTGTACTTCTGTACTGCTAGAAAATAGCTACTGCTACTGCTATAACTATACTGATTTGTATTGCTGAATTTTTATATTTTTTTAAATTCTGATTATATGTAAAAGCACAGTGTGTTTCCTATATGAAGTGCTCTAGAGTCATTCTTGGAGTAGTGAGAATATTGCACTTGCTTCACCTTAGCATGCACAAAATTGAATTGCTGAAAAAAGATAACAATCCCAGATCCCCAGACCCTTGTCAGGCACTGTCAATGCTAAGACATTGTACAGTTGATGAATATTTCAGCTATTTAGCTGAATAGCAATTTCAGAGGCTTAATTGTACTTTCTTTATCCATTGTTTTAATATTTTTTCCTTTTCCTATCAACTAGCTATCTGATGGCAATGATTTAAAATTTTGTTTAGTAACCTGCGGTTTGCTTATTACATGGGCTGTGTCCTGTGAGCAAGATCTGCTCTCTAGCTGGGGACAGTCTTTTGTTCAGGGGTAAATTCAGTGGTTAAATGGCTACACCATGTGCATGACAGGTTCTCTTCAGTATTCAGAGGCAATTAGGATGCAAGGAACTTTGTTATTTTTAATAGCTCCTTAGCAGCATTTATGGAGTACTTCTTAGTACTGTGAATGCAAGTAGCATGCAAAGCAATGGGAAAGGGAAGGTGAAATCTCCTGATTTTGTTGGAAGGATGTACATACAACACTTACATCTTTATTTATGTTAGGGTACATAGGGGGTTGGGGGCAGATCATAAGATATGGCAGCCCACGCTCATTTTCCTAAGAGTGAATAGTACCCACAAGGTAATGTAACGCCACATACAATCTCATCAATGATGTAGCACCATGCAACGCATGTAAAATGTGTCAAGATTTTATCTCCACAGAAGCAATGTTTAGTCACATAGGTCACTAAAAGCAGCTTTTTCAAATTATCCAAAGACGTTTTGCCAGGCTGACCACATATCTCTAGATAAAAGCAAACTTTTTGCTTCACAGTGTAGAATAATTTATAGGTAGACACCAATTTGCTTGCAAAGAAACAGCAGGTTGCCTTCATTTTTTCTTAGTACAAAATGCATTATGCTAAACACAGTATGGAATGTTTGTGTTTCAAAAGAGGAATTATTTAAAAGTATTTTAGTATTATTAGAGGTTTTGTTGTTGTTGTTATTATTATTATTATTTTAACATACATTAAACAAATGTTTTTGTCACAGAAAGCTGTAAGCCCTCTGGAAAAGGATCAAGAAAGCAAACAAGCAATTTCTTTCTTTTCCCTTGATCATGCCAAGTAAAGCTGTCCAGAGGCAGATAATTCTGCAGCTTTCATGGTTTTAAATGTACTTTATGAATGATTTCTTGAAATGAAATTTTGTCAAAGCTTACCTTTTTGTATAAACGTCAAATTTTTACTCTTCCTCACTTTTTTTTCCCCTTTCTCACTCTGTTCATAAGTGATCAGAAAGCACTGGACCTCAGACACATTTCTTATTGAAAATGTAATCAAAACTGACAAATCTCCATGAAACATTCTGGGTTTCAGTGAAATCATATATTTTAATGAAAATGCATTTTGTTGAAATGTTCCAGATAGCTCCTCATGTAAGATTCTTTTCATCTGCCATTTTCAACTTTTTCAATCCAGCTTTATATCATCACATAATACATTGCTGAGTTTATGGAGTACTAGATGAGATTCATCAAAACTATTTCACCAAAGATATGAGATCTGGTCTTCGGAGATGAAAGACTAAGGAATTAGTTCTCCACCATAGTAAATCAGTTGTTCACACTTTTTAACGGGTTTGTCAAGTTTTGAACAGAGCAGCATTAGATTGGTGAAAAATTAGACTAGACCTTGGGGGAAGGTTAATAAAGACATCAATAACACTTTGCTAGTAGGTGCAAAATTCCATTTAATATGAGTCCTGGAGGTGATCATATGTTCCTCTTTGCCCAATAGAGTTGAAATATCATGATAGTTACCATCGGGATTAAATTTTCAACAAGCAACTATTTTATAATGAATGCACAGATATGTCCTCCTAAGCATATGCTTAGGTTATGAGTTACTTTTGGGCTACCTTCACATCCTAAAAAACTCAGAATGTCATGTTAGTTAAAAAGCTAGAGTTCTGCACATTTTTTTCTCCCTTATGTTTTATGATGAAGTCCTACATGCCTGTGATGGCAAAAATTTTTATTTTGATATGTCATTGAGTCTTCATTAACTTTTCCTCTGATAGCTACAACTGGCTGAAATAACTGTATTTGATGATTCTTACATTAGAATTCAGATCTCTAGAGGCAGTTTTCCATTTCTAGAACTCCCCTTCTGGTTCTGCCAGAAGCTGAAACATTTAATAGCAAAAGTCTGTGTAAGATTAATTCATGCAGACAGACATTCAGATTAGACTAGGTGGTACAACAAACTGAAAGATAAATTTGAGTGGATAGCACCACAGTGTCTTCTTGCAAGAGGAAGTGTACTTTCTTTGATATTTGCTATTAGATGTTCTATAGCATTTAATTTCTGAAATTGAAATCAATTTATTTTATTATTATTTCCAAATATGGTCATATACTCTGATTTCATTGACTATGAAAAAGATTGTATTGATCTATAGGGCATCTGTTCACACGAGCAGAGATGAATTTTTTCTTGCTGAATGGAAATACAGATGTCTCAGGGCTCAGAGGCTGTAGTAGGTGTTATTTAATTAATTGTCACAGGCAATACAGTCTTGATGAAGTTACACAACATCAAGTTTTGTGAATAATGTTCTTCTTTCATAAATAAATAACTAGTGAATTAAACATAGGAACAAAAATACATTAGTCTAGGCAGGCAGCAATCTCCATGTCTGAACTTATGCACCTCAGTATCCACTTATGGACAAGTCCACTACATTGAGTTAGACATGTGGCACAGCAAAGTGTCTGATGGGATGAAGGGCAACCTTGACTTGAAGCCTTTAGATTACTGATCTTGTAGCTACTTCAGTTTTCCTTCCTGGTATTCAGTGACCACTCCAGGTGGTCCAGTAGCTTGCTTTCTATTTTGACCTCCTTATTTCTGTGCAACAATTGCACTCTGTAGTACTTTCAGGCAAAGAACAAGCCTGAACTATAAAGCAAATAAAATTCTAACTTGGAACAACGCTCACTATTAGAACATTATATTTATAATAATAATTTTCCCAGAGTGCTATAGAGATCAAATGATTATCAGTCATGCAGCAGAGAGGCTGTCAAGCTAGCAGTCTAGTGGTAATTAGAGGTAATCTCAGACTCCTATTAGTGAAGAGAAGTTGTATTACTTGGAGGTGGGAACGGGCAAAGCAGGAGGGAAAAAAGGACAGGAATTGGGATCTGTCAGATTCCTGTTGACTGGCGAGAACCATTGTTTGACTCACATTTCCAAATGCAAAGCTTTTGTTGTTCATAATGTCATGCCTTTCAAAAAAAAAACTTCTTGAAGCTTGCATCCTTCTGGAAAATACATCTGCTTAATAATTTGCAGAAATGTTGCTGGGAAGAGAGACTTAGAGGAGCAAGAGAGAGAAAGGTCTTTACACCCATTACTGCAATATGAACCACTTTCTAAACTTTCTCCTGTCTCTGCTTAGTCAGATACAAATTCACTTCACTTGCCACCAGTAGGCTGCTTGATCTGAGATTCTGAAAGTAGCTGTAAGGGCAAAATGGGAGGCAAAAACAAAAATGCACTGATCAAGGCAGAGAAGAATACGAGGGAAGAGCTCCTTGTGTATATTTGCTGAATCATTCTTATAGTAGTACTGCAAAGGTAATAATGACTTCCTCTGCCAAAATCTGTCCATATAGACTTCACTGTGTTTTCAACTGTGTGCAGAGACACTTTTTTCTCTCCAGTACTGGCTACTGACCACTATCCTGATATCAGTATTCACTTAAGGAAAAAAGAGTACCAGGGAGGATTTCTTGTCTTGTTCTTCACCTCTTTTTCCTCCTCCTTACCTCTTCTTCTTACATTATGCACACTTCTAAATATGAAGCAGCCACAGCAGCAAGCATGCAAAAAGGTTTCCCGTAAAAGCACTTTAGTTTCTCAAGAAATAATGCCGTTTTCTCTGTGCCTGTGATGCAGAGATTATAGCTTGATATTAAGGATTTTCAAAACCAAGTAATTCATAGAGAATCATACACAGTAAACCTACACTTTTGGCTCCTACTCAGTAAAAAGGTATAATGTTCATTCATGTATAGATGTGAACTCTACTTATAAAGAAAAAAGAGATTTATCAGGTATTATTATGCAATTATTTTTGTTTCCAAGTGATAGAAATACAGAACATCTTTCTTAAGTGCTGGGTTCCAGAGAAATGAAATTATGTTTGTTTTCTGGGTGTCCTTTGATTCCAGACATAATAGCCTTGCACTTACTGTGTAAGATAATTACACAGAGTAAGATTATGACTTGATTTTGACCTTGGTCTGTGGAAAAGTAAAGAAAATTTATTCCAAATGGTTTTGTGCTGAATAGTATTCACAGCCTAGTAGTAGTGAAAAGGGTAGAGTGTCTGGTTTCGGTTTTCCTTGCTTTTTGATTTATGTCAATTTTTTGGCATTCAAGTTTGGCTTTTTTTTTTTTTAATATTTATGGCATTCAGGTTCAGATAAATGTGCTGCTAGGAAAAGTGATGTTATGTGGTTAGATTATCAGAAAAAAATAACCAGGTCCCCAGGAACTGTTTTTAATTATTTTTAGGATTCCTTGAAGGATGGAATAGTTAACATTGTTATTTTTTACTCCTTCTGAAAAATTAATAGCTTTGGGTACAACATGAAGACAGACAACCTCGTTTCAGGAACACAGCAAGACACCTGTGCTTGTAACACAGGACTGCAAGTGTATATATGCAGATTGTATTACACAAGCTATTCTTCCTCCTTGATTCCTGTGCTTGTTTTCTCCTCCCTGAACCTCAGAAGGTTCTGAGGCAGCCACAGAGTTTGACTACTGCATCTGGGACTGCATGCTTGGAGGTCTGCAGCAAGAAAGGTAGTGAAGGTTGCCCTTTGGCCATTTGGAAGATTTTTTAGACACTGTAGACCCAGCCATTGAAGCAGTGCTGGTGAGCAAGATAGGAAAGAGATCTATAAAATATCTGCTAGTGAGATGTTAGTTTTTATTCGTACATACTACAAGTCTGTAACTTGGTAGCATTTTCAGTAATATATATTAATTATTGAAACACGAATATTTATTGAAGCTAAATTACATGGCCTATGCAAAGCAGGATGACTGAAGCTTGAAATTATGTGGATGCTCCTCAGCAGTGAAGGGGTGACTTAAAAAACCTTCACCGTTCCAACTTCCAGCCAGATGTCTCAGCCTTTTTAATAACTTAAATCAAAGCATGTGAAAGTAGCAGTTCAGTTCCAGTCTTGAACAAAAGCAAATTTGAAATTTTTATCCAACACTCAAAGGTAGATATTAATTATGCCAAAAGAGAATTTAAATAAAGCAGGTTTGAGAAGACAGTGAGATAAAAACATCCCTCAAGATCTTCTAAGATGTAAAAGGGAACATTTTCATTTATGTCAGGAACTCAGGTCACTAAGCCAAATTTTCAGACATGGCCACCTAAAACCTGTACATATGCTCTCATCTCTTTCAGTATGCCTCATTCAACTTCTGTATTTCATTCCTTAAATCCTAGCAGGATTTAATATCCTGGTTGCAGTAAGATGGGAAATGTCCTAGAAACTTTGAAGACATGTCTAGTGCTCCAAGGAGGATACAGTGGGAAATAATAGATACTGAGCGTACATGATAAAGAAATGGAAACAAAAATGATCAAATGATGATGAGCTGCTTGTTGATTTAAAAAAAAATAAAAATAAAAAATAAAATAAGTTAACCGCAATGTATTCTTTTACCCTTATCCTTTCTTCCCAGCTTGATTTTTAGAATTTGCTGTCTTCACACTAAGCAAGCTACTAACAATTTACAGTTTCTGACTTTAATTTATCTACTTCCCTAATTCTGCCTCTGCAAATAACCAATTCACTTATGGACAGGCTCAGTTAAGGTCTTCTAAGAATACTGAAAGTAGAGATTTTGTTTCAGAAAGCCAACATTACAGAGATGGGGAGAAAGCACAGTTATTCTACCTGCTCTCAGTGTTGATGATTAGCCAAAGACAACTTTTCCAGCCTTCTGGAATTTGCCTTAGATGTTTTTCCTTCCAGGAATTTCATTTTCAAATCAAGAATGTTGCTCAAATCTGATATTTTTTACATCTTTGGGATGGAAAATTCTAATGCAGGGACATAACTCAGTTTGCTTTTGGATTCTTGAGATCAGCTGAAATAGTCTGCTCTTGCAACTGTTATAACCACTATTAATTATTATTAAACAGTTGTAGAAGAATACTGAGGTAAAGTCTTTCCAAAATAATTTATTTAAACACATTCAATTGTATATTTTCTTCCTTACTGCTTTCCTCTCTTACACCACAGTCAACTCTGAAGTCATAAATATCTTATTAGATTTGTCCTTGTGCTCTTGCTTAATACAATCAACAGTAGCTGCCTGAGTGACAATGCATATTTTCTGTATTATGAGTTTTATAGTCTCAGCGTACTAGTTATTAGTATGCTAGTTGGAATTTAGGATACTGGCATTAATAAAAGGACCCCTTTTCACAGAATCATAGAATCACTGAGGTTAGAAAAGACCACTAAGATCATGTAGTCCAAACATCCACTTATCACCAATATTGTCCACTAATCCATGTCTTTCTTGTGGTGAGGAGCCCAAAACTGAACACATTACTTGAAATGCAGGCTGAGTACAGGGGGATGACCACCTCCCTCGTCCTGCTGGTCCTGCTTGCTACACTATTTCTGATACACGTTAGGATGTCATTGGCCTTCTTGGCCACCTGGACACACTTCTGGCTCATGTTTAGCTGAGTGTCACACAGATCATAGAATCATAGAATCCATAGAGTTGGAAGGGACCTTTAGAGGTCGTCTAGTCCAAATCCCAACACCAGTAGTGTAGTTGACCAGCATCAGTAGTGTAAGGGAAGCAAACATGCAGAAGAAAAGTTTTAAAAGATTTCTGAGTGCAAAATCATTGTAGCCATAAAAATGAGGGGAATTCTAGAGTGTCACCTTCCAAAGTGCTGCTGTTAAGTGACCATCCAGTCAAAATTCTTTTACTTTTAATATCTGATGGGAAGCACTGCATAGTTTGACCCAATTTACTAAAATTTTTACTGAAATCTTTTATTTAGAAGCCACATTTACCAAGCAGAGAGGCACTTTAGGCAGAGTCCTAGAGTAAGGTGAATGTATAGGTACAAATTAATATGACATTCTCACCTCAGGAGATCACCAGCGTATCAGGAGCTGCAGCTGACTGTGGCTGCATGCCCTCAGCTTGGCTTTCTATCATAGCTGAGTGTCAGAAAAGCCTATTCAACAATCATATTTGTGATCAAAACAGAACTAAATATAGTGTATTGATTCTTGTGGGAGGTGCTGATTGTCTCTGATGACAGAAAGGGAGTGAGAGAACCATTATTATTCTGTGCAGTCCCACACATCTCAGAGGAGGCTCTTCTGTACATTCTTTCTTATTTTGGAAAGAAAATGTCAGGACAGATCAGAGCAGTATGATCTAGACGGGAGACAGGACATATTAGAGACAGATAAACTGTCACACCTAGGATCATATTAGGTTGTAATCCTGCGACAGAATCACAAATTCTTATGTGATTAAAAAGAAAACACTCTTCACCAAAATATGCCTGTGAGAGATAAATCTTTGAATAGTGGTGTAGATAATCTTACCATTTCAAGAAAAGGACAGCATGCATTATGGTACATTTACTATTTGCAGACATAATGGTGAAGTAGAGGACTTTTCAGGGCCTCAGTTTTTATCTCCAGCTGTTCCAGACATGAGGCTGATATCTAATGATATTCCAAATAAGTACGGTAATCTACAAATGCAAGATTGGAGGGCTATAAGATTTTGACTCCTAAAGAGATTTTCTGCACTTACAGTCCCATGTGGTATTTGGAACATGTTATAAACTGTACAACTTTAACAGAAAGACAAGCTTTCATGTACTCCTGAATTACATTTCTTGCACTTCTGAAAAAAAATGAGTGATGCTTAGTCTGTTTAAATAAAGGAAAAATGAATTTTAAAGAAGATTTCTGTTCAGTTTAAATCACAGCCAATGAACTTTGAGTTTGATCAAAAAATCTGGAAAATTATTTTGTTTGGGTAATTACAATGGAAGGCACTGAGATCCACAATACTTATTATAAATGTTTTGAGTTATAAAATACATCTCTTATATTTCATAATTTTATACATAGTTATACGTATTTATACATATGGTAAGACAAGGAATGTTTTACTATAGCATGCAATGCAGTATCTTCCTTTGCATGCTTTAAAGTGTTGAAATTTTTATTAAGAGATCTGAATGACAAATAGTATCTGCGAAGATTTAAGTTAAAATTATTCTTAAAAGCTGAAAATATAAACTCATCTACACAAGAACTAACACTTTTTGTTGTTGTTGTTGTTGTTGTTGTTGTTTTTATGAAGCCATTCACCAACTACTATGTAGCAGAATTAAAAGAAGTATCTAATCTTTATGGTTTCAAAGAAGGTGTTCTCCAGGAAAACTGTTGTTTTCTGAGCTGATATCCTAAAACAATAACTGAGCAGATGTGAGCCAGTTTCATTTAGTGGAATGCTAATTATGAAGTCTGTTGACAGCACAGTTTACATAAGTAACAATATCAAGATGATAGCTTTAACAAATGCCTTACGGCAGAGTATCTTGTACTTGTAGATTACCATATTTTTTAGAAGACTCCCCTCATACATAGCTAATTTACTATAGTGAGGTGCAATAATCTGGTAGTGTACATTAAAGCTGAATGAGAAAATACATAAGGGCATTATGGAAATGGAAGCAGAACATTCCAGATTCTGATGGGAAATGAAAAAATGGAGAGTGTGTTTAAATAGTGTGGCCTAGAGTCTAGTCTGTCAAGCATCACTGAATAGGGCTCATTGGAGTTCTGTAAAATAAAAGAACAGTTAAGAAAAAAAAGTAAAATCTTTAAGTTTTAGCGTTTGAAATTCTGTGAGAAGACAAAGACTGGAGATACAATATGCAAGCAGAGGTGATAGATCTAGCCTTCCCTGAAGTCACTGAAAGTCTTTCAATCATTGCAGTGACTTTGCATCAAATCTATTTCAAGACCATTTAATAGTAATATTAAGCTAATGTTTAATATTAATGCCTTTTTTTTTTTTTTTTTTTTTTTTTTTTTTTTTTTTTAAACAGAAGGCCATAAAGAGCACAGCCTTAGAATAGTCTTCCAAAGGGCTTGATCTTCCCTATTAGACATTTCATGGTATTCATTTTTTTCTTCTTTTATTTAACAGGCAGGCCAGATCCAGCTGATAGCTGTTACGAAGACTTTGCTGACTTCAGAAAGCTGAGCATAACATCAACAGACTTCAGTGAAAGGAAATATTATCACTCCAAGCAACTTGTACACGGATAACTTTTGGTAGCTTTAAATTAACTGGCTGCTCACCTACAAGGACATGGCTATTGTTTCTTTCAGCACACATGGAGGAAAGCAACAAGATTTGCAACCCTGGCTAATAGGACTGTGGCTTTCTTATCAAAAGTAGGAGGTGGGCCAATTGTAAAAGGATTATTTTGTACTTAGCCTAAAGGACTTTATCTCTGCTTGAACACTGGACATAAACTGAAGCCAATTTTAATGACCTGAGATTTTGCTACTTGTCCTTTATTATTGTTATCAGTTCTTTAACACTTTGATACTTTATTTCTTTAAATTGGAAATGGGTTCCTGGACTAGAATGTGGCCCTCAGACTGGGCTGTTCTCATGAAATCATGGCTTATCTTTTCCCTGGGGCTCTACATGCAGGTCTCCAAAACTTTGGCCTGTCCAAAAGTGTGCCGCTGTGACCGAAACTTTGTCTACTGTAATGAGCGAAGCTTGACCTCAGTGCCTCTTGGGATACCAGAGGGTGTAACCGTCCTCTACCTCCATAATAACCAAATTAATAATGCTGGATTTCCTGCAGAGTTGCACAACGTCCAGTCTGTGCACACAGTCTATCTGTATGGCAACCAATTGGATGAATTCCCAATGAACCTGCCCAAAAATGTCAGGGTTCTCCACTTGCAGGAAAACAACATTCAGACCATTTCTCGGGCTGCTCTTGCTCAGCTCTTGAAGCTGGAAGAACTGCACCTGGATGACAACTCCATCTCTACTGTTGGAGTTGAGGATGGGGCATTCCGGGAAGCCATCAGCCTCAAGCTTCTGTTCTTGTCCAAGAATCACTTAAGCAGCGTACCGGTAGGCCTTCCAGTGGACTTACAAGAACTTCGAGTCGATGAAAACCGAATTGCTGTCATTTCAGACTTGGCCTTCCAGAATCTTACAAGTTTGGAGCGTCTGATTCTGGATGGCAATCTGCTTACTAATAAAGGCATAGCTGAAGGCACCTTTAGCCACCTCTCCAAGCTCAAGGAATTCTCTATAGTGCGTAATTCACTGACCTATCCTCCTTCTGATCTTCCAGGTACACATCTGCTAAGGCTCTACTTGCAAGACAACCAGATAACCCATATACCACTTACAGCCTTCTCAAATCTTCACAGACTGGAACGTCTTGATATTTCCAACAATCAGCTTCGTATGTTGGTAAAGGGTGTATTTGATGATCTCCACAACCTGAGGCAACTCACTGTAAGGAATAATCCCTGGTTGTGTGACTGCAGTATTAAGTGGGTCACTGAATGGCTCAAGTTTATTCCCTCTTCCATCAATGTACGGGGTTTTATGTGCCAGGGACCAGAGCAGGTCCGAGGTATGGCAGTCAGGGAGCTTAATATGAATATGCTGTCATGCCCCACCACCACCCCTGGTCTGTCACTTATCATCACCCCAGTCCCAGCTACAGCCAAGCCAACTACATTAGTTCCCTCCTCATCAGTTCCTCCCCCAAGTACTAAGTATAGTCCTCTGACTCCTATCATAGTCACACTCCCCACTGTGCCTGACAGGGAACACAGAGAAAAGGTAACACCACCTATATCTGAACGAATTCAACTCTCTATCCATTTTGTGAATGATACTTGCATCCAGGTTAACTGGATATCTCTTTTTACTGTGATGGCGTATAAACTCACATGGGTTAAAATGGGCCATAGTCTGGTAGGAGGAATTGTTCAGGAGCGAATAGTTAGTGGTGAGAAACAACACTTAAGCTTGGTAAATCTGGAGCCCAAATCCACCTATCGGATTTGCTTGGTTCCTCTGGACGCTTATAATAATTACCGAACTGGAGAAGACACTGTCTGTTCAGAAGCCACAACAAAGGCTTCCTTTTCGAACAATGGCAGCAACATCCCCTCCAGCCATGAGCAGACAACTTCTCAGAACCTGGGCTCCCCATTTCTGCTTGCAGGCTTAATTGGGGGTGCAGTGATATTTGTGCTCATGGTCCTGCTCAGCATTTTTTGCTGGCACATGCACAAAAAGGGGCGTTACACCTCCCAGAAGTGGAAATACAATCGGGGCCGTCGGAAAGATGACTACTGTGAGGCAGGGACCAAGAAGGACAACTCCATCCTGGAAATGACAGAAACCAGCTTCCAGATTGTGTCCTTAAATAATGATCAGCTCCTTAAAGGAGATTTCAGACTGCAGCCCATTTATACCCCAAATGGGGGCATTAACTACACAGACTGCCACATCCCCAACAACATACGATACTGCAATAGCAATGTCTCAGACCTGGAGCATTGTCATACGTGATAGTGAGGGGAGATGGGGGTGTCAAGGACAAAGAGAAAAAACTCTGGAAAAAGTAACCCTCACAACAATGAAAAAATTACATTTGATAAATGTTAAACAGATGCATTTATGCATTTGAATACTCTGTAATTTATACGGTGTACTATATAATGGGATTTAAAAAGTGCTATCTTTTCTATTTCAAGTCAATTGCAAATGGTTTTGTAACTCTTTGCTTTTTAAATCTTAAGAAAATATTGCTAAGTACTGTACAGGGTTGTACCAATAAGAACCCAGTGTCATGGCAAAGGAAAGAATGATTCATTCTTCAAACATTAACCACTTTGCTGTCGAAGCTGTCTGAGGGATGTAAGTTCCTAGGTGTCCTGTAATACAGGAAAATAAGTGCATATTAAAGCAGGGTTACTAGGAACAGCCAAAAGCAATTCAGATAAAATGGGTAAAACCCATTTGGCTCAAATCCAGCAGTTGATGTTGAGCTTCAAACAATTTGAAATATTTCTGTTCCCCTTTGTCAGTTCTGTATTTCCTACCTCCAACTCGAAGCTGGAGTTCTGACTGCTACCAAAAAGGCTACTTCTTATTTGATTAGTTTTCCCCAATGTACTTGGAAAGGTAGACAGAACTCAGTGTCAAACTTGAAGTGACCTTGATTCCTATTTGCAAAAGCTATTCTGAAAATGTCCCCCAATGCCATGCATTTTTATGTTAGAAATGGTTCCTGCCTTTCATCATGATTAAGAAGCTTCAAGAATCCTTTGACCCTTCTCAGTGGGAGATGAAGGTTATCATTATGTAACAGATAGTTGTCATCAGATTGCACCTCTCTTTAATAGAGCAGCATTTGTTGACACAGCATGTTCAGGTAAAATCTGAACAAGGGAAATTCTAAGTGCTCCCAACTCTGTGGTATTCATGTAGAATTTACAGTCAGAAAGTGGAAATTGCTGAAAACATGTTGCAAAACATAATGTCAACGGAAAGGTTGCCATTGGCTTTTGTGGTTCAAGCTCTGTTTGATTTAGCAGTTTGAGTCACATTCAGTATGAAGTATGAAAAAGATAAAAACAATCGACAAAAGAAAAGTAAGCGTGAAAGACCTTTTAAATTTTTTAATTAATATATTACTGAAAAGACCTCCGGGGCTGTTGTGAACTGAAATATGTACAGCAGGGAAAATCATGAATAAATTCAGGGTTGTTTTTTTTTCCATTCAGGTGAACAGAGATGGATATTAATTGAGGAATTTTGAGAGCACAAGTACACTGTTTCTCCAAATTACCCTTCTTTTATCTTAAGCTTTTTAAATTTTCCACAATGATCTGTATTTGAAGATCAGCAGGTGGGCTTGGAATTTGTTCCTTTGTTCCTTCAAATTCTTTAGCTGGAATCACTTCTGAGTGATGCATTATGTGAAACATCATGCTTGTATGAAAATTATGATGCTGCTCTCAAAATTAGACTATGTTCCAACAGCTCCAACTCCACTGACTCTGTGACTGCCAAGAACTCTGGATTTCTTGCCAACTCAGTGGTAGAATTTAATTCTTCCTTTTTTTTTTTTTTTTTTTTTTTAATGTGACTTACTTTCTCCTGAGCTTGGGGACAAGCAAAAGTTCACAGCAAGGAGAAGAAAGAGAAGCAATTTTTTTTTTTTTTTTTGATGGAGTAGGGAACAAAAGAGAATTTTTTTTTTTTGCAGTGACTATCTAGGGACAAAGAAGTGAATCAGAAGTAAAAGCTGGAGCACTGCTTAGACTTTTCATTTTATGAGGCTGTTTATGTTGGGAAAGAAGGTTTTAATCCTTTCCTTTGCTCATTTCAGTCAACCTGTTCTTGAAACCCAGCAGTCTATGAGTGTGCATTTTCTCAAATTCAAATTGCATGATAACATTCATTTTCTGCAAATGCAAAATGAATCCAGTTATGATCGATGGCTAAGTACAATCATTATATAAGGAACTGCATCCTCACCCTCACACCTTTTATAACTGCAGTTTGAAAATTCCACTCTATATTCTGTATATTTGTTATTTTCTCCAGCTATAACAGGTATTTTAGGCAACCTGTGTGGCTACTGTAATAGTAAAGTCACTGAAATTTTGCTGAATAAAAGGCTGCCATATGATTTCAAATGGTGTAATTCTAGATAGAAATGTCTATGCAAAGTCTTTTCTCTATGTCTCTATGACCTATTTGCTCAAGATTATGGTGAGAAGGTTGATACTTTTGGTTTGTTTAATATATTTTAGCTGCCAAAGCCCGAAAGACAAGCAGCGAATAGTTGTGCTTCTGCACGCTTCCATTGCATGACAGACACTTAAGAGTTTCAGATTAAGTAGAGACTGAGATTCCTGTAGGGTGTGGATGTAGCATATAATTTCACTGAAATAACAAGCTGTATGTTTGATTTCAAAAGGCATCTTTTGAATGTATGCACATGCTAGCTTTTCATACTTCAATGACTGATGCTAGAGGAATCTTTATCCTCCTTTTTGAACATCTTCTGTTGTAGGCCTCAGGATACCATAGTTTTAGGATGAGCTAGGCGCCTTACTTGTAGTAAATTTCTTATTCAGGGAATTCAGCTTTCCTCTAAGTGAAAGATCACCAGCCCAAAATGAGGACAACAAATGTGGTTACTGTTCTAATAAAATAGCAATTGAAGACGTGTGGTTTGATCCCAGATGATTAAATGTATATATATGTGTGCAGATACAAGTTTTTACCTAGATAAAAAATCAAAGTAATATTAAAGATAGTATAGTTTAAACTTCTTTTCTGTTTAAAGAAGAGAATACATATTGATAAGGGATACTGACAAAGATTCTTTTCATTAAGTACACTTCAGAAAAAAATCAGAAAGCTACTTACAACAAAATTCAAGGATAGCCATGGGAGAACTACCTAAGCAAATTCACGATTGTAGTCTTAATAATCTAAAAAGACATACACTGAATTTGAAGAGTGTTTCTTCCTATTGTAATTGCTTTCCAACTGCAGAACAATTCATGCATTTCAGCCTACAGCAGAGTTTGGAAATCTTCAAAGTATTAGTCACACAGGCAACTGAAGCTTCATTTTTTATCATCTGGATAAGAATATTGAGGAGTTTTCATTAGATTTGGAAAAAAAAAAATCAAAGTTAAAAGTGGACAATGATCTTTCGGAGATATAAAGTTTAATACCAGTAATCTTTTTCCTTGGGCTTGTGAAAATGGGGCCACTTTCACTTAGTAGAAATGTCTGACTACAGATGCTAGTTAAGGGAACTATAGAGCAGAAGTCCCAAATGTGTGCACATACAACTCATTAGAAACTCGAAAGTGGTGAATTCTTGATCCTTATTTGCAAGTGTTCATTGAACGTGGGGACAAATGAATGGTTGCAGACAACATCTCACCCATCGTCCATTGTAAACTGCTAATGACTGACCTAAGTGTACAGATAAGATTGATGAGTGGAATAAAAAAAAAGAGTTTAAGTGAAATTATGTTAAACTGGTATCGCAACACAAATTTGTTCAGTGCTACAGTTCCTTTTGAAGATTTATTTATTTACAAACAGGTTCTTGTTTTCATAGATTCTGTCATTATAACAAATGTTCCTTGCATGTAGCTTGTTAGCAAAAAAAAAACATCTGATGAATGCACGGACTTTTCGTTAAAATGTTTTTACTGGAAACACTATTATTGAATTTCTTCATAAGAATATTTAGACATTGATTTACTTTTGGCTTCAAATATTAGCAATTTTTCCTGTAAGCCAATAAAGAAATACAATGAATGTGATGTTAGATGAAAAATTAAATAGCTTATGCTATTTTCTACTAGAGTAGTTCAACTATATTTTTTCTCTCAATCATTTTCTCTTTTTAAGAGAGAACATTTCTTCCTCTAAGAAAAGTATTGATTTTAATTTTACAAGGGAAATAACTTTATGCATATTATATTGTTAAGAAGTTAAGGGTCTAAATAAGGCACTTTATTGATGATACTGAAAGGAAAGTTGTCTCAGATTTTGACAATGAAGAGGTTAATTCCCATCTATAGTACTTCTTCACCATAAATTATAACATGGAGATATTAATTATTATTTTTTTCTTTAGAGCATGATAATAATGGTTTTAGTCAGTGGGAAAACAAACAAACAAACAAAAAACAACAAAAAACAAGAAAGAAATGAGTGCCAAACCCAGGCATTACTGGCTTTAAGTCTCATTTAATAATGTCTGGTGCTCTCTTCCAAATGCAGAGATAACCCTAGGAAGCTCATGATCACTCCTTCCCTGAACTCTACTGAACTGGGCCCTCTCTATCTCAAATGATAATACAGGCAGTATCAAACTACTTGGCATTAAACTTAAGTACAGCATAGAATGTCTTGCTCTTTAAAAGAACACTGGCTAGTAGTCCTTCTGCAAAACTAGTCCAAAAGTGATCTAATAAGCTTTTATTATACTGGGACTATGTAGGAATTGTGCCCAATGACAACTGACTGCTGATCCTCTCAGAAACAAGCCGCTTAATATATTGTTATGATCACTTGGTCCCAGGTATCTGAAGATGATCTTTCAAAAAACTGAATTTAACTGAGACATGCATACAGGATTCTGTTCTGTGTTTGGTATATTTTCTATCTTTAACACAGAAAATTAGATGATTTGAAGTCTGCATTATCTGTTTTCTGCAATATGCCATCTTGCACGCATTGTTAACTTCAAAACCTTACTATACACTATATATTACCTTGTTGACACATTCAGTAAAAAGTTATTTCAAAACAATAACATCAATCCTGCTGTATTTATATGAACAAGTTGATTAAAATAAGAACGTGAACATCTGAGAGGGAAAATAGAAAAACAAAAATTCTGTTCTTTCATTCCTGGAATATTTTTTCAAATGTTTTACTGTATGCCCATGCTCTTCGGATGCTAAAGGATTAATATTTTTAACTTCTGTCTGTCAAAGAGTTAAATCATTTGTTACTTCCATTTCTCAGATTTAATGGTTATAGGGTTATCTTGATATGCATATAAGAAATCAGTGTAAAGAGCAGATTGTAATCCAGTATTTGCATTTAATGGGTACAGTTAAGCAACTATACACATCTATAACAAATACCGACATGTGGAAGGTAGGACCCATTATATGCATAGTCATTCAATAAATGTACTTGACATTCATCCTTGACAGTCTTAAACCTGTATTTTACCTATTTATTCTTTCCTTGAAATGAAATGTGATTTTCTTTCCAATTCTCCCTTCAAAATTTTTCTTGAATTTTCAGAATTTTTCAGACATAAGCCTTAATAAATTGTTGTATACCTTCTACCTAATATATCTGGCAATATATGCAGCATGTATAAAGATATGCTTTAGGTACATGGGAAAGAATAGTTACATATACAATAATGAAATTTTGACTTAGCCAGAACCTGAAATATTGAACGTTGCAAGATGCGTCGCTTTAGAGTTTAGAAATGTAACGTTGATGAATGTCAAAATTCCTCTGTGAATTATCTCATTCTCTGTCTTAACCCTGAAAGACAAGGAAAACTACCAATAGTTGCTGTACAGTACGTCTACATGTACACCACTTCCTCCATCACTCACTACACTTCCTGAACTAGGTATTTCCTCTGAGCTAGATTGGTACCTAAGTTATCTTTTCTTATTATGGGAAGGTGGAGAATAGAAGCAACAGAAATATATAAGCACTGGTGGCCATTTAGGTATTCTGTAAAAAAAAAAAAAAATAGTATCACCATTTTCATTTTGTTTTCCCTTCTTAAAAAAAAAAAAAAAAAGAAGAAGAAGAAAAGTAAGGCAAAAAAAAAAAATCACTGACTGCCTCATCAGTTAATATTTTAGTAGCCCACAGTGATTTCTCTTAGTAGAGAACAATAATTATATATATTTACTCATAAGCTCAGTTATCTGAGCTTAAAAGTTTATTGTGCTTTAGTTCCAAGGGTTTTCCCAAGGATTTAGCCTCAAGGAACTCTCAAAGTAAGTACAAGGAAGAGTATTTTTCAATAATTTTCAGTCAATATTTTTCAATATTTCGCTTTAAAATGAATACTTCTATATAAGAAAAGAAATGGCGCCATAAGGAAAGATTGTGTTTACTCATAAAAGTATGAAATAAATATTTTTGTTCCACTTGAAACTCCACTGTCAATGAAGACTCAAATTAAGAACCACTAAAATAATTTTATTACATGGGTAGAAATGTGGTGACAATTCAACAATAATTTGCAATCTTAAAAGAAGCTAAAACACTTATAGTGAAATCCTGGCTCCAATGATTTCAATTATAATCCAAATATTTATAGAAATAAAACATATATTTTTGGCCAGAAACTAGAGCATAGGAAGTTCCACACAAATGTGCGCAAGAACTTCTTTACAGTGAGGGTGACGGAGCACTGGAACAGGCTGCCCAGGGAGGTTGTGGAGTCTCCTTCTCTGGAGATATTCAAGACCCACCTGGATGCCCACCTGTGCGACCTGGTGTAGGAAACCTGCTTAGGCAGGGGGTTTGGACTCAATGATCTCTGGAGGTCCCTTCCAACCCCTACGATTCTGTGATTCTGTGATTCTGTGATATATTAGAAAGATTATTAAAAACACCCAGTATGATACACTATATAATGTTACACTGAGTGGTGTCCTCATATGAGATAACCTCATATGAAAGTAAAACAGTAGGCCTAAGCTTTATAAACTTGATACCTGTTTTGAAAAGGTAGTAGTGCAATGAAATGAAAATACTTCACAGAAACTGAGGTAAGATATTAATACAAAAGAGAGTAAAAATGTTCATTCCAAAATACAGAAAATATAGGCTTTTAAAATTCACAAACAGGTCACTGATCATGGCAAGAAGGTTTTTTACATACAAGTATGCATATTTTCTGCTTAGAACTCCGTACATAGGATAACATATGTAACTGCAAAAATGCATGCATGAATTTGCATTGAAAATTTTATTCATTAAAAGTTTATATTATATATACACTTATGGGCATCTCGTGTAGAGTAAGAACAGTCTTGACCCTGTGTACTAGGTCTATTCAAATGTAGAAAAGCAAACAGAAGAAGAACGAAATTCATGCTGATTACACTATACTGTTTTTCTAAGCATAGAATACCTTGAAAAACAAAGATATTTAAACTGTTACAGAAAATCCAACTCGAACTGGTGTGTTTACAGCTTTAACATTCTCTGTGCAAAAGCAAGATGATTCTGTGATGAATAATAGTCCAAGTCCTAAAGTGAGCATGACTATTCTTGAAAAGCACAATTGCCAGAAATACACAATGAAAATATTGTATTCCTCAACAGAAATAATTATTTTAACTCTCATAAATTTTGAGCAGGTAATCACACACATAGATAAAATTCTTTGTGATAGGTATTTGAAGAATATATTTAAAGAATGAAATGACATAACTAACTTTTATACATTAAAACAAATTGCTGATAAAGGAAAAACATTATTTTCTCTGAAGATGACATATAGTAGTAACGATGTACAGAAAACAGCGATACTCCTCTTTATTGACATTTTTTTGGACATGAGGAAAGACTCATATGCCCTTTAACATAATCTTATATTTCCTCTGCAATTTTTCAGACTTTTCAGATCAGATCTTCTTCTAATAAATATACAATATTCCAAAACAATTAAATCCTCATGAATGCCTGCAGCCCCTTTAAATGAACAGATTCAAGAAAATGCAATAAAATTCCTATTTACAGGAAATTGCTTTCTCAGAACTTCAGTAGTATTTGAAAAGATGACTAACAAACTAGAATAGCTTTATATTTCTAGTTATAAGGCTTTCCAATTTTCTAACCCACTCACCTGAATTTAAAGCTTTGGCTTGGCCTTAAAGTCACATGATTTAAGTGACCGTCTTGTAAGGCTAATCTCGTATGTTTTCACAAACTGGTTTGTGCATTCACGGTTCAGAAACAAATGTGTAACTCATTGTTCTCTGACTTACAATGCAAATGTTAAGAATTTTCCTGATTAAAGAAACATGTTAAGAAAATTTGAGAGTTGGTGTGAAGTCAAATACTGTAGTACATGTTAATGCAAATCTAATTTCTTCAAGCAGAGCATTGGTGTTTCTTTGTAGGTAAGGACTGCAGAAAAAAATACATGCACATTAACTCCATTGTTTTTGAAAAAATAATTTCTCACCAATACTAGCCACTACTTCTAGCTGCTGAAAAGCATGTATGACTTAGAAAAGTAAATATGTGGAGAAAGGGGAGACATTCCAAATCATCATAGTAATTCTAATAATATGTAATTGAGTACTTAAAAAAATTCTTAAAGGTATTAAAGCTTTTCTTATTAAAAATCCCTTTTATTTGTTATTGACAAACAATAAGTCTACGCAGCTTTTCACTTATATTTTCATTGTGTATCTTGAAGACAATCATTTCTTTTTTGCCTGATTACAGGGAGTAATAATATCAGGTTCATGGTACTCTCAGATCTAATTTGTCGTGATGTTTATTTGGAGGACTCTCCATGCACTGAAATACTTTGTCATCTGTGAAAATTTTGAGGTGTCATCTACTGTCTTTATGTGATACCTGCTTTCATGGCAAATTTATAGTTAACTATAATTCTATATCATTCTGCTTTGGTTTTGGCTTTCTTCTGTACAATTCAAAATTAAGAACAAGTGGAAAATGGAATAGAGTCATTAGAGCAAGTAAAATGTATTTCTGTTAACATTATAGCAACAGTCTTTCTAGCAGAAGAATTCAAATGTAAGAAGATCAAGTTAAGGAAAAAAATTAAAATAATTTTTCTATAAATTTTAGGTTAAATTCATTACTTTTCAACATTTTGTTACAGCTAGGAAGTTTTGCTCTGAAATCTGAGTAATCTAGGGTTTGTGGCTATAGGAATTTTATGTTTATAGGTCCAGTTATTACAGACTATTACCAGCAACTGCACAAAGAGAATGGGACTAATCTTTCTTCTTCCTCACTCAAATAGACTAGATTGACTTCTGAGTTAAGTCAGCTAATTCACATAGATGTCTCTCAGAAAACTAAGTGTCCTGAAAAGGAAGGAAATAACTGGAGTCTTGTCATTTTTCCTTGCTGACTCAAGAAGATGGTAGAGTGGAGCTGGAGCATTTCGTGAGAGGATGCAGGAAATTACAGATCCTTTTCAACATTATGCAGGACCTCTGTTTTGTACAGGACCCCATGAAGGTACCTTCACTTGATCCTCTTGGAGGTCTGTAACAGAGAGCTTACCAAAGGGAAGGATCTCAGTTTTACTTTTTTTTTGCAGTCTTTTAATTATCATTTCCTAGAAGTTCTGGATTCAGACTATAAAATACACAGAGGTACCAACCCCACAACTTCCCTTGTCTTAACATAATTTTTACTATACCATGCCAATGTTTTTTCTAGCTTGATTGGCTTAGAGAATAGATTACTGCTTGCTGATTCACAAGATAACAACTTTCAAAACTGCTAAGTTAAAAAAGAAGAAAAGGAAAAGGAAAAAAAAAAAGAAAAGCTGTTTCTCAATTGACTGCAATTTTGGGATTTGCTCTTTATCTTACAACTGCAACATTTATCACTCAGCATTTTTGCACATATGTTAAAATATGCACACAAACATACATAAAAGCACACTATTTTACATATTATTTAGATACACAGCCATAAACAGAAAAACGTATACACGCATATGCTGTGTATATGCTGTGTTTAACTACAAATTGATTTATGTTAAGCTCTGTACTGATATTTTGTTCTGGATTTGTGCCTCATTTCTGTTTCACTTAAGCTCCTTAGAGAAAGCAAAGATGTAGAATACCATGAATTCCTTTTTCTTTTTTTTTGTTTAAAGAATTGTGTTGTCGGTGTTGGTGAGAGCATCTTTTCGATAATGTATGTGCTTTGGTAGTATGTGCACAAAAACTTGAATAATACAAAGAAGATTAACACGGCTTCTGTAAGGGATACTTTGCACTTTCTGAAATATACTTTCTAGTACACAAAGCACAGCTGAGAAATCAGTTTATGGCAGAAGTGTCTCGTTGTTGAACGGCAGACAGAGGAGAATGTAGGAAAAGACAGTGTATAACTAAAACCACATATGAACAAGCAGAGTATGATTCAGATGTCTCTACATCGTTAATATTAGAGTTTAATATTTCTATGTACTTTCCTTCTCTGTGACCTCTTTTTCCCTGAACTTAACAATTTTTCCTTCTCACATGAACTGTCTTTCAACGCATTCTTCACCTTGTGCTTCATGTAGAAATTGTATTATACTGAATTATTGTGGGAAGTCAAAATAAGGGCCGTTCTTATGTCTGTGGGGATGTATTTGGTTCTAGCAACACATATGGTCAGTATTCTCCATTACCCGCCTCTTAGAAATTTGCAAGTATTTTCTATGAAATCTTCCAGAGTACAATTTTGGAGGTTCTCTATTTGCAACAAATACGCAAGGAATATCACATGCCAGTACAGCCTTTCCACCTCTTTCTTTGTTCCCTGACATTCTCCTTGCACTTGGCTGCTGAAATGAAACATGGAAGCCCGCTGATTGCTTCAGTTACTCCTATGCAACTTAGGTATCCTGACTCTGTAATTATATTAAACTATGACACATCAAATTCTATGACTGGGAGCAGGAGCTACTGGGCCATGGTCAATGACTGTACACCTAACCACACGGTAGCCTACAAAGCAAACCCTCTTAAGTCCCATACCTTGCTCTTCTAAACAAAGGTGTTTCATGAAGAGCTGTGAATCTGGCATTCTCCACTTTAAAATATGTGTCTTTGTAATATAAAATATTTTTTCATTATGAGACTTCATTTTCTACACACAGTATTGCATATATATTTCTAAATCTCTCATATTCAGAAATAGAAAAGTATACAAAATGCTGGTTTTCCTAGAACTTAATTATCTTCCAGCTACAGTTCATCCCTGCCAGTAAATGAAATTATATGTGAGTAAAAAATTTCCTTCTAATTCTTATATTTTCTGTAATGGTCTACTCTGAGCATCAGAGCTAATGCAATATTTGTAGGAAAAAAAAAAGAGGAAATAGAACTTGGAAAACAGAAACTGTATTTTTACAAAATGAATTTTGAATAGATATAGATCCAAACATAAAAATTTGGTTCAAATCTGGGTTACTTAGATACAGTTTGGTAAATATACAAAAGATCTGTATCTGTGAAACATTTTCAACCAGTGGGATTTAATTAGATTAGCTGATTATTTAAAGGTCTGAAGTAACAGACTACTGATTATTTTATGTCTAGGTTGGGAAGATAAAATATTGGATACTTACATTTTCCAAACCTGTATTTCCTAAATTAGAATTACTCCTTTTTTTTTTCCTCCTGCTAATACCAGTGTCTGCATATTTTTCCAAACAACAAACAAAAGGATCAAAACAGACATTTCTCTGCCTTGTTATGCAAGGTAAATTGTTTAGAGAGAAATTTCTGCAAGCCCTAGTAGTTCAACATAATTTTTTCGAGACATGATTTTTCAGTTTCAAAGGCTGATTTTAATTTGAAATTGTAGAGAAATGGTCTGTCAGATGAGCACTTCTACTGCATTGATTGCAAAAAGTGACAGACACTCATTTGGGTTTTGCTGAAGAATGAGATTGAAATAACTGTAGAAAGTAGAAAAGTTACGAGTAAGACACTAGCAGCATTACCCTGTTGAGTACAGAGTAGTATAAACCTAGATAACATGGATATCCTTGTGTTTGATTTTATTGCTTGCTCTAAAATATTTGTATTTTCTAATGAACATTATGACCCTCACAGCTTTATTCACAAAGTGTTTCCAGTAATTGTTTAAAACTTGAGTTTCAGCAACATTCCACTTTAGAAAGGTCTATTAGTCATGATAAATTCCAGTCCTTTTGTTTAATGGCTGCTCCCAGCCCTGACAGGTCATTGGTAATGCTCTCTTGGATTTGCTCACAGATTTTTTTCCTTTCATTTTTCTTGCTTGACTGCCCCGGCTGGAGCAGATCATGGGGAGTGTATCTCATATTTTTCCATTTACAGGTTCTTCTCGCTGCAGCTGTGCAAGAGGGGAGAGAAAAAATGTCTGATCATTTCAGTCCTCTGATGGTGACCCCAAAGCAGTTTGCAGGCAGCCCAATGTGCACAGCAAATGCGGAGCACTAAGGCAGGTGCCAAGAAAGGGGAGGGTTACAACAACATGATGGACCGTAAGGGTGTCTGACACCTCTGCTCAGTGTCACACTACTTGCCTTGTGTGTATCCAGCTTCAATTTCAGACATGTATATCAGCATAAGGATCACTACAGAGTGACCTGTAGTATGTTTACAAGCCCTTTGGGCAATGTGAACAGCACAGATGGGATTTAAACCTGGTTTATGAGTTTAACTCTGTGTTCTTCAGTTTCTGTTCATGAACTACATGCATTACATTCTTCAAAAAAAAAAAAAAAAAAAATTAGGATCATAAATAAAACAGACAAAAGCCAAAGCTTTTGGAATTTGTAAAGGAATCAAAGTTAATGCCAAAGTCTACCTTTACATATTATGCAAAAATTTATATTAATATTTTTAATAGGAAATCCACGTTCTTTAAGAGTACTTGAATGTATCTATTTTTAATAAAGATAAGAATTGCATGGCAGTTTGAAAGGGATGGAACAGTCTGTGGATCACATTACTGACTTCTTGAGAGAGATTTCAACAGATTCAACAAGCTCTGGACTGAATCCTGAAGGTAGAAGCATATCTATAGCAAAAAATATGATAACTTCACTGTCAGATTAGAAAAACATATGTGAAAAGCAATCAAATTCATTTATGGCTTCTTCTGCAAAATATCTACAAAGTTCTAACCTTCAGTGTCAGCTAGTACATAGAAAATAGAAATTCTCACACCAAAATGCTAATGATCCCAAGTCTGCATGCCTGTTGATTCTTGACTATACGGAGCAAATGATGTATTCTTTATTGACCTGCTTGACATAAGCACTATATAAAAGCTAGGCATTTCCACTATTTCACCTTATACGGCTGTGTGATCTGTACTGAAAACCATGAGATTAATCTAGAGGCATTTTAGGAGATAAGATTCTAGTATACCATTTTAGCAAAGAGAGTTCTTTAACCTAATATATGTACTCCATAGGATCTCAGTAAATGTTTACAAGCTGCAGTGGAATTATATAATTACAATATTGTAACTTCTGCTTAAAATGATTGCGCACAGAATGGAAACAACAATTAATGTGAAGCCAGGAGATCATTATTAGTATAATTGAAAGTATAACTGAAATCCTAACTGTCTAAGTAAAGAGTTACTAAATATCTAACCATAACAAGTAAAAAAATAATAATAAAATTAAAAAAAGAGAGAGAGAGAAAGAGAAAATAAGGAACAAAAAGAAAAGGATGTCATTTTACAATCTCAACCTTCCAAAAATAAAACCCCAAAACCCCAAACCAACTGAGCCAAGCCAGAACATCCTCAATAATAATAGAGCTAGAATTGTTGTGTGGTTGATGCTTCATGACTATCAGTGTTCTACAGACTTTTGGACAATTCTCTCATTAATACACTTTGACATTTTGGGTAGCTTTGAAGAGGTCAGGAAGATAGATTTGATCTTAGAAGGTCCCTTTCAACTGAACTATTATCTTCTCCTTTCATTTCTTCATTATTTAGAATCATGAATATCTCATTCCATACAGAATAACCGCTTATTGCGACTATATATGTAAAACTATGGTTACACTGTAAGAAGAAAAGCAGTATTAAGCCTGATCAGGCATGGTTACCCAGTCATGAGAGAAAAATATTATTGCAATTAAAGAAGTCAAAGAAAAATGCCAGGCAGATTAAGGCAAGATCAGACAAAATAAGCTTGACTAGCTGTAGTCCTGAGGTCTCACACATTCTATGCTTTGTTGTTAGCAATGAAAATACCATATTACTGGCCAATGGAATAAAACAGATAGCATGCATATTAAAAATTTTGATATAGAGTCCTTGTACATTCTCTCTAACCTACTTAATGACTTGTACCTTGAATATGAACAAAAAAAATCTATCCAAGTATCAGAAGTGTTATCTAAGCTAGGTAGGCATACCTATAAAATGGTCTAAAATATTTAAAAACATAATTAAAATTTTGATAATCTATTTGGCTTTTTATAATTTTATTTTTAGTTAATTTTCTACTACTATCACTCTACAATTAGCATACATCTAAATAAAGTTTTAAAGAAAATGTACTGTGGAAACCCATGCCAAAGTAAATAAGTGAGCCTGTAGTGATTCAGCAATCTTAAGTTAGATAGGGAAAATCTGTTTCTCAGAAATTTATAATTTATAACCTGCCAATTCCACTTTAGAAGACACTATACTTCTTAGTGTGATGGTTGGCTACTCTAATGAAATTACATGTTTCATAAGACTTCCCTAATTTCTTATTCTCATGTTCTGGTTACTATTTTTTTTTTTTTCTGAACAGATTCTGAAACTATACCAATATTTAAAATAATTGTGTAATTAAGTAATGTATTGAGATATTGCTCTGTAAGTGAAAAACTTAGTGAATCAGTTAATATTAAAATAGTTGTATCATCTTCAAATGGGATGTTTTAGTACATACCTGTTGTATAGGGCACATTTCATATTTTAATTGCTAAAATAGGTTTCCTTGGTAGGATTCTTAAAATGGTAAAGCCTAGATCCCATTACTTAAATCTGAAACATATTCATTGACATGATTTCTTCTTTCTCTCTTTTTAAAAGGCAAACTTTCCTACACACTAGTGGGGTTCCCCAGGGGTTGGTGCTGGGTCCGGTCTTGTTCAGCATTTTCATCAGTGACCTGAATGAAGGCACAGAGTCCACCCTTCGCAAGTTTGCTGATGATACAAAGCTGGGACGAGTGGCTGACACCCCTGAAGGCTGTGCTGCCATACGACAAGACCTGGACAGACTGGAGAGCTGGGCACAGAGGAACCCAGTGAGGTTTAACAAGAGCAAGTGTAAAGTCTTGCACCTGGGGAGGAAAAACTGCATTCATTAGTACAGGTTAGGGGATGATCTGCTGGAGAAGAGCTCTATACAGAAGGACTTGGGTGTTCTGGTGGACAGCAGGTTGGCCATGAGCCAGCAGTGTGCCCATGTGGCCAAGAAGGCCTGGGGTGCATTAAAAAGAGCATGGCAAGCAGGTTGAGGGAGGTGATCCTCCCCCTCTACTTTGCCCCAGAGAGGCAAAATTTAGACTACTGTGCCCAGTTCTAGGCTCTCCAGTTCCAAAAAGTCAGGGATCTCCTAGAAGGAGTCCAGCAAAGGGGCACAAAGATGATAAAGTTCCTGGAGCATCTCCCATATGAGGGAAGGCTGAGTAATCTAGGTTTATTCAGACTGGGGAAAAGAAGACTGAGAGGGGATCTAATTAATATTTATAAATATCTAAAGGGAAGCAGGAGGCAAATGAATGAGGCCAGGCTCTTCTCAGTGGTGCGTAGCAATATGACAAGGAGTAATGGCCTAAAACATGAACATAGGAAGTTCCATACAAGCATATTGATTAATGCTTATAATTATCTTAAGTGCAGGAGTCAAAGAGACATGGCCGACCTCTTTTCAGCAGTCTGTGGGGACAGGACAAGGGGAAACGACCATAAACTTGAGCATAGGAAGTTCTGCACCAATATGTGAAGGAACTTCTTCACAGTAAGGGTGACAGAACACTGGAACAGGCTGCCCAGGGAGGTTGTGGATTCTCCTTCTCTGGAGATATTCAAGACCCACCTGGACGCCTACCTATGTAGCTGACTCACTCCAATTTATAGGAGGGAGAGGAGGTTCTTTGATATATGTATACCCAGTGTGAGATTAAGAAACAACGGTTCAAACGTTGATCCGACCAGTTTATTACAAATCTTAATCAGGGAGATGGGGAAGGGGAGGATGGACACTATTATGAATTAGGGTGATGGGGAAGGGAAGGGAAGGCGGGCGATAGAAAAGATAGGAAATAGAAGCAAGGAGTCTTTATAGGAAGCAAGAGGGAGATAGTCACCACCATGGGTCCAGTGTGCTTGTAGTTCAGTTGTTGATTTTCAGTAGAGATGGGTCATCGGACGTTGTTCTGTTGATGACGACCACAGCGATGACAGCAATGATGGTGACAATGGTGACAACTGCAATACTTTCCAATGGCAGTACAAACTTATTTATAAGTCCAAAGTGGTTGAGTCAGCTCTTTTTGGAGTGACAGCTTCTGGCTTTTGGATCTCAGCAGGAATTCCTTTTGTTCCCATCTCCTTGGCCTTGCCAGCAGGTAAGAGGGAGTATGGAGGTGCCAACTTGTATCTTGTCTTCACAGGATACAATGGTATCACCCCCCAATCTCCCATAGCAAACAGGAGTTTTTTGGTCACAGGACAGATCTTCTGCCAGTAAACAGTCCTGAGCACTCCTTTCCGAAGGCAAACAGCTCCAAAGAAATGCTTTCAAATGTAAAACTGTCCAGACAGTGATGTTGATTGTCACATGGCAACACCCATCTCTCATCTCCTAGAGTCTTATCACAAGAAATACCTCTGGAAGCAAGATCTGAGCCAGAAAAACAAAGAAGGATTCATACAGTAGCCTGCTGTAGGGGGCCTGCTTTGCAAGGGGGCTGGACTCGATGATCTCTAGAGATCCCTTCCAGCTCCATTCTCTGATTCTGTGATTCTGTGTTATCGAAGAACTTCTTTACAGTAAGGGTGACAGAGCACTGAAACAGGTTGCTCAGAGATGTTGTGGAGTCTCTTTCTGTGGAGATACTCAAGACCCACCTGGACGCCTACCTGTGCAATATATTGTAGAGAAACTGCTTTAGCAGGAAGGTTGGACTACATGATCTCCTGAGATCCTTTCCAATCACCGCAGTTCTGTGATTCTGTGAAGTCGAGACTGAGCAAAGCTTTAGAAAACAAACAATAAAGAACTCTTGTCAGATAAATTGACAAATGATCTAAAATGATTTATAGGTATATGTAGATGGAATGTAAGGTCACAAAGGTGTGACTAGAATGCATTCTTCCAATAGTTAAAAACACAATTCTCCAAGCTTAAAAAAATTATGACCTGAAAAAACAAGTCACGTTCAAGAATAAAAGAGAAAGGATATATGACGGACAATTAGTGAGTCTGGGAGTTTGTTTTTTGCTGTATTAAAAATCTGTTTTGAAAACAACTTCAAGTTGCTTCATTTGATCACTGGAGAAATGAAAGCAATGCCCCGTTTTTATGAAATTATTTTGCCACTTTTTTCTTTTTTTTTTTTTTAACTTCAACAAACAGAATTTTATATCTGGCATACAAATACACTTTCAGTAACTTAACTCTTTCTCACTCATGCTACTGCTTCTGTTAGCTGTTTTAACTGCTTTGCTCTTCTCAAATTCTTTTTAGCAACTTCTTTTGGTACTTCTGTAATTTCTCTTCTGCTTAGTATTCACATAGTTTGTATGTAGAAGACATGGGATGCCAAGTATAAAGAAGTATTACAAGTCCCTGTCTGTCTTCATAATTCTTTTCCCTGTTGTTACTTTTTATTAACTCTAATTCTGTAGAATCTTTAAGCGATCACATCACAGAATTCTTCCTCAAAATATATTGCAGTTTACCGGAATGGATGAGTTTCCGATCAGAATTCTCCCTCCACAACAAAAGTTTCATGAGCAATCTTCATGAGCAAGCTGAGCTACTATGGGTATCATAACCAGTTCCTTGTCCATCGAGCAGTCCACCCACGGAATCCATTTTGAGGGAAGGATGTTGTGGAGGACCATGTCAAAGACCTTACTGAAATTCAGATACATGACATCAGTGGCTCTTCTCTTGTCTGTTGATGCAGTTACACTACCATAGAAGGCAACTAGGTTAGTTAGGCACGACTTGCCCTTGGTGATGCCAAGCTGGGTGTCTTGTATCACCTCCTTAGCTTCCACATGCCATAGCATAGCTTCCAGGAGAAACTGTTCCATGTTCTCTTATCTAACACTTGTTCACATATAATCATCATGGAAATCATTTTGACATACTTAGTATTAAATTATAGACTTAATTCTTTGGAAATGCAAATTAATCTGTTCCTGAATTGCCTGTTAACTCTTGAGCTCTTTTACCAGTAATGTGTTTTTTTCCTCATGTGATGTCTAAATGTGTACATTCCAATGTGAAGTGTCTCGACAAACAAAATCTTTCATTTGATATCAGCTAGTAAACTAGAAAACATACTTAATTCTAGGTTATAGATGGAAAAAAAAATCCTGCCATTAATTACCAGTTATTAACTGAGACCAGACATGACATTAATCAGCACTTTGGAACGATAATGGCCTGGGATGAATTTTGCCCAAACTAACCTTTGAGGAATACTGTAGCAACTGCTAACAAGCATTGAAGGAATGTTTTCCAATGAGAAAACAAAGATGCTTTGTCGTAAATGTTATAATTAGTGTCACAACTGAACTACTGTACAGCTATTGAGATTAAGTGCCTAGATTAAAATTCCTGAAACAGAACTTCAAACATGCAGATATAATTACTGAATCATAGAAAATATGTGTATGGAGGATTTTATAAGCCCTTTAATCCTTCTCTCTCATACTTCATATACATTCCAGATAGATGTCTGTTCAATAAATTATGTTCATTGACAAATACCACTTCTCAGGGAATCACGTCTATACTTTATTCAAATTTTCCCAACGCCTTTCTAAGACTTTACTGAAACTTAAATACATTCTTCCTTATCCTACTAATTCTGAATGTGGAGAACAAACCAGCATTTATTATTTGTGCATGCAGAGACTTTAAGATTATGAAAACTATTACTTTTTCTAACCTCTGTCATTTATTTCTTGACTAAGCAAGGCTAGATCCTGTGATCATTTCTTGTAGTTCATGCTTCTAAGATCTTTTATTTCATTTTCCTTTCTGATGACTCCGTCAAAGCATTCCACTTTTCAATGTGAAATCACAAAAAAGATCTATAAATTCTTGAGAAACCATTAGTGCTACTAAAATCAGAATTAAACTGAATTTACTGCTGTTGTAGTTCAGCATTTTCCTTCTCACAGCATTACAGTTGACTCCTGCTCAGCTCATACAACAGATCTACTTGATTCATGTGGTAAGTATTGTTTGAAAGACCTTGGGTAGGTCTGTGGGACCCAAAATTCTATTTTCCATTTTATGTAGATGTTGTCTTCTGGTATGAGTATCAAACATATTGGTCCTGTTTCACTCCTTAACAGCAGTTTTTTAAACAACTTGTATTCATTTCTGTGAAGCATATTTTTAAGATTAAATTTATTACTGTATTTCATAAATTTCATTTCTGAGTTCAAGTAGTTCTCCCAGTTTAATATTGTATTTATTGGCTACTTATTAATATCCATTTTACCTCTTTATTCTAAAACCTCAATTTCATGTTCAGTTTGAAAAAGTTCTACTTATGGTAAAAAGCTTCTGAACTCAGATGTTCAGAACCTTCTGAACTATCCTCGAGTTGTCTGTGTGCCATTAATATAAATAAGAAACATCGCTGCATTCATGACAGTTCCCATCTTCATGGTCCTTTGCACAATATGAGTTATTGATAAAGCTACTCTGGAATCACTTTTGCATTTTCCTTACAGTAGTTGTTCTACATTATTTCTCTAATTTACTGAGGAAAATGTCATTTGAGATAAAAGCTTCACAGCAAACAAGTTTTATGACTTGCTTCTCCATCTGTATCGACTGTTAGCATGGACAGAAATTAGATTGCCTTGTCAAAGTTTGTGCTTGATGGTCAAAGTTGGCCAATATCTATCATGTTCTTCCCAAGTGCATACAAATCACTGTTTTGATTGCTGACACTATTCAAGTTAATTGAAATTATAGTGATTGTTCTGATATCCTCCTTTTCCGTTGTATAATATTAAGATGTATTTCTAATGGAATCAGTTTAATAGTATTTACAACATGCATCTAATATCAAGAGAAATTCTCATTAAAATTTTTTACACCTAAGTGTCACGACATTTTAAACAATTATATGCATCCCAGTCATAAGTTTTATGCCTCATCTGAATATTGGGAGCTCAATGAGAACAGTGCCTCTTAATATCAGATGGAAACAGAGAAGTCAGATTCCTTCCTGAGAGAGGTTTTAGGTTATTCAGGGCTGAAAAAATCTTGGTAAAGATATTGGAATCACATGTTTGAATGTTACCAATTCTCACAGAAGTTAGGAAGAAACTAGACTCAGTAAGATATTTTGTAGATTTATTTTCTACTATAATAACTCAGCTTTATTCTTCTCCCTTCAACAATAATGCTACTTAAGAAAAATGGCATAATCAAAAAATGCAATCTTAAGGCTTATAAATTAAAAATGTTCCTCCATTATATAAGAGATATTAAAATCTGCTTTTGCACTGCATATCTTCATTAATAGTACATTTCTATTAAATGAAGATGCTAAAGTTTCATGAGGTAGAATTAAGTCAATAATTGGCTAGATCTGTGCAAGCTTTTTCTTTCTTAAAATTATACTGGGGGATAGTTTAGTAGATGTCTGCACTATGCTATTAATAACTGGGACAATGCACAATTTAAAGAGATGTCTTTAAGAATCATTTTTTTATTGAACTCTCAACAGATAGAACAGAAGTCTTAGGCAAATACAGGAAACAAAAAAAAGGAAATAAATTGGATCCAAGGGTCCATATGCTTCGTGCAAATCAGTTCTATTAATTATCTTTTTCTTGCCTTATGGCAGAGATATCATTTATAAACAGTCTTTATTTCTGAGCAGAGATAAAAACTGTATGTTAAAAATACATTACAGCTTATCTCTCACAAGCAGATGAGGAATCAGCTCTTTCCTTAGGAAAACAAAACCAGAAATTTAGATATACATATATTTTTAAACTGTGTTTATTTAATTGCAACACAGTGCAAACATAACTAACAATTAATACCAGCTTCTTCTACCTATACACAATGTATGCCATCTGCTCAGCATCAGCTATGTATTCTCAAACATTTCAATATCAGAATTCTATCACACTGCAAAATTGTTAATCAAAAGGCCAAAAGGGTCAAAGCTAACACTCTTAGTGACTGAAAAATGACCAGGCCAGCTCAATAGCTGGTGATTTGAAATATATATTAGTGATTATAATGAATGTTGTTTTTACATTTCATGTATTATGTGACTACTAAAAACTTGGTGGGTAAAGAAAACTATCCTGCTCATACATATAAGAAAGCCTAAATTCATCTAAGCTTTTCAGCTTTTCAGTCTGATCCTACTCTCCCCCTCATCTTTGCTATTTAGTCAGTCAAGATTGGTGACATAGTGGCGTACATTGGGGAATTAAATCTTTCACTTTTTTGTTAGCAGGGACAGACACTTTGGTTAGAAGCAGCACAAAAAGTACAAATAATGGCAATAAAAGATGAAATATGATCTTGTTTTTCTTACAGATTTCCAGTTGCTTTAGCCAAGACTCAAACTTTTAATGTAATATAAATTCCAAAATGATAATGTATTGATGTGATAGTATGTAATGATCTTTATTATTGTCTTTGACTGGATAACCTGTGAAATCAGGACATGATATTAACAGGAAAAGTAAAAGAGCTAAAAAGCTAATTCTATTAGCATCTACATTTTTTGATGGAATGATTAAACATATAATTATCCTATGAAGAGCAATGAAGAATATACCTTCCTTACAACAGCTATGTATACTTTATTTGGCAAGAAGTCCCACCATCTGCTATTTGCAGCATAATGAACAACTCTATAAAAGAAATCATTCTGATTTGGAATAATACATCCTTTTTTTTTACTGGAGATCTTGGAAAAAAATCCCATCTTAAGCTTATCAACATACTGGAAAGCTAGTAGTAATGTTTAGAAACAATACCAAAAAATCAGCATATACAGTAGTGGTGGAAGATATGTTTATTTGTTTTTCTCCTGCACTATTATATATATATATATATGTATTTTAAAAATATATAATTCTATTAAAAGAACATGTATAAACAACAAGGAAGAAGATCGCTTCTCCTTGATGCTAAATTCTGGTTTCCTTTGGGAGACAGAGTGTGATGATTCTACTTTTCTAAGAGGAAACGTGCACATGGCAATGAGGGATGCCACAAAGTGCGAGGGGTCAACAGAGTCTGAGAGAAGGGACAAGCTGGGAGCAACCAGCAGAAGCAGAGAAAAGGAGCCTTCTGAGACCAACAGGAAGCAAATCCACAGCCAAGTAAAACAAACACAGAGTGAGGACTGTGTGGAGGCTCAGAGGCCATGGAAATTGCTGGAACAAGAGAAAAAAAGAGAAAAATACACCTTACAAAAATATGTGGAATAGGTAAGTTTTATAACCATTTAATTTGCCTCTATCATGTATTTTACAATTTCTTCATGTTCTAAAATATCTTTCGCCTTAGATCTTGTTAGTTTTATTCAGCAGGGGAACAAGAATTTATACACTTAGTATAAATTGAAATGCAAGAGATTACATATAGATATTAACAAAACAAAACAAAACAAAAAGAGACTTATTTTTCCTGTGGTTCAATAATGGTATAGATTGTCCAGAGAAGCTATGGATTCTGCATCCTTTGAGGTACTCAAAACCTACTTGGATATAGACCTATGCAACCTGCTCTTGCTGACCATGGTCTGAGGTTGGTCAAGATCATCTCCCGAGGCCCCTTCCAACTTAAACCATTCTGTGATTCTGTTCTGGGAGCGGTTACCTAGGGAAGTTGCTATATTTATTTTAATTAAAAATATTTTTTGCCTTTCCTTTTTTTTTAAGGAAGAAGTGTAGTCAAAGCTAACCTTCACCCCCCATCACTTTTGAAACAGAAACCAAACAATATCTAACATTCCCATAGGTCCAGGTGATTTCCGCAAATTGAAGATGCAGGGACACAGAAGGCAGCAAAGGCCACTAGAGGTCACACAAACTATTTAAAAGAGTCTAAGTAAACGCATTTGTACTCCAGTTACAAGTTGTTTCCCTTTCCACCTGCTCATCTTGCTTGGTTGCCTCGGGTCACCTGCTTTCCTGTGATTCAGAGGTATGGACAGGGATATTTATCTTGTTTTCTTCCTGAGCCTTATTCTTAACTCTGGTTTTGTTATGTGTTCCTGATTCCACTGTGTGGAGAAAATTCCATTGTGACCATAGACCACGAAAATGTCAAATGCTAGTAAAAAATATTATTTCATGCTAGCTATGAAATAATTTTCCTGTGTTCCACGTATGAGCTCAGTGAGCAAGATTTTCCCCAAACCAAACCAGCAATCAGCTTTGCAGTTTCCAAAATCCATTTCAGTGGATTTCATAATAGGAGCTGAGATTAAAGAGAAAGATGAGTCTCTAATGATGAGACTGTCCCATTCAAAGCTTTATCATTACTTTCTCTCTACTCTAATATTCAGTCTCCTGACTTTCAAATTTGCAACTTATTTTCTCTCTACAGTTCTGTCCTTACATTTGCTTTATCGGTTGTAGATTCAAGATGCCTCTGATTACTATTCCTCTCTAAATATTTTAGGCAAGTTTCACCTTCTATCCCTATATCTATTACATTAAATATACTATTTCCTTGATTCAGTTTAATGGTGATGATGGCTCAGTGTGATAATACCAATGATGAGGGTCATACAGGTGTTGATACATAACACATGGCTTCCCTGTTGTATGAAGATAACTCTTCTTTAATTACTGCCTGCCCTTTTTTACTTGCTCTGCTTTCAAAGGAAGAGGAAGAAAGAGAAAGAGCACTCCCTCAAAATGGAAGTGACAGTCACCATAGAACAACTGCTTGTTGGGACTGTAAGTCACTTTTGTGATTTGAATTGAAGCTGGTGTTGCACTTTTTGCTATCGTTGAACCAAGGCAAAAAGCTCTGAACACCAAATCTTCTAAACTAGTTGCTTTCTGGTTTCCCAGTTTAAACTTCTCTGCCTTGGATTTTGTAGAGGCACATAATAACTTAGATATAAAAACATCTGTGTCCCTTAATACATTTTCTGCTCACAAGTGACCAAAGCAAAAATATTTCCCTCACTGAAACCTCTGGTAAGAAATCCAATGATCCATTAAAATATCTCTGCTTTAATGCATGCTCTGTCTTGCACCACAGAAATTCCTAGTGGAGGGGGAAAGAAAGCACAGGATTTAGAGTTTTATGCAGTGAGGAACAGCAGGATATGGATTAATTTCCTTTCCTGTGACAACAGTGGTCTTTTGGATACCATAACGTCAAGAAATTTCAAATGAAAATCTGAGTAATGAGATGATTGCACATGGCAGTTTACCAGATGGTTTTTAGTTAAATAGTTAATTAAGGAAAAAGGAGCTAAATGAGTTATGACCTGCAGATTTGTAGCTTCCTTCATAACCAAAATAAACAGCTGGATTCAACTTCTTTAACATAAATGATGAGCTTGCAGGGTACTTTAGACCCTCCAGTTTCCCATACTTTGCCTGCAGAGGCAAATGCGTTAGATAATGTTCCCTTCCTTCCTTTTCCTTTTTTTTCATTTTCTCTGTCTATCGTCTTTCTTCCTTCTTTGCTTCTTTCCTCTCTCTCTTTCCCTTCCTTGTCTCCTTCCCTCTTATTCATGCTCTTTTCTCCCTTTCTCCTTTTCTTCTGCAAAATGTCCTCTTATGCAAAATGTAGAAATTATACTTTGGATCCTTTTTCAGAACAAAAGAGGAAGGAATGAAAAAGTTAGGAAATAATAAATAACTAGAAACCTGGTCTCTTTAGACAATTATTTTATTGATACGTTCTGACTTGTTAAAGAGTTTTACTTAATACACTTTAATAGGTTACCAGACAAGAAGAAATTAACCCTTTGAAGGATAAAAGCCAGGCATTGGCACAATGATTTTTTCTTCCCTGAGTGTTTTTGGGCTGAACATTATATGCAGGGCCATGAATTTTCATAAATACCTGCTGATTCTGAATCTTGTTTAGTTTTATGCAAACGTATAAGTTTTAAGATAGCGAGGCTGGGAGGAGTGACACTGCACAATATGTAATATCAGGCAACATTGTGTGAAGTAGGCTAAATGTCATTGCTGTAGAGGCAGAATGACAAGGGGCTGAATATTATTTGTATGAGAGATGGCTAGAGATGATCTCATTAATCTTTCATTTTATGGACACCAGTTTCAAAGGCAGACAGAAGTGACTCAGAATGTACAAAAGGCATAAAGGCTAGTGTCTTGACACTCACACTATAAGTAAGTGTAGTACAGAGTTTGCTTAAATGTCACACTTAGTTGTTATCCTAGTCTCTGAAGAGCTTTGAAGCTCCACTGGAGTCTGGAAGTAAGACTCTCACAAATATAAAGTAAGAATTTCACATTAAAGTCCAGGTATGAAACATTATTGGGATGTTCCATTAGTATTATTAGGATTCCCATATTACAGAAGGATGTGCACAGATGTATTGCTACCTGACTGTTGTTTTCAAAAGTCCAGGAGCAGCAGGAGGTGGCAACCTTTTGCTATTGTTACTCAATTATTCTGCATATTACACACAGAATAACTCAATGAAATATCATCTTGTTCTCTTACACTCCTTCTGTGCTAATAGTAAGTCCTTTAATTTTAATTTTATTTGGACTCTCTCTAATTTTTACAACCTGAAAATAAACTTATGCTTGAGCCTAATAGGTTTTTTCCCCATCCTATATCATTAAGGACTTACTGGCTCATGCCATTCTGGAGACAGAATAACCACTCAGGAGAGTATGTTTTACTGTGGCTGAACACTCACCTCACCAAAACTGTGACTTTCATGAAAAGCAGAGAAAGTTTCACAAGTAATACCATGTCCAGCTTTAAAAGATCCCCAAGGTTTCTTTTACAATTTTGGCTGATCTTTACAGAAAAACCCGACCTGCAAAGCAGCACATATTTCACTTCTCCAGGGCAGGACGTAAGACAAGTTTCACTATGTACCTAACTGTGTAAACAAGTCAGCATTGCTAATATATATCTCAGAAAGGACTATGTAAATCTAGCAGGAATTCAATGTTTAAAAATGCATGCTAAAATACAGATGAAGCAGAGACATTGAGGAAATAATAGATGCTTATCTTAGTACTGTCCACAAAAAGAGTGAGATCTATTGCACCATATGTCTCTGCATACTTTAACATCAAAATTTCTTCTAAATGTGTACTTGGTATCTCAAAATTAAAAACAGTCTCTAAGATTTAGGCTCCCAAATGTAGAATATTATAGAACGTTCAGTAGGAATGGTCCTTCAACTATTTCTATTTCATCATCCTGAATTCAGGGCTAACCTAAACTTAAAGCAAGTTATTTCCAAAAATTTCTTGAATGCTGACAGGCCCAGGGCATCAACCAGTTCTCTAGGAATCCTGTTCCAGTGTTTGATTGTGCCCACAGTAAAGAAATTTTCCATAATGTCCAGGCTGAATGTCTCAGTGGCTAGCCCATCTTTACTAGGACTGCTGTACTGAATAATGATTTTGTTACAAATTTTCCCATTGTTACATGCAAACACACATTTTAAAAATTTGCCCTGAAGTTGCCTGAGGAGATCCATCTTACTGCAGATCTCAGTAAGAATCATCCTTTCTCTGTATCTTTACCACCTGAGCAATAAGGAACTGTGTGAGGCAATTATTTTCTTTATCACTGTAGGGAAGATGCCTAGATTCTTTTAGTTTGCTCATGTTCCACCACCAAAGTATCTTAATGGGAAGGTTTTCACTAGAAGTAGGAACTCAGCCTCCACATTCAGACAGACATGGTGTTTCTATAAATGCACCATGCTAAGAAGGAATAATTTCCTGTTTATAGTGTCAGGAAGCCAGTTCTGCACAGGTTTTTTTCCGGTGGGTGAACAGAACAGAAAATACACTTAAACAATTGCTTGTTTCTTAATTTCCCTATTCTTCCAAGTGCAATATTTACATGGAGCCAGAGAGCACCAGTTCTCTGTGTAAACTTAAACTTGAGAGGAGCACACAAAGAATTTTTTTTAAAAAAACTCTTCTTAAATTTGTATAAATCCAGATTGAATAGCTGCTCTCTATTTGGAAGGAAATTTTCCCTATCTAAGCTCTCTGAAACTCAGAATAGTCAGAGGAGAAAAGAATATACATATATCTGACTGAAACAGAAATTAGCCAGAAATATCTGATTTACTTACAAGTTATTCTCCTGTAAGTTCTACGAAGCAACAAGGCTCATGTAAATGTCTGTAGAATTGCTTTAGCAATTTATTAGTTTATTTATTAGTAATAGGCTAAATATCAAGTTCACTGTGTCCCTTTACTTTAATTCAGTTCAATGGCATTATACGCACTTTTAAGGACCTGCATCATTTCTACAGCCAGATATGACATTGCAGATTTATGAACTACTTCATTAACCATTGGTTTGCATCTCCAACATAATAGGAGCTGTACCCAGTAGTACTACTGAAACATCCCTTCAGAGCGATCTTGTCAAATCTTATTTATGGCTACACTTGGGAGAGGCAAATCCTGCACTGTTTTAAACATCAGTTTGATTTATCTGTGTGATATGTAGTTGATACTTTATTATAAACATGAAGATGTGAGCATTTATTATCATTTACAAAATATGCAGAGAGCTTTGGTTTAAGGGAAGTAATTATGTAAAAGATACTGGCTGGTATCATATTTCTCCATTGATGCTTACACTAAATCCTGCTAGTGTAAAGTCTAACGTATAGTGAAGCCATAAACAGAGACAGGTAGATATATGAAAATAGTTTAAAAATATGCTGAAAACAGAATCATCAAATTCTTTTTTGTCCCTCTGAAGTTCGCAGAGGCTGGTTACACTGGTTTGGAATTGATTAGCAAATACAATATTACAAGACTTATTAACATGTATAAATGGTGCAATCCTCTTTCCTTCATGCATCACAGAATGACTTGAGTTGGAAAAGACATTAAAGATCATCTAGTTCCAACCGCCCTGGCAGGGTTGCCAACCACTACATCAGGCTGCTCACGGCCCCATCCAACCTGGTCTTGAACACTTCCAGGGATGGGGCACACACAGCCTCTCTAGACAGCTTGTGCCAGTACTTCACCACTTCTGAATAAAAGATTTCCACTTGTCATCGTTTTATGATTTTTGGTTATCAGTATTCCACATCATAACATCATGTAGTGCACTGAGAGTTAAAGTGTTCCGGGTACCTGTCCACGAAGAGAAGAAGAACTACACTCCCCAGAAGACTGTTCGCTGTGCTGTTATCATTCCTGCTCAGGAAGAGGAGATATAAGACCTTGGTAGGTCATCTGACCGGCTCTTCTTCGTCAGTCTCTCTCTCCCTGCTGCTCGACCGGACTGCGCATCTCACCTCAGCATTATGGTGAGGCCTATCCAGCTTTTGGACAATCACTCTCTCTCATTATACGTGATTTATTAGCTTCAATTCTAATTATATTGTATTATAGTGTGTTATCTTGCATTCCAATACCATATTTAGTAAATTAGTTTGTTTCTCCTCAGATAATTGCTGCTGTTTTTAATTATTTTGGGGTCCCCTGTTTCCCATTTCCGGAGGCACGGATTTTGCGAAAATCCGCTAGTCACAGAACAGGGCTGAACCAGCCCGTATACCACTGACACCACCTAACATAAATATACCCTCTTTTAGTTTAAAGTCATTCCTCTGTATCCTGTCACTATCACTATCACATCTCCTCTGTATCCTATCAACTGTAAAAAGTTGGTCCATCTCCTGAAGTTGATCTACTCCCTTGAAGTACTGGAAGGCCACAATGAGGTCTCTACAGAGCATTCTCTTCCCCAGTCTCTCAGCCTTTCTTTCTTGGAATGACACTCTACCTCTCTGACCATTTGTGTGGTCTTCCTAGGACACTCCAACAGCTCCATATCCTTCCTGTGCTGCAGGCACCAGGCCTGGGCACAGTACTCCAGATAGAGCCTTACAAGAGCAGAATAGAAGGGGACAATCCCCTCCTCCCTGCTGTCATTCCTCTGTTGATGCAGCCCAGGATACTGTCGGCTTTCTGAGTTGCAAGCACATACCGCCAGCTCACATCCAGCTTCTCATTCACTGGAATCAAGTGTTTCTCTGTAGGGGTACCCTCAGTGAGTTCTTCTCCCAGTCCATACACGTACCCAAAACTAGCTCAATACCCATTAACTTTAGTTAGTCAACAAGCAGGGCTCAGCTACTAATTATAGAATGATGTGGATGCATACAGGAATGAGTCTCACCTTTCCTAAAGCACCATATGTACTGCATTGTTTATAAGCTTAAAAAAATAAACATGCTTCTTGTACAGCTAAAACAATGGAAATTATGCCTTAGAGTCACTTCAGCTTGAAGTGTTATAATGTATTTTTTCTTTTTTTCTGAGAGACATAGAAGGTAGAATTCTATTTTACTATGCAACAAGGGCCAGAATCCAATAACTCCACTGTCATTACAGAGTTCGTTTTCTCACAGGAGTGCCTTAGAAAATCCTATTAATGTCAACTGCTTTTGTAGCACAAGGATTTTCACACTAGGAGGAGGTGTCAATTTTCCTCTGCTGTCAGTCACAGTACTGGAGGATTATTAAGATGCAAAGCATTTATAGGCTCAATATCCAGGTTACCTTTTCAGATAGCAGTACCTCCAGGTGTAGATGTTCTCATATATGGATTGATGTTTGCTGTTTGTTTAGTGCCTTATGATTTTATGACAATGATCATTGATCTCCTGCAAACAATAAAGTGAAAATGGAATCAATGAAATGCGATAAAGAAAATAATCCACAAATAATCATAAAAATTCATAGAAAATATTTCACTTCCTCTTTCCTCATCTTTTTGTCACAACAACTCAGCCACGCCCAATCCCTCTTTGCACTGTATTCACTGAGTTGTAGAACACATTATCTATTCTAAAAGCAAACATTTTTCTTCCTGTCTTTCACTAGTGTAAAAAGTAAAAAAATGAATTAAGTGCTCTGTGGATACTTATAAAAAAATTCTATGTAGCAATAGTAGCAGCTTAGCATAGTTCTCCTCCTGTCAAAATTATGTCAGCATGCTTTGTGCATTCTATGGAGGCTTCATATTTCCACTGGGACAATGCTTTTTTACAGTGTCACTGGATTTTACAGCAAAGCAGACAACCTGCTGAGAAAATTGTGTGCCCAATTAACCCCTTTTAACTCTCTGCAATTACTGTTCACATCCATTACTTTTTTTGATGAAGAAAAAGCATTAGCAATCACATCACGAGCCAGTACAAAATAAAAACTTTAGCAGTAGTATTGCAACAGCTGCCAGGATATACAAAAATAGTAAGAATAAGATATTGAGTCATTGTACCACCCAGCACAGAATTTTTCCAAAGTGCATGAGGTTATGCACCACTGGGCTGATTGTCTGGGCAAGTGAAGAGGGAATAAAAGGAAATTGAGTTTCTGACTGAAGCTCAGGCACAGACTGGATTACTTGCTCTCATAAATTCAGCTATATTAAATCTAATTGCTATCTTATAGTCATGGACTGTTAGGTAAGTAATGCATCAGAATCCAGAACAGAAAATGTCCCTTGGACATGGGTTCTTGGTCAACCTCTCTGCGTGTGATGAGTTGAGCTGCTGAGAATAGAATATATTAAACGTCCTAACTAATCCATGTCTTGTTTATTTTCAGCACAGTGTTCAGTTTCTAAGGGAAATCAAACCAAAATCCAATCTCTGTCTGAAAGCAAATGAGCTTATTAAACCTCTCGTGTAAGACAATATTAGAAGTCAGTTGCTTGCTTTGATACCAGGCTGCAGCAAAGGAATAGCAAGGAAGCAGTTGTTTAGATGATTGTTTGTTTGTTTGTTTGTTTGCTTTTCTGATGACCAATAGTAAAAAGTCAGAAATATGACCTGAAAATGAGAGTCCAAAACTACTAGATTCTCTACCCAGATAATCTAGGCTGGTAATTTGAGAGCCTTGGATTTTTGTTGGACTGAAGTCTCAGATGCTGCACATGTGATTGGAAAGGAATGAAACAGGAAGCCTAGCCGATGGAAGGACATCTGTATAGTCAGCATGTTCAATGCACTTAGTGCTGGCAAGTCAGGTCAAAGAGAGAAACAGTTGGTGTTTCTGTTGTGCTGTAAGGAAATCTGCAGGAAATCACTTCCATTCTAAATGTGAACAGCACATTAAAAACTTTAAAAAGTCTTTAAGGCATCAAAGTCAACACTGAGGATATGTTGCTCCGTGAAAGTAACAGAGGTATTCACATGGGATATGTAACAAATCACTTCACTAGACCAACTCGCCCTGTGGATGCATGATTACCAGTATGACACGTAAGTAAACTGCAGTATCATATGCCTAATAGCTAGGGGGAGTGTGAAAATTTCCTTAGCAATTCCCCATTAGATATAGTATAAACTGCAAAAATTTTATCATCTTAAAAACAAGCAAAATAACACCAACTGAGAAATCCTCACATAACTGTCTACAGACAATATACTGCAAAGCAGAAAAGCTTCAGCAATTCTACAACAAATAAGTAAACCTAACAGCACTGAGATCAACTTTGTTGAAATAAAACTCCACTTGAATTCAGAAAATTGGTATCACCTAAGTATTATTGTGTGTAGAATTAGAAAATGTTTGTGTGTCATTTTTTCAGTTATCAGGGAAGAAACTGCTATGCATGTGACTGCACAGAAGCTGCAAAGTTACAAACGACTGCACATTCCAGAGTGCATAGTTGGTAAACCACAACTTCTCTGCAGCTATGGTGTCTTAGAGTTGGAAAGATTTTAATAAAAGCACACTTGCAAAAGTAATACAAGCCTGGAAAATACAAGCATACCTCACTTATTTCATACAAATTTATACATAACAGCAATATGAAATAAAAGCAAAAGAGAAAGAAGCTTGAAGGAAAAGTTAGCAGAGAAAAAACCCAAGCATTTTAATTTTTTAAAAAGATTGAGACTGGATTGTGGTGAAGAATGAAAATGAATGGTCTTAGTGAAAGTGTAAGTGTATCCAGAGAATCAGGAGACTTTTGATCAGAAAATACCTTATTTCACAGCCATCCTGAAATGTTTGAGAGCACTGTATGCTTGAAATTTTTGCTGATAAAATCTAGCTAAATCAATCTTATCACGAGTGGTCCACCCTGCTGTGAGTCGTCAAGCCAAAATTACAGTTAAAATAGGATGTTTTCAAGACAACAAAGAAAAACCAGTAACACTGTATGGGTAACTATCAGAAATTGAATTATTTTTTACAGTCTTTGTATTTCTTTTCTTTTCACACTGGAGATGCTATCATTCTGATAAAGTAGGTGTCTTACCTCACAGTTACTATAAAAATAAAAAAAATCAAGCAAATTCTTACCAGTCTATGAATACAAGTAACCATTTAGTACTGAACTAAAATTAAATACCTGCATATTAATTGTCAGGTAAGCCTTATTTGATCATCTCTTACATAATTGTGTTTTAATTAGATTGTAAGTGCCTCAGAGATTACATTATTTTTTAATAAGCTTATAGAACTTGGCCCACATACTAAATAGATCATCAACATAGTACAGTAATGAGAGTATCAATATTAACTATTAACTATTGTAATATATGGAAACTTTTCTCCAATTATATTTAAGAACCTCAGAATCCTGAGGTCAGACAGATTAAGATAGAATAAGTGATGTGGGAATGTGAATGCTTTAGCTTCTGCTGAAATAAGCTACAGATTTTGTATTCTTTAGAAATTATCAGGTTGCAGTCATAGCCTGACACCACTCTCATTTTTATCCCTCCCTTCCTTCCTTCCTGTTTGGCAATGGTGGCTTTAATTTGACTTTCACAAGTGCAAAAACCTTTTTCCCCTCAGAACTTGGTCAATCAATTTTGCAGTAAGTACATCGGAGCAGAGTAAAAGATTTTCACAGAGCGAGACAACTCAACCTAATTAAATGATTGTTTTGACAGGTGTTTTAAAGTGGAATGAATGCCACTGAGAATAGCTACGGAGTCATACATGATAAGTGCCTGTGTTTACATGTGCAGGTGAAAATGTGACTGTGTGGAGGGGTGACAATAGATCTGTGTCCCTAAAGTATTTTATTTTTTCCCAAAGAAGCTGCAGCTGTTCAACATTTAAAGATTTACTTCAATTAATTGTGCTAGATATACTGACTCAGGTGAACACCTACACCTGGACCACAGTAAAAGAAAGATGTTTATGAAGGTCTGTGATGACATACAACAGTGAAAACAAGATGTGCTTTTTACAAGGGGAAACAAGCCTTGTAGGAAATATATAAATATTGGGACTTTATTTCTGGTTCTGCTCAATATCACAAGAGATCTTTATCCTAGTAAAATGATGTATTTGTAGTAGGAGATAATGAGCGTTCAGCTCTCCACAGGCATGCTAAAAGGATTTGAAATCTGTCATTTTCATCAGTTTGGTACAGTGAGACAGAAGATTAAAAAACTTCATCCTGTGTGCCTCCCCTCATCCACCCATTCCCAGGCCCTCTCTGCTACCTATGCAAGTCTGACTTGAAGAGAGTTAAACAGATGCAATTGTCAAAGCAGTGAGGGCCTTCAGATCCTGAGTTTAGTTCAGATAATATCTTTGTTATTTTACCTTTTGTAAAGATTTGAGTTCATAAGTATTTTTATGCTGTCTTCATTGTCCTCTAATGACAAGGAAGAATGTTACTCTGTTGTATCCTGTACACACTTTGAAGGAGTATTATCTCTTGGCACAAAGTTTTGACATTCAGAACAGATACACAGTAAGCAAGTTAGCCTGACAAAACTGTAGTATGGCATAGGCTTAATTCACCTGTCCTGCTAAGAAAGTAAACTTCCTCCTGGAAAAGTAAAGCTGTTACACTAATTTTGGATTTTGAAGATTTTTTTGGTTTGGTGTTATAGTGGTTTTTGTTTATTTGTTTGTTTGGTTGGTTGTTTTAATACAGCTAACGCTTGCTGTCCTGTAATAAAGCAGTAAATACAGTGCAATATTTCTTTAAGATTTATTTTTTAATATCAGACTAGAAAATTTTTGATGATAATTAATATTGAACAATAAATCATAGAATCATAGAATCACAGAATCATAGAATGACAAGGTTGGAAACGACCTGCAAGATGATCTAGTCTAACCGTCCTCCCATTACCCTTGCTACCACAAGCTACTAAACCATATCTCGTAGCTCCTCATCCAGATGCCTCTTGAACATTGCCAGGGATGATGACTCCACCACCTCCCTGGGTAGGCCATTCCAGTGTCTGACCACTCTCTGAGAGAAAAAGTTCTTCCTTATGTCTAACCTAAACCTCCTCTGGTACAACTTGCGGCCATTTCCTCAGGCCCTGTTTGTTGCCTGGGAGAAGAGGCCAAACCTCCCCTCATCACATCCTCCCTTCAGGAAGTTGTAGAGTGCAATGAGGTCTCCCCTGAGCCTCCTCTTCTCCAGACTAAACAATCCCAGCTCCCTCAGCCGCTCCTCATAAGGCTTCTGCTCCAGACCCCTCACCAGTTTTGTTGCCCTTCTCTGGACACGTTCCAGGGCCTCAATGTCTTTCTTGTAGTGAAGGGCCCAAAATGGACTGATATGTGTCCATACTTGACAGTATGTGTACTTTGATTCTCACAGCTGATATTTCCAACTTCCCACAGGTCACTCTCTATTAGATGTGATATCTATTGTATCGCTTAAATAGAAGACGTCCTTTATCATTTAAACATTGCTCTGAGAGGTCTTCTGGTGTTTCCCTGTGTGACGGTCAAAGGACTGTTCTGCACTGTTGACTGATGAATTCAAAGTATGGATGTGATCCGCAGAACAGATAATCTCTGGATTTGTGGCTATCCACGTGGGTGACATTGGATCCACCCTCAGTGTCCACTCTTCACATTTCAGTTAGGTGTTTTCATCCTTTCTCTTAGCTTGCACTTCATATTTACACAGCACTCTCAAAAATTGATGCCTCTTATTTATTTCCATGGAAATTACAACAGCTACAAAGAGCATAATAACACTATTTGATAGAGCAAATTCTCAACTACAAAAAAATATTTTTCAGTGTAGTCCCCACCTTTATTAGATATGCATTTTTGCCCATAATGAACAAGAGCCTGCATACCATGCTCAGAAAAATCTGCACCAGCAGAAATGACTCACTACTTGCTGTTTCCACTGCTGAAATGCACCACTCACTGCCTTACTGTGGTCACATCCACTGTTTGGATCCATAAATGTTCAGAAAGCATCAATGAATTGACATTCGTTAGTGCCATTTTGACTGCATGGGGGAATTCAGTGACACACCTTTGCTTCAGGGGTACTACAGGCCCCCTGATCAGGAGGAGGAGGTTGATGAGGCCTTCCATAGGCATCTGGAAGTAGCGTCATGATCCCAGGCGCTGGTGCTTGTGTGGGACTTCAATTATCCAGATATTTGCTGGACAAACAATGTGGCCAGGCATGCGCAGTCCGGACAGTTCCTGCAATGTGTTGAAGACAACTTTCCGATACAGATGGTGGAGGAATCGACGAGGGGAGGGGTGTTACTGGACCTTATTCTCACTAATAAGGAAGGCCTTGTTAAGGAAGTAAAGGTCGGGGGCAGCTTGGGTTGTAGTGACCACGAGATGGTTGGAGTTCAAGATCTTGAGTGGAAGAAGCAAAGCAAAAAGTAGGATTGCTACCCTGGACTTTAGGAGAGCCAACTTTGATCTCTTCCGGGACCTACTTAGAGCTATCCCATGGGCTAGGGTGTTAGAAGGTAAGGGGGCCTGTGAGAGGTGATCGGCATTTAAAGAACTCTTCTTCCAAGCTCAGGATCGGTGCGTCCCTGTGAGCAAGAAATCGGGAAAGGGTGGCAGGAGACCTGTGTGGATGAGCAAGGAGCTCATGCGCAAACTCAAAGGGAAGAAGGAGGTCCATGAAATGTGGAAAAAGGGTCTGACCACTTGGGAAGAATATAGAAATGTTGTCAAGGCCTGCAGGGATGCGACGAGGAAGGCTAAAGCCCGCCTGGAATTGAACCTGGCAAAGGAGATAAAGGATAATAAAAAAGGCTTTTTAAAGTATGTTAACAGTAAAAGGAAGACTAGGGAGAATGTGGGTCCCCTGCTAAGTGAGGGGGGTGTTCTGGTAACGGGGGATGCTGAGAAGGCGGAGAAACTGAATGCCTTCTTTGCTTCTGTCTTCAGTGAAAAAGCTCTCCCTCTGGAATCCCAGACCCTGGAGGTTTCTGAGAGGGTCTGGGGAATGGAAGACTTCCCTTTAGTCAGGGAAGAGGAGGTCCAAGAGCACCTAGGCAACATCAATGTTCATAAATCCATGGGACCCGATGGGGTGCATCCACGGGTGCTGAGGGAGCTGGCAGAGGTGATTGCTGAACCACTGTCTATCATCTCTGAGAGGTCTTGGAGAATGGGGGAGGTGCCTGAAGACTGGAGGATAGCCAACGTCACTCCGGTCTTCAAAAAGGGCAAGAAGGAAGATCCAGGTAATTACAGGCCAGTCAGCCTCACCTCTGTCCCTGGAAAGGTGATGGAACAGCTTGTGCTGGATGCCATCTCCAGACAATTGGAAGAAAAGGTTATCAGGCGTAGCCAGCATGGGTTCACCAGGGGGAGGTCATGCTTGACCAACTTGGTAGCCTTCTATGATGTCGTCACTGGCTGGGTGGATGGAGGGAGAGCAGTGGATGTAGTCTACCTTGATTTCAGCAAGGCATTTGATACTGTCTCCCACGACATCCTTATAACAAAGCTGAGGAAGTGTGGGATAGATGAGTGGACAGTGAGGTGGGTTGAGAACTGGCTGACTGGCAGAGCACAAAGGGTCGTTGTTGGCGGTGCAGAGTCTGGTTGGAGACCTGTAACTAGCGGTGTTCCCCAGGGGTCGGTGCTGGGTCCAGTGTTGTTCAACATCTTCATCAGTGACCTTGATGAGGGGATAGTGGCCACCCTCAGCAAGTTTGCTGATTATATGAAGTTGGGAGGATTGGGTGACACGCCTGAAGGCTGTGCTGCCATTCAGCAAGACCTGGACAGGCTGGAAAGCTGGGCAGTAAGAGATGAGGTTTAACATAAGCAAGTGTAGAGTCTTGCACCTAGGGAGGAATAATTGCATGCATCAGTACAGGTTGGGGGACGGCCTGCTGGAGAGGAGCTCTGCAGAGAGGGACCTGGGTGTCCTGGTGGACGACAGGTTGGCCATGAGCCAGCAGTGTGCCCTTATGGACAAAAAGGCCAATGGCATTCTGGGGTGCATTAAAAAGAGCGTGGCCAGCAGGTCAAAGGAGGTGATCCTCCCCCTCTACTCTGCCCTGGTAAGGCCTCATCTGGAGTACTGTGTCCAGTTCTGGGCTCCTTGGTACAAAAAAGACCTCTTGGAAAGAGTCCAGCGGAGGGCCACAAAGATGGTGAAGGGCCTGGAGCATCTCCCCTGTGATGAAAAGCTAAATCAACTGGGTCTGTTTAGCCTTGAGAAAAGAAGACTGAGAGGGGACCTGATCCAGGTCTATAAATATCTAAGGTGTGGGGGGCAAAGTGGCAAGGCCAGACTCTTTTCAGCAGTGTGTGGAGACAGGACAAGAGGAAACGGCCAGAAACTGAAGCATAGGAAGTTCCACACAAATGCGCGCAAGAACTTCTTTACGGTGAGGGTGACAGAGCACTGGAACAGGCTGCCCAGGAAGGTTGTGGAGTCTCCTTCTCTGGAGATATTCAAGACCTGGCTGGACGCCCACCTGTGTGACCCGGTGTAGGGAACCTGCTTTGGCAGGGGGGTTGGACTCGATGATCTCTGGAGGTCCCTTCCAACCCCTACAATTCTGTGATTCTGTGATTCTGTGATTCATATGCGCTTCCATGTCATGCACCATTTTGTCAGACTGCCCCTCTGCTGCCATCTGTCACACAACAACAAAATGTAATGAAATATTGTTGGAAAGGTTCAGCCTCTACTGCCATACAAACAGCATCTGTCTCGGACACCATGGACCCGCATAGTTAAATAGGAGCTATTACTTTTGGAGCAGCCCTCATTGAAAGTATTCTCTTAGTGTGATTTCAGAAAACAACCTCAGCATGCTCCCATTTATAGCTTGCTTGAAACTATTTTGTACCACAGTGTGTAAAATAATCTTTAAAGCTCAGGCTGCCAGTACCAGTGAAAACAAATCATCTTGTTAATCAGCATTCTCATTGTTTCTCCATGTCCCTTATTCTGGCTAAATCTATTAGTGTGTGTGTCTCATACATGCTTAGAACAATATTGTGTCAATGAATGAATCTCTGGGGTTTTCAGGAGATGAAGACAGAAGTCTTTACCTTATATGTGAATCAATTTTACACACGCAAAAATGGTAATAATATAATTTAGAAAACCTTTTTGAAGTGCCCTGAAAAAAGTCAGGTAACCTAGGGACAATTTTTGACCTGATCAGTGGTAAAATCCTGTTTCCACTCATCAGTCAAAATTCTTGTGTACACATACCTTACTTATGTAATATTTAATTTTAGACAAATAGTTTTCTGAGAGATTTTCAAACTAACTAAATATAAAGTATAAGGAAGTCAATCAGGACATCTTGCTTCTAGGAAGAAATATAGTAAGAACAGTAGAATCTTATCTAAAACATTTCAGTAAGTTTCAGAATCTCTGTAAATCACGTTAAAGTATTCTGGGAATCCGGGCTCCTCAGCCACTCAGTCCTAGATCTTCATCAGTTCTGTCAGCTACAGGGAAAATTGCAGTAGTAGATACAGATTGTGAACTTTTGGCCATTCAGTCATTTACAACAACTGCATCACATGTTAAATGAATTCCACTGTACTGTGGTTTGGAATCAACCTAATAAAAAAAAAATATAAAAAAAAGAAGGATAAAAGTTCAAGCAAACTACACTAAAGTCACTAAGGTCATGTAAAGTCCTTATTTTATCTTTTGTGCTTAACTAATGCATGCTGCATACAAACTATTATAAATAAGACAATTTGAAATACAGACAAATCACTTTCTTTTAAAGTAAGCATCTTTTAAGTCTAACATGAAATATAGTGAAAATTGGTGAACTATATGTTCCATGTTGAATGAAATATTTAATATCTAATCATGTTTATATGCTTCTTGGAGGATTAAAGAGCAGTGGTGATAATAACCATTACTGATATGCAAGAACTTTTGGAATACCAGTCCTTAAAATGTAATCAGATGGGAACATTAAAAGCAGTAAAGAAATACTTGGTATAAATGATCAAGGGGAGACAGAAAAAAAACAGATTTGGATTAGGCAGTTCTTTATGCAACAGAGGAAGAGGATTCTATATACTAAATATTCCGGATTGACATGTACACAAACAGCTACATTTTCTTTATAATTATGTATGAAATTTTGCTCTTAGTCTGACTATTTATCATTCTCCTTCATCTCACGTTGTCACTCAGTTCCCCTCCAAGACATTTCAGGTTTTTTTTTTTTTTATGAATCTTTGTCTGTTTGAAGAAAAAATCATTTGCATTAGGAGGCAAAGTTTTGCATTCTCTCATGATAGTCAACAGCATCTGTTTTTCACTCATTGCTGGGAGACCTCTTGCAATAATGCCATAAGAAAATCCAAGTAGGATAATAGGATTAAGAATCTAAGTTTTGTGAGGACTGCTCTGAAAATAATGCTTTCTATTTTATTATTTTGGCCTGCAACATCAGAGGTGGATATTCGTGGTATGGCAGTAGAGGTTGAATCTTCCCACCAATATTGGATTGAATTTTGTTGTCATGCATCAGATGACAGCAGAGCAGTCTGACAAAATTACATGGAAATGCATATGAAGCAAAGGTGTGGGACTGAATACTTCCATGGGAAAAAAATGCATAGCTAAGGGCAATGACTGTGCTGAAAACTAGTGTTTTGTAGCTGAGAACTGGCTCTATCAAATAGTGTTATTGTTCTCTTTGTATATATTGCAGTTTCCATGGAAATAAATAGGACGTACTTTCGGAACAGCCTGTATACTTCATACTTTGTTGGTCAAACAAATAAATACAAGCCATCAACAGATTAAGCAGCTGAGGTATTCACTTTCATTATGCCTTAATCCAGGAAACAGCATTGCCCACTTCAATGACAGGAGAAATCTTTCCTTTCTGTCTGAACTTGGCTGCTTTTCACATGCAGTTATTTGTCCAAGAGAGTCCTTGACAGATCAGAGATACTGTCAGTACATATATGTGGTCTTAGAAGTAACGAGAGTTTGGGGGCAAGAAAAAGTTAAGACAGGAAGACTGGATTAAAAAAGAGAGAGGGCAGAACCAGGATTTTGTTCTTTTTCCAAAAGGGGTACAAATCAAGCTTACCAACAGGTTACGCTGCTTCACTGCCAGTGCCTGTGAAGTTGAGTAAAATAATGTCAAATTGCCAAGAAGTGCTGAAGATTTCAGGTAATAAAAGAAATTTCAAAATGTCAGAGACTTGGAACCTACTACATTTAGTGACAAATTAATTCAGGAATATATATATGCGTTTCTCCTTAAAGAGGTAAGCTTTCTTCTATTTTCTGTGAGTTTGGATTCCAATTGGAATGAAAAGAGGGAAAGGCCAGAATACATTCTAATCTTGGTATAAAAGTAAGGAAAACGAAATTTAAAATTGGGAAAGGCCAATGCCTGAACTGAAGAGAAAGTCTGGAGAAAGGAATGTCAAAGCAAAAAGTAGAAATCCTTGAACTCAGGCTGCATGCAGCCTACGCAGGAAATGAGCTGTAATCAAACAGAAGTCTCATAACTTATTTGCAGTTAACTATAAGGGCCAGAGACACCGTAGTTTGACAGCAACCACAGCACCACAGTTTGACTTTTTTTGTTCAAAATTGTGTCTTGTCAGAGCAAATCTTAAAAAAGGGCTTAACAATTTTTCCTTCATAATGCATTTTCATCAAGAGAAATAAACACTTGCCCTATAAATGATATTTAATATAACCTATCCCAAATGCTTCATTTTTCATTGTGAAACATGCATAACTGCTTTACTGTTAAGACTAGTCACGAGCTTGGTTTTCTGCCAGACATGATTTAGCCAATTCCTTCCCTTCCCTTCCCTTCCCTTCCCTTCCCTTCCCTTCCCTTCCCTTCCCTTCCCTTCCCTTCCCTTCCCTTCCCTTCCCTTCCCTTCCCTTCCCTTCCCTTCCCTTCCAAAACCATTCTCCCTGATATTTAGCATGCCCTATCACACATTCTCAGACTACAAAAAGAAAAATCAAAGGTATTCTTAACATATTGCATTTCATATAATTTACTACATTTAAAAGTAGATATTTTTTCCCCTATTTTAACTCTAAAAATTATTTGGCTTTTAACCCTAGATTTTTGCTGTTGGCATTGATTAATATTTTTGGAAAGAATAGCGTAGGAGTTACAAAGATATAATTTTTTTTTCATATATACAATGTAACAGTTGAATGAAAGAAAAGTAAAATCCAACATAATGGATCCCATTTTCATTTATACAGTTCTGGCAGCATAAGAAGTCTTAGAGTGGGCATAAATTACATTTAAATACACTTTAGGGTTCCCTTCTGCTGTCAGAATGTGAAAGAGGTCTTTATGTAAATAAGAATCAGGGCCAGAATATTTCAGGATTGTATTTCTTCGGAAATCTTTACTATACCTTTACTATACCTTAACTCCTTATATTTTGACTTCTGGGACAACTCATAGATTAAATGTACGAGGTTCTTACCCTGAATCAACAATACATGAAATCAACCGTATACATCCAACAGATTCTTTCCACTAAGGCGTAAAAGAAAAGGTGAAAGAAAAGGTGATTGGTTAAAAATGAGATTTTCAAGACACTGTGAAAACGAGGAGATTAATTTTAACAAATATTTTGATTGTGAATAATTATCAGTTCTGGATTCGTTCTTAATAGACAAGTTTGGTACTAACGACATTTTTCTGCCATTTCTTCCACTATTACCATATTAGTGTCCTCTAGTAATATTTTCATGATGATAAGAGGGAAAAAAGAGAAATGGAAAGAAACTGAAAAGTTCTCCAAAATTCATAATTCTTTCTGGGAATAAAAGAATCTTCATAATAACTGTGGAAAATGAGTTATTTTGATGAACACTGAAGGATACTTGATGAGCAAATACAATGGCTAAAATTTATGATGCTACTTTTCTCTAACACCTCATAACTTCATAACTCACATACTAAGGTAGACACATTAAGTACTGAAGGTTTTTCCTCTGTAACAGGGGACGAGAAATCTACTGTATCTTTAAGACAAAATGCATTATACTTACATTTTAGAATATTGGTTTTATGAATATCTGAAAGTGTCATTAATGATTTTATTTATGGGCTTAATAATCTACATGTTGATTTTTATTAATAGTGACCTTTAAAGTGCATAATTAATTATATTTTATAAGTCTTTATTTTCTAGTCATGGCTCAGTAATAAAATGAGCATGTTTCTTCTGCAATAGCAAAGCTAAACTACCCAGTCAGAGTTTTAATATCACAAGTGTTAAATGAATCATGTTTAAAGTCTAACGTAAGAACATATTAATGTTTTGCAAGGAATAATTCTTTTCAAAGATATGGAATATTTATGATGAAATATAAAAGCAAAAAGGAAGGAAGAAAGGAAGGAAGGAAAGAAGGAAGGAGGAGAGAGAGAAAGAGAGAAAAAGAAAGAAAAGATGAAATGTATCTCAGAATAACTGTCAGTTAAGGTCTTGATATATTAAATAAGTTGATAATGACTGAGTCAAAACTACTCTGTAGTGCCTGCAGAGCATTGGGTACTGGAGTGTGTCGGTCACTTCGTAACCTGTAGGTATTTGTTGTCCTCTGATAATTTTAATATTATAGTTGATGATGGTGCATAATTGCTGCTACTTTTTTCTTTTTCTTAGGTACTGCTGGATACTGAAATAATTTCATACAGCTAGGTTAAGAAAGGACCAAGTTGTCTATGGACACAGCAGAAATAGCTTGGAGTCTGACAGTCCCAGCAATACACATGTATTGAAAAAGATGCCTGACTACATTTATTCACAGAGTTTCATCTCTGATTAGGAACTAAAGGTAGCGGTGTGGATCTGCACTCTTTTCTATTCATAACTAACTGATTTTAAAAAATACATAATTAACACTCAGTAAAATACTTTGAGTGAAGCACACATTATTACAACTATTTCAAACTGAGATATGCAATGTTTAAATGTCTAGTCAAAAGTTAAATTCAGTGACAGACCTGGGAATAAATTCTAGTGCCCTGGATGGGAGCCCCTTGCTTCAACTGTAGATAACATTTCTGCAATAATTTATATCCAATCCACTCTGTACTGACATGAAGGAAAGGAGGACAAAAATATTTCCAGTGAAAACAAGCCAACAGGTGACTGTACATCTATTTCAGTAGACTTAGTTTTGTCATATCTGTCCAGAATAGGGCCAAGAGACTAGGAAGGCTCCCAGCATTGTACTTGAAGTGATAAAAGAAGGAATGCAATTAACTTCTCAGAGATCAGAAAAACCCAAGGTTATTTCCCTTTACTGATAGAGTGGAAAAGGAAAAGAAAAAAATCTCTTCTAATCTCTTCAGCTCTTAAGCAAATACTGCATTCTGAGGAGAAAATGATTTCCATTTTATACTGAAAATGTAACCACTAGAGGGTATCTCTGTTCAAAGTCACTACACAATTTCCAAGGCTTAGAGCAATGTTAAATGATTACAGACAAATCTTGCATTCACATACAGTAGGTTAGATGAAGAGAGTGAATAATAAAATACCATTGCCTTGAATGGTTATATGCCACTTATATCTTTCTACATATTCTTGGCAGTCTTGCCAAAATGAAATCGTTCCCATTAGAAGAAAAATAAATGATTTCACTATGAAAATGCATTATAATGTATTGATATGTATCAATTCTTGTCTGCTGCATTATTTAACATCACACTGAAGGATTTATACGATTTACTACATGTCTAAGTTAACTCTGTATATATTTACAGCTATATCTAGTCAAGGCTTATTGCTATCGCCTTGAAGTTTAAACCATTGAAATGGTATGAGTTATCACCAAGGCTAGATAAATACACAAATATACTTATTTTTTCAGATACTTTCTGCTTCATGCATGCACTTTGGAATTCTGATTTTGAGACTTTTTTTTAATTCGTATAAAGTGAACTAGGGAAAAGGTAAATGATGGAAAAATGCCATTATCTTGTTAAACTTAAACAAGTTTTCTCGGCTAAAAAATAGATGATAAAGTTACTTAACTAGTCTATAGGATGGTATTGTAATGTGCTGTAGTCCTTTGAAGATACTGTCTATAATGATGCATACAGTCAAAGTTCATTTTTGTTTGGAAAATCATTTTCTCTGACAATAGCAGTCAAGCAAGTGATGACACATTCCTCATTCTCTTACCATCTTTGGCGTCCCAAAACAAATAACTCAAAATACGTTTGCAGACGAGCAAACTGAACACAATGTGTAATAAAAGTGTAGATCAAGGCTTAAAGTCAAGCAAACACAGATTCTTAGAAGACCAGGAGTTAAAATGGGAACTTAAGTCACCAGAGCTGCAATATAACTGATAAATATTGTGCCAAAATGTAATATAAAATGCAAGAATAGTTATTTTTTTAATTCTGAAAAAAAAAATTAGAAAAAAAAACAATAGGTCAATGGTAATAAATTTTACTGAATTTCGCTCCTCAAAATATAGGATCTTGTAGAGCCTTTCCTCAAGATTTTGGTCTAACATGATTCTGAAGAATCTGAATTCTTGCTGGCATGCTCCTCAATTGAAACTTATTTTGGCCTCTGTGTTCCAGAGCAGATTTGGCAGAGCACAGCTCCTTAGTACTTTATTTCTAGGGTCACAGTGCACTTTGTTACCAGATTCAGAAAGGAATCTGACAGTCCATGTAAATACTTAGTGACTTTTGCATCAAGAAATTGTTTGCTTTGTTGCAGTCTAGCATCACAGCAAATACTTGACTTGGCTGAAACTGAGCTAGCTGAATCTAAGCTGTTTCCTGACTCAAATTTCTCCAAGGATGTTTAGCTTTTTGTTATTCAGTAATGTAAAATCTCTTTGCTATGGTTTAAGGAATAGCTTCTGGAATAATGCAGTGATAGATCAACACATAGTTCACAATGAACAGCTACTAAAAATTAGCAGACTACCAAGTGCTTTATTACTTTAAACTTAAAAGCAACTGCCTCTGCTTCCTGAATTATGATTAGCAATAACTGGTTTTCAAAAATAAATATCTTGCAAATAATCATGCTTATTAAATGAAATACGCCAGGATCTGGATCCAGCCTTATCAAATTCCTTTATTTAATTAAAAAAATAAAAGTCATTAGGAGCAGGTGCAGCCTGAGATGGGTTCTATACCTGTTAGCTCTTGAAGTGCTCTTTTGGGTGACTGCTACAAGTACTAATTTAAGAAATGGTGAAGATTAGGAAAAGATTGGGTTATTTAGGAAACTGTAGTAGCAGTTGCCCTTGCAACTGTAGCACAGTAACAAGAGAGTATTGAAAAGCCTTTGTTCAGTACTGATCATCATTTGATATCTAATAAAATCATTAGAAATATTTCCAGTTGAAAATTTCAATAATTTATGGATATTCATTTTGATTAATTAAAGCAGTCTGTGAGAATGAAGAGCTAAGTTGGTCTTGATTACATAACAGATTTTCTATTAATAGGATCAAATAAACCTTTTGAGCACAATTTTATATTTAGGGTATTTTTTTTCAAATTTCTATATACTGCAATCAACAGTAAAAAATTTCCATACTTTTTATAGAGGTGGAATGGATTTATAAGAATAGAAAAGTCAAATGTTTCTTTATTGTACCATCACATTTTGAAAAAAAAAAAACTCTGGGAAACTATTAATAATATTCTTCTACTGGACTTAATTACTAGGGACAGAGTTACTAGGGATCATATCAACTACCCTGTCAGGAAGAGTTGTATTCTTGTATCATTATAAGGAACTTATGAACAGACTTTAAAATCCATTGTACCAGATGGCAGCAGTAGCAGCATCAGATTATTTGCAGACATTGTAAAACACTACTAAAGAGCAGGCAGCCCTGAATACTTCCACAGAGGAAGTTGATTACTCAGCAGGAGATTAACCAAACTGCATGTTTTGTCTTGCTGTTTTGTCTGTGTGCTTTATCATTGGCTTGCACAATCACAACTTTCTGTGTGCTTTTGACCCTTGCAGAAAGGCATCGTCTACAGATCAAAATTAGATTAGATGAAAAAAACGGATTTTCCTATGTATTCGTTAGGGTGAGGATAGTAGAATAGGTGCAGTGTCAATGTAGTCTGATGAAATAATACTCTTCTGTCTTGACTTCTATCATTTCACTTTTTTTACTCAATTTCTCCTTGTTTGTTTTTCCCCATCAGTAAAAAGTTTCAGAAAATAGGTTTAGTTTATACTTTGTGTTTAATATTTGTTACACTGTAGTTAATCGGATTCATATTACCATTAAAACTGTATAATTAGATTCCATCCAATTCTGTATGCAGTTTTCTGTTGAAATTTCACCATGTTTTTGTTCAAACTCAGTTTATTGACATTCTCTGAGACTTTCATATTTCCTGTGCTAGGTGCATTGACTGTACTATTATTTATGATTGCAATTTCTCTGTCTGGGATATGATTGGTTTTGTGACCCATATTCTACAGGCATAAGCTGAAGGTACATCAGTTTGTCCCCCTGCTAATTCATTTCTGCCTCTCGTAAGATAAATTATTCTCACATGAGATTAATTAACTTCATATAATGGGAGTATATTACAGACATATCTTGGATAGAATGTGCAATACATTTTTATATCAGCTCTCAAACACATTCTGGAAACAGAAAGTGTCACTTGATTCACTCTTTATCCTCCCTGAAAGCATTCTGATTTTTCCGGTTGTACTTCTTTGGCCCCTTGCGCTATATCCAAACAACACTTTATCCTATTTTGCTCTATTAACTCTCAGATTGTTGTTCTGCATGTTGAAAGCTAAAATCTCAAGGGCTGTATCTAATTAACTATCTCACTTTGAATAATATTACTATACAAGGTATGATTATTACTAACATTGGCCTGCCAGCTATGTCATTAAGCATCTTTTAGACAGTTGTCCATGCTTCAGGTAATGCAGCAAAAGATGTATAGTTCTACATGGCTTCTTCTATAGTGTTTTGTTACTGAATTTTCCCATTCTTTTATAATTCATTTTAAATAATTTTTGCACTTTTCAATTCAGTTTTGTTAATGATGGAGTTGTAAACATTTCCTGACTGTCAGACCTAAGATATTACTAGGTGATTTAACAATATTTACATCTAAAGGATTTTTAATGTAACTTTAAACCTAGAAATATTTTATTAAAAATACATTTTACAAGTAGAGAAAAATTTGGTAACAAGCAAGGTTTAAATATCTATTTGGTCACCTTTTCAATCACACCACTACTGAATACCGGGAAAACAGGTTGGATGCTGCTAACATTTTATTGGATAGATGTACTAATATACTTTGCAAATGAAATCTGAGGAAATCCTTGAGTAACTGAATAATCACCTGAATATTATGTTTCTTTAATCTTAGATATATAAAAATTCTTATTAGTGAGATACAGAAATGTGAATAACATTGTAAATAATCTGCTCCTGTAGAAGGCATTGAGAATTTTAATACTGATTTCATGGCAATCAGAGGCCTAAATTTTATGTTTTTGATAATCCCACTGAATCATAGAATCTTAGGGATGTCAGGAAATCACATAGTCCAACCTCCCTGCTAAAGCAGAGTCCCTAGAGTAAGATGTGCAGGAAAACATTCAAGCACATTTTGAATATCTCCAGAGAAGGAGACTGCGTAACCTCTCTAGGCAGCCAGTTCCATTGCTCTGTCACTCTCAAAGCAAAGGCGGCTTTCTCATGTTCGGATGGAATTTTTTATGTTCCAATTTGTGCTCGTTGTCTCTTGTTCTGTCACTGGGCATCACTGGAAAGAGTTTGGCCCCATCCACTTGAATCCTGTCCTTTGGGTGTTCATAGGCATTGATAAGATCCCTTCTCAGACTTCTCTTTTCCAGGCTGAACAGTATTTCCTCATAAGGGAGATGTTCCATGTCCTTAATCATCTTCTTAAACTTAATCTCAATTTACCTTTGTGATTTTTTCCCCTACTTTCAAATATTTTTCTATTTTTTTTTTCTTATTTGTGTGTGTCTGTGTGTGTGTGTAATCTCATTTTATATGGAGTGCTGATATCCTGTCATTTGATGCAATATCTGTTTGGTAAGTTATTAAACAAATATATACTTTTAAATTAGCCTCCCCTTCATATTAGATGCAGATTTTAGCTGTACTACTGTCTAATATCTCATAAAAGTGATCTTAAGCAGGACAGTTCAGGTTTAGAAGCAATGCAGTTACGTTCATCTGGCATTGCACTTATGACAGTGAGGTTCACAAAATGTGAAAAAAAATAGCAATCCTTTTGAACTTGTTCAAATTAGTTTTCAGAGTACTGTCTCTGCCTTGGATCACTTATGCTTAATGGATTCTTAAAATGAGAACAAATCCAAAAATACATAAGATAGTTGTGTCTGGATATTGTCCACTGGCCCTTCACCTCATAATCCTGAAAACAGTGTGCATGAATAACTTCTGCAATACTTAGATCTCAAGATATTTGGTAAGTTTATTTTAAACTTCTAGGTGGTGCAGCCAGGAGCTTCATGTTCAGGGGAACTACAATGGAAGAGGTTGCATGCCACACTTGTAAAAATTTTCACCAGCAGAGGTAACTCACTGCTGCTGTTGACACTGTTGCAATGCACCACCAACCACCTTACTGTACTCACATCCACTATTTTGTCTCCATAAACATTTAGCAAGTGTTAATGAATGTCAAAGTGTGCAATTTTTTTCCACATAGAGGAATTCAATTCCTCACCTTTACTTCATATGCACTTCAATATTCCATTCCTTGCAATTTTATCAGACAACCTGTCTGCTGCCATCTGTTGCATGGCAACAAAATGTAATGGAATATTGATGGGAATGTTCAATCTCTGCTTCCATACCACCAACAGTCATCAACATACCCACAAAATTATGTTGTGGGCCAACATAATAAAACAGGAGGCATTATTTTTGTAGCATCCCCATGTCTATTTAATTATTTACGTATTTATTTATATGTATACAGTTATATATTTTTGTTTGCATTTTTATATATATAAATACAAAAAGAGACAACACAAGGAGTACTATAAAAGTTGAACTGTAATTGTTCAGTGTGTTATAGATGATGTTTATTACAGTTTCATAATAAATAAAATTATAAATTAGTGTAAATCAAATCCCAATTGTTCCTAGTTTTTAATGAGAATACCATAAACATCCTTCCTCTTAAAATTAACTAGGATAAAGCAGAACTCTAGAATGGTTAGTTTTTAGTAAATAAACACCATTTTTATCATAGAATTGATTACTGGTAAAGATGAGTAGAAGGAAACTACAAATGTGTTAAAGAAATTGTCCAAGTCATGCTTCAAATAAATAAGTGACACACACACATCAAAAAAAGAAATCACAAGACCATTAGTCTCTTCTAATCATGATACAGATGAATGTTGTCCCCACATCATACTGTACATACTGAAGGATCTGAAGGGTTATTCTACAAGTTTTTCAGATTTCTCAAGTACTTGATATGTGATATTAATGCATTAGCATTGCGAGAATCACTAGAGTAAGGAAACTTACTTACACACAGCCAGGAGTTTTAGAAATGACTGGGAAGTTCTATTATGTCACTTCATAGCACATCGTACAACTCACTGGGAAACCCAGAGCACAGAAGTGAGGAATCATAGAGTCATAGAATCATGGAATGGGTTGGGTTGGAAGGGCTCTTAAAGATAACCTAATTCCAACATGCCTGCCATGGATGGGGTTGCACACCAGGAGGAATTCCACCAGGCTGCCAGCTCAGCAACCAAAACAGGTCTGATCATCAGAATTTGGGAAAGAGTTACATAGAGTGGAGAAGCAAAATGTAAGTACTCTTTGAGTATATTTTTCCACCATGCCAACCATGCAGGACCAGGAAAAACAAAAAATTATCTCTGGAAAAGTAATTCCTTAAATTCTGCTGGTAGTGATGGCAAATGAAGCATTAGGGGTACTTCAGACTTCAGCAGCGGCTACTTTTTTTCAGCTGCCTCTACACAGTATCAAAAGTGACATCATGTATGAGGGAGGACAGGTAGCTGGAAGAATACCAGAAAGCTTTGATGTGGAAGAGTCAAGGAAGCAAAATTCATCCTTGTGAACATCTGGAGTCCACATTTTTATAAAATGCACCATGCTGCAAATTCCTACAAGTCATTCTCTGCATATCGGAGATATGGGATAAAAAATAATCAGACAGGAACAGAAAAAATAATCTTTCCTTCTGTAACATTTTAAGGTAAAATTTGAGGAAAGAAGATCTGTGTGTTGTTCAGGAGTATCCATATATCTGAGTCTTTTTTTTTTTTCCTGGAGAATTCTTTGTCCCGCAGAGCTTCCTATTCTCTATTCCAATATTGTTGCTTAATCAATATTTCTTCAATATATTTTCTTTTTCCTGAAATGAAAAGAAATAAATAAAATCTGTTTCTGCAAAAAAATTATTCTCCAAGAACAATATTCAAATTACTTGATAAAATAATAAAGCTCAATTACAATGTGCAGGATTAGATGTTGTATAGTAATAATAAAATAGCTTAGCATTGGTATAATACAAATATAAGAATGGAAAGATTCTGTGATGTTAGATACACCACTCCTTTTAACCAAGTCAGGATCAATTATTTCTACAGTATTTTTTTGCCACATTTAATCTGTCTTACACTACATAGTCTGCTACTTATATGCCATGTATACTGTATAAATCATCCTGCAACACTGTTTTCTAAACTACTTGTTTTTGAATTTTCCTATATCTTAGCTTTAATGAAGAGCTCAATGTTGGAAACAGTATTGTACCTGAGGGCCTCACTTGGGCTGACCAGAGAAAGATAATTACATGTGGTAGATTACTGACTTACTACACATTCTAGAATGACATTTGTGTTTGAATTATTTAATTTTATAAAGGCACCATTGCACTGATGTATTTTGCATGTCTTCTCTAGCTCCCATTTACTTTTTGCTAATGGCTAGCCATATTTTCCTGTCAATGTATTCCATTTTTAATACATTATCTCTGATTAAAATTTTTTATTATTTCTTCATCAATACAGTTCCTTTCCAAAAGTTCCCATTAAATTTCTTCTTTTGCTTTTTAAACTCATTGATCATTTTATTGCTTCTTGGATTCCAGTGACTTAATCTCACAATACAATTTTTATTTTCAACTTACTGTATTAATAAAGATATTTAATAGTATCAGACATAGGAAAGGCCTTCGTGGAACACATGAATGAAAATAACAATCTTATGGTCCATAAGGTCTCAGAAATGAATTTAATTATCATTACCACAGCTTGAAGAAAGGAAAAAGGAGGAGAGGTGAGGAGAGAAGAGGAGAGGAGAGGAACGAAAAGGGGAAAGGAAGGGAAGAAAAAGAGGAAAGAGAAAAAGAGGAAAAAGAGGAAAGGAAACTTCAGAAAGTTAAACAATTTCACTTTTGGCTGTTTTTTATGCCTTTTGAACTTTCACAAATCTCAAGTTTAAGCACTTTTTAAAAAAGAGAAAAGGTGAAATGTATCTTATTTTAGGATACAAAAGTGAAAAGAAAATCATTTGATGCTTATTAAGCTCTAAATAACAGGCAACACTACAATTATTCTGTGGCCAAGAATTTGCTTACCTCACTTATGTTACCAAGAAGGCATTTTCAGTAGTGTAGTATTGATGATTATGTCTCAGACATGCTAGTATGCACAAATGTCATATTTCAGTCTCCCTGACCCTCATTCTCTGTCACCTAGAGAAGAGGAACTTCTATTTATTTATTTATTTATTTATTTATTTGTGTGTGTGTGTTTGTGTGTGTGTGTGAGAGAGAGAGAGAGAGAGAGAGAAAGAATAGCTCTTAGGCAGATCCTTATCATAAATCCATTCAAGCAAGTAAATTCAGTGAGAAATTAGTCTAAAATTAGCATGAATAATCCTCAATTATTTCCATGGAAATTTTTTTTAGAATATAAGCACAAACAAGAAATGCTATCTTCCACATATACATGTAACACTTTGCGTCCTTAATTGTCCATATAAAAATTCTGTAATTATCATTACATTTTAAGATGAAATTAACTTGCTCTTATCCCTTTGATTAATTCAACTCATATGCACATTGGAATTGCTTTTTCTAAAAGTATCAAGGCTGTGAGGTGACCTCAATTAGGTAGAAGTTGTTGGTCACAGCTTTCCCGTTGTCGGTGGTATGCTGCCTCAATCTCACAGCAGGATCAGCCCCCAGAGCATCCCAGTAGGATGGTATTAAATGCCCTGATAGAAGTGCTATGTTAAGATATCCAGAACATGGCTTATTGCTTTTGATTATTCAGAAGTTAAAGGACCATTCTGGAAAGAAAAAAAAATCTGTGTCTAGGCAACACTCTGCACATTAAAGAAAAGATTCTCTATATGGAAGGCAAATACCTCAGAACAAATAGTAGACAAACCAGATTTCATTCCCAAACATAAAATATCCTGCTTAATCATTATTTATTTAATTTATGTGCTTTTTTTTTTTTTAATCTGCAACTATTTCTTCTTTTCTAGAACAAGAATAGCATGAGATGCAGTGATGACGTTACTAACTTTATTCCCTATACCTCCATAAGGTGGCTGGATGATATGTTTATTTATTTGATACAACATTTTTTAATCCTACTTGGATATCTCTGTAATTTTGAGGATGGTCAGCAAGATCTCCAATGTGTTGCAAAATATAACAAATGTTATAGTGTTCTGCATTCACACATCTATGCCATTGCATACACTGAAGATCTGGCTGGTTGGCTCTTCAGAAGACATGTAGCCACTGTGTGAAAGTAAGTCTTAATGTTGTTCTTTCTTTCTTTCTTTCTTTCTTTCTTTCTTTCTTTTTTCTTTCTTTTTTTTTTTTTTGAAATTTGAAATTAATAACTTGTTCTCTTCTTGATTTGTATCACCCGCTTGTGAAATATCTATTATATTATACGTGCACATAGCTAAGAAGCATTATAGCCAGCAGTGGTTCAGACTGTCAAGTATTTTTATAAATATTGAAGGTTTAATCGTATTAAAAAGCAAATGGAAAAAAAGTTACTTAATGAGTTGATTCAATTTATTTATTACATTTTGTTCAGCTTGCTGTTCATGTCAGTGTGAGATTTCTAAATTTCTTCTTAAGCATCTCTGCAAGCAAGGGTGAAATAACAGGAAAACTTCATGCTGAATTCAAGGCAGCAAATAAAATTCCTCTTATCTTGGCACTGATCAACCTCACATCCTCATCTTCTACCAAAACCATCAGGTTTCATCTCCTAGAGTATATTTCTATTTACTGACATATTTTCTTCTAGAGGTCTGAACTGGTAAAGCAGTTACTCTTGCCACTGCTGTGCGTGGTTTTGGGATGACTTTTAGGAAAAAGACTATGTTTTGAATCTTTGCAGTTCTTTTCACTGTGAATTACTATGCAATGCAAAGTTGAGAAAGCTTAGAACTGCAATAAACTGGAGTAAAAACCTCTGCATCATTAACATATATTTGATCCTGTTGAACATTATATAAAATCTATGCTTGCAATTTTCCACTCTTGATTTTAGCTCTGGCAAAAGTGTTGCTATGCTTGTTGAAATCCTTTATAGCAAAATAAAAATAATTAAAATACTCCATTCTCATGATTCTGCTGCTCTGAAAGCAACAGAAATGATCAACTTCTGCCCAAAATTTGAAATAAATCACTCTTTCAACCTGGGATAAATGTGCACATGCCAGCACAATTCCATGGAAGTCCAAAAGAGCTTATTTCCAAGATCTGATCTAAACAAGTAGTCTTCTGCCAGGAAAATTCATCATTAACAAAGTCAGATCTATGCCAAATGTAAAGAACCACACATCAGAGCACAATGCACATTGATAATAATCCTCCCCCCCCCCCAAAAAAAAAAAAAATAAAAAAGAGAGAGAGAATGACTTGACAAATGCCTTGCTAATACTATATACAGACTATGATGAGAAATTTTCTTTTCTAAGTAAGTCATGTATTGTTTTACTTTGTTGTTGGTTTGTAGGAGGAGTGGAAAGAAGTTTGACAGCACTCCTTCCCATGTAAATGAAAAAGCATGTTTCTGCTAATGGCTTTTTAGTTAGCTATGCTGGATGGTACAGTACAGCAGTCTAATATTCCAGTAATTAGGTATGTCCTAGTTTCTGCATTATGAATGTAGTGTATTCAAGGCTTGAATTTCGCAAAAGCCAGTGAAAGCATGTGTCATTCAGTCTTCTAATTACTTATCCATTTTTTACAGAGAGGCCAATATTTTATTTATTTTATTCTAACACAAAATCTTCAAAATCAATTTTTTTGTTTGTTTGGAATCTACTGTCTTAATATATACACTTAACTTTAAGAGAGATATCTGAAAATCTCATGTTTAACTCTAAGAATATCCTTGTCCCCATCTAAACTTGCTCATAACCATTATTTCTCCGTGGGATAAATCAGTGAGCAGGTATATTACCTAAGGGCCAAAACCTGCCTGGTGGCAGCATCAGGATTTCAGCCTTCCTCATTCATGGAACAGATTCAGATTTTGGATTGAGTCCTGTTCTGCCAAGGTATCTTTCATTTACCATCATTCCTATATGATCATTATTTTTTCTAATCTGTTCAGCCTTTAATATATTGTATTTTATCCTTCATAGCACATTTATCAGTCTGACCTTTTCCAGAGCACAACAAACTTCTACATATTACTCTTTTGTATCTTTTGGTCTTGGTTATCAATACCTACTGTTCGTTTTTCTGGAGTTTCAGAACAAAATGACTGTCATTCTCTCTGAAAACATCTTACAAACAGTAATTAATTGCATGCCTCACTTAACTGTGTTTTATCTTGGATTATAAGTGAACACATTTTTTTGCTTAACTTGTCTCTTAGTGAAATCAGAATTGTCTTTTTTCTTTTTCCATCTAAGAAGACTAATAATGAATAAATGAGATGAAGAAGTGTCATAACAAATAAAGTGTCAGTGAGAAGTAAGCCAGGGCAAAAGACAATAATCAACAACAAAATTTCATAAGCTGTTCTTATAAACTTCTAGATTCAAAAGAGGGAGAAATTTTGTGAGATTATTTGCTTTCACATATGATTCACAGTACACACCCTGGGTATTCTTTTTAATTAGCCAAGGTTTCATACAGATCTGGCTTTGGATCCTTTTATTTTGAGAAGAAGTAAACATAAAAATTATTTCTTTCTAATCCCTCCAAAAATCTAAAAATAATTTCATTTGAGTCTAAGTTATTGCTTTTCAAAAATAAAATAAAATAACATAAAATAAAAGCAAAATACCTGTTGCAGTTATATCTCTTCCTGTATACTTTCAAAAGTATCTTTCTTCAGATTTTCTAGTAAAGCAAGAAACCTCCTTCCCTTCACATGCAACCACTGCATTTTTGGAAAACATTAATGTACATATTTTCTTGTTCTGTTGCACTTTGAGAAATGTTGGATCTGCAGGGATGCAGATCACACTTTTCTTCATTTATCATAGTTGATCTAATAAAATGTTATCTCTATCCAGAAAATCTACATCTTCTTGAAGAACAATGGAATGACAACTACTGTTTTCCCTCTTATTTAATATGATTTAAATTTGCAAGGACTATATAATAATGCTACTCTTGCTTTTATCGTCATTAAAAAAATTACTCAATGAACTTCTCAGCTGTCTATAATCATGACAGGTTCTGGCTGCAATCAATCAGAGTAAAGATTTATGAAGGCATCCAAATGGACAGGAAAACGAGAAGCAGCATGAGAAAGATATGAAGACCTTAGTCAAATCCGAGCAAACAGCCAGGCAGTGTGACCCATCGCATGCCAGATAGAGCAACATGTGCAGCTTATCTTCATTGTGTACAGAACAGTCTGTGGGCCAAATGGTTGATGTAGTGTAAGATGGAAGAGGACCCTTGGGAAAGGCACAGAATCAAAACTGCAGTTAAACACCAATGCTTTTTTTTGCTGCTGACTGCATTCCTTCCGTCTGTTGTTGTTTCTGGCTTTTAATTTTATATATAGTTGCATTAAGTTCTAGTGAGATAATAGTTGGTCTATCTCCAGATAGTTATTCTGGGATGATATCTTCTGTTTCTGAACAGTTGACTCGCAATTTCATTTTTTATGGGGGAATGTGAAGGATGGCAGATTACCAACTTGGTAAAATGTATTTCAGTCCAGGTTCTGATTTTTGTCATTACTGATATAATTACTGAAGGAAACAAGGATTTAAATTACACACAGCTTATTATAGAGAGTTAAACCACCACTTGTTCTGGATTATTATCTTTCTCATTTTGCTTGAGGCTATGATGCAAAGAAGATAAGGGTCTTAGATTAGATTAACTAAACATACCTACTTATGTAACTCCCTCTAGAAGACTGATAGTGAAGCTCCAATTTTTTTAATGAGAGTATGTATTTCGTTAGTCTTCCGTTATTATTTTTTATAATGTGTCTATACTTTCAGTGGAAACAGTATTTACATTTCTATAACAACACAACTAAAATAAAGGAGATTTTTCAGGGTGAAGAAGTTGAAATTAAATATCATTCAAAAGATAAGGACCTTGTATTCATTCTGTTTAACTTTGGCTATTTACAAGTTTTCTTTATTATCTGTGCCAGAACCAAAGATACCCTAAACAGGAGCTCAGAACAAAAGGAAAAAAATCACAGAAGAGTGATTCATCTCTTGTTTTTAAAACCATATGAACTAACTTTTGGATTCATATCTTTCAATGGTACCTAGTACAGAAAATGATAACTTATTTTCTTAGACTAGATAACTAAACTTTAGATAGCTAAAGTTAGATGGAATATTTTTATTTAAGAAAACTGCAGACTTCTCATTCATGAACATAATGGGAAATGATTGGGAGAGTTTTCACATCATATCCTGACAGGTTTTAGAAAGATTTTCTCTGCAATTGAAATGGAAATTTAGTGTCTAAAGTCAGAGCCTCTTCTGCAACTCAGGTGACATTTCCTGCCTATGTACGAAGAGTACCACTTGCAGCTTTTGTAGCAGAGGTCTAGGCAGTTGTTAATTTTGAATGCCGAGACCTGAAGCTTATTTTCTTCCAAACACTGCTGAATTTTATTAGCCTTCCCTTTCCTACTAATTTGGTTTCAAAGCAGAGATCTGAAATAAAAATATTTAAGGCATTGATCCTTTCTGTTTTTCAGCCACACTATTTATTTGTGTGTTTATTCATAGTGAGTGCTAAATTAGATGGAGTTATATTTCTGGACAGTTGTAAAATATGCTACCAACAGTTAAAGGATTTCCTTACCTGAAAATCAAAACAGATATTAATTAAACTCCTGGGAGACAAATGTTAACATCCCCTGTCCGCTGCTGGCAAGTACCTCTGAATGACAAACATTGTCATGGTTGTTAATGTAGTCAAGCTAGGAGCTTTTCTAACAGTACTTGTCATAACAAGGCCAGAATTTCCTGTCCTAGGGGATGGCTAATGAACAGAAAACCAGTCATTAAAATCCATGGGTTCTACCTATGAAAACATGTGCTAAAATCTTGACTTTAATTTTCCAAGGAGGGTTTTACATACTGACTCTAAATTCCGGAGTGATGTTTGTTGGCTGCAGAGCATTTCCAAGTCACCTATATGAAGCAGGAGTGAGCTTTAAAATTTCTTACTTACTGATGGTAAAATTTGGAGACAGAAATTTAATCTCCCAAAAGGCCCCCAAAAGACAAGGCTGCATGTTCAAATATTACTTTCAAGGCTTTCAGTTTTAGTTTTGTGTACTTGTTATGATTTTGTTTGTAAAACACTTGAAGTAAGAAGATGGGATTAGTTTGTCTACAACAGCAACATAGGATAAGAAACAATACACAGATACAAGTTAAAATTATAGAATTTTTAGAGTTTTAAGGGACCTTTAAAGTCTAGTTCAACTACCCTGCAATGAACATGGATGCTACATTCAGAAGACTTGCAAATGCTCATGTGAGTCAAGGTCTATCTTATGTATTTTATAAATTTTCCTAATAGAAAACTGTTCAGAACATGGTCAGGCAGTTTTTAACATAAATATATTCATGGCCAGTATTAACCATTTCTTCATTTCCTAACATTGCTTGGTAGAACTCTTTCTCAAAGGACACTTCATTTTTCTAGGAAAAAAATACTGACTTCAAGAGAAAACACTGCAACCAAACATTCATTAGCCTCCCTCAGGTGAACGGTTGAACGGTTAAATTCATTAGCTCTCCCTCAGATGAGAGGCCAAACATGGATGAAGTAATTATACCAAATGCACTGTTGCTAGCACATGATTGAGACCGTATACACCATAATTAGACTGCAGCATAAGAGACTAGTGTCCCCTTCTCCGTCTGGATAAAGCCAGGCCCTGTCACTTCCACTGGTGACAAAATAGTATACCACTACGATTTGTTAAACTCCTGACCTTTCTTAAGGATGTCAGAGTACCTTCGTGATGTCCACATCATTTAGAATGAACGGAATTACAGTCATCGATCAGCTTAAATAGACCATGCAACAGCCTCAAGTTAGTAATGTCAGCCACCAAAGAGTTAGAAATGATTTGTGAACAATCTGCTGCCTAGTCCTCAGAGAGCTCCTTTGAAAAATGTCTAATCTATGCATCTGTTAAAAAATGTAGTGAATAGTTCTGACTATTACTTTAATTAATACATACAGTCTGAAGACCAGAGAGAAGTTAGATGAGAGTAATAATGAAAACTGACCCAAATAATTTCCCTGTCCGTCAAGAGAAGGTAAAATACTCAGCTAAACTACTAAGATTGTGGAAGGATGCATTTCATAGATCTGCTATGGCAAGATAGTATTTGGGACAAACCAGGAATGTTAATCCCAGATATTGCTCACAATCTTTAATTAAGCAAAATTAGTTTGTTTTGACACTGTCCATAAGAAATTTCAGAAGCTGCTAAACGAGTTGTTTTTTTTTTTCTCCTCTCAGAAAAACTTCTCTAACAGTGTGGGCAGAGCAAGATTCACTTGCTTTGTGCTATACTAATAAAATACGAATCTGATACCAGTCTTGCAAATATCTTATTACTATCAGATATGTTTTTCGCATTGTTATTTAAATTCTTTCAAATAATCAGACTGTTAACTGATACAAAATCAGGTGATGTTTTACTGTATATCCCTCTGATCAATATAATTACAATGATCTCACATAATCAAAACAGAATATTCCTTTAGACAAACATTTTTTAAATGAAATTTACCTGTATTCTGTGCTCTGAACTTTCAGAAGTGATTTGATATATGCAAATGATACACCTCTGAGCTTCTTTTCCTCTTTATTTATAATATTAGGGTATTTTGGCATTAAAAATATTCACTTGTTTAGAATAAAAATGATTCTAAAATCAGAAATTACAAAAACATAAATTGTTTTTATTGTACTGAAGGAACATTCTATTTAATGAAATGCATTCAAATAATATTCTACAATTTTAGCATCTTCCATGCTTGTTTATGAAAAGATAATCATTTCTTCTTAGTCATTTATTTTCAGATGTTCTGATAACTGAAAATAATGTTTTATTATCTTAGCCTTTTTCAAATAGTGTCAGTATACATATTCTATTAAATTGAGGTTGGTTGGAGAAGCCATATGGTCTTGTTTGTTTTCTGTGGATGTATACACACAAAAGCATTTCAACTCTCACTACTTGGCCTCCATGTTTAATCACTGGGGACATAGAAGCTGCATTCTGGAAACACTGCAAACATTACAATTCAAATTCAATAGAAAATAGAAGGCCAAAGGTGAGAATATCACTAAGGAAAATCACTTAAAAACTTATGGTGCAGGTGATATAAAAATGAATAGTGAAGCCCCATATAGGGGCTTGTAGTCATTAGTGGAGCAGGAGAAGTTTAACAGACCTTTTCTAATAGTAGAAGACACATAACAATGTCTCAGAAAGCAGTGAGTAGTGACTTATACTATATATTTTTGCAGGAATTCATGTTTTCATCATGAAAAGCATTTTTTAAAAACAGAAAAATTAATATATTCTAGAATATCAACAAGAGTATCGTGAATGATATAGGTTGACATTTCTCTTATGAACATTGAAACAAATCTCAAGAAAGAGAAAAAAGAGATCATCTCCTGAAGAATATTAAAAATCCGTTTCTGGTATGGAGAACTGGGATAATTTCTCGTCAGGTCAGTCTAAGAAAAGATTTCAAAAAATGTATCCCCCTTTCCTTCTAATGACTTATCTGTCTCTTCTGGACTGGATTTTATTATTATTATTATTATAGATTTCTTTTCCTTTTTATTTCAACTCTAGTGTTAGATCAAAATACTACACTAATCCGTCTGTTCTGGACTGAATTATATATATTACTATTATTAATAATAATATTTTTTAGCTTTTTTCCTTTTTGTTTTAAGTCTAGTGTTAGATCAAAATACTAGATTGTCCATTAGACTTGTCCACTATGTTATCATCTTTTGTAATGATAAAACCTTTAGCTGATTATGACAAAAGCAACACAAAATATGGAACTGAGGACTGCAAAGTTATCAACTTTTATTACTGTTTTGAATCAGACTTTCGACATGAAGCATTACAGAGCTCATTTATCTGCTTTGAAAAGAAGACTCCAAAAAGAGAGAAAATTGACCAAAAAAAGTAATACACATTTTACATTTGATAAAACAATTCCCAGAAACAAGATCCAATTAAGCCAGCTGCAGACAGCCAAAGCACTGTGAGATTGAAAATGATATTTATAATTAATTTTCTAGAAGTACATGAGTTTGAAGAACCAAGCAAGTAAATAGAGATTAAGAGAAAATTATGATGAAAATTAAAATAAATAAATAAGAACTCTGTATTTTTATACTGTTTGTACAGAAACTGCACTTATCTCAGTGGTCCTCAAATCAGCTCTGCTCCAGGGAAGGTCACACTGCACAGTCTCAGTCTCTCATGTCTCTTCACTCATCACTAAATGCAGCTTTTCAAGGGAAAAGAAATAACAGATTGCCTCCTTAAGGGCCCTGAAGTGAAGGAGATGAATCTCTATGCTTTACCTCCTGCATAGTGGTTTGTGTGCTGATTGGAGCAAACATGAGGAAACCAGACCAAATGATTTTATATCCATTAGCAAAATTACATGCCCTTGTGAAGTTAAAAATAACAGAATATTAACATTTTTCATGAGGAAAATTGTGCAACTAGGATACTTAACTCCTTTGTGAGTTATTATTCTGCAAACTATTTAACATTTCACCATATTTAGAGATTTGGCACATGGTAGAGCTTGTGTTCTGAAGTTATTTAACAGACATACTCTTAATTCACTTAATTAATAATAATTGGAATGCTAACTATTTGATAAATAGAGCTGAGGAAAAATATGGTATATTCTTTGACATGGAAATCTAAAGAACTTATTTGTAAGTAGAGAATCTCAGACATATAGCACATAGTCATTTTTAATCAGAATAGGTATTAGGGCACAGAAACTACATCAAACTGTATTAATGGAAGAATAGAGAAAGACCTGGGATGCTCAATGAATACATTTCTAGAAGTACACAAAAATAAAAATATCCAGTTATCTATTTCTAGAATTAAAATATATAGTCGCTGAGGTGAGAACAGACTCATAAATGCTTCAGACTGTCTGTTGTGGTTTAAACCTTACAAGCAGTTAACCACTATTTAACCACTCACTCACCTATTGTCAGTGGTTTGGGGAAAGGAGCTGGAAACATAGAAGTGAGAAAACTCTATGGGAGATAAAGGCAGTTTAAAAGATAAAGAAAAAGCTGTGTGCAAAAGCAAAGAAAAGTAAGGAAGTTATTCACTACTTTCCATCATCAGGCAGATATTTAGCCATTTCCAGGAAAGCAGTAACAGTTACTTGGGAAGATAAATGCCATTAACTCCAGGCGTTATCCCCTTCCTGCCTCTTTCCCCCAGCTTTTATTACTGAGCATGACACCATACAATATGGAAAATCCATTTGGCCAGTCAGAATCAGCTGTCTTGGCCGTGTCCCTTCCCAACTTCTTGTAAACACCTAGCCTTCTTGCTTGTAGGGCAGCATGAGAAGCTGAAGAGTCCTTGGCTTATTGTAAGCACTACAACTAAGACACAAATGTGTAATCAGCACTATTTTCATCAGAATTTCAGAACATAGTATCATACAAAATACTCTGAAGAAAATTAACCCTCTCCCAGCCAGAACCAGTAAATTGCCTCACAATGACTTATCTTCTCCAAAGCAGGAAACGACCAGTGCTTGAGTGTATCAGCTATAGGGAAGCACTAGCATGACTCTGACATTAGATTTGCAATGGTAACACTGAAGTCCAAGCATGACAATAATCTGTGGTGGACTCTATGTTTGGTAACTCTTTGTATGTCACTCTAGCAATGCAAGCAGTACAGATACATTGCCAAAGAGTTACAAGGCTTGCTGGAGAGTTTTGAAGTTATTTTTAACATTTCATCGAGAAAATGTATCTCATTTTATTGTGTCTCTCTATCCTACACTAAAAATTTCATATCTTACCTATATCTCACAAAGAAACATGCCTTTAGTGAAAGTAAGCAACCCTATTATAGAAGAAACATTGCCTATCTCACGGGTGAAAAGTTGAGGCAAATTGTGTTATTGGAAGATATCAATAACGTAATAAAAGATACACTCCTTAAGTTCACCTGCTCCTGAAGCTACCTGTTATGTGGAAAATTCTGGTTTGCAGTTATTTCATGGTGGTGTATACAAAAGCAGGATTACTCTAAAACTTGACACTTGGCAGAACTACACTTGGTGGCAACTAACAGTGTAAATGATCTCCTAACATGAACTCAACCCATGCTGTCTCCGTATTGTTGCTAGAAATTGCTGTTAGAAAGAATAAGGCGATTGCTAAGGCTGAGTAAAATGTGGTGTAAAACATTCTTGTTATTATGTTTGTTTTGAGGTTGCAGCCCTCAACAGAAAGCCTGAGGTGTTGCATAAACAAAATGTGGTATTACTAGAGAACACAGAATGCCTGCTGTCAGAATTGGCCTATCAATACATGAACAAAAACAAGGCAAGCAAAAACAGTCTGTTGTCTAATGCACACAATAACATCCCACAGAATCAATGAAATATCATAGCTGGCCAAAAAGAGGAAAAAAAGCAACAAAACAAACTTAGAGATTTCACACAATGAAAGGAAGAGGAACATTTTGTTGCATTTACTATTTTCTAGTTGAAGGTATTATGCAGCAGACATGATTGTGCACAGGGACTGTGGAAAGGATGATCTGCGTGCACCTGACAGCTGTTCTACAGTTACTTGTTAACATATCCCCAGCTAAAACATTTAAAAACTGATGCTGAGGGAAAAAAAAAGAAAAGAAAAAAGAAACTTTATGTATAGAAATACTTTCTTAAAAAATTTTACAGCTGTCATCAAAGACATTACAAGATTGAATTTTCCTGGTGATTCTTTCATTTCAAAAATTCACTTTCATATTATGTAACACCAAGCTTATTGCCTTTTTTTTTTTTTTCTGAGAAAGCATGCGATGATTTTCTTTTCCAATATGAGTGCAGACCCTTTTACTAAAGCAATTTATTGTTGCCTTGCCTGTTATGTGAAATACGTCATGGTGCCTGGTATGCTCCACAGATCATCTATACTCAGAAGCTCTTGTATACAGATCAACCTTGTGAATCATGACTTACAGTCCCTCACTCACACCCAGTGTGATATAATTTCTAATTTTATCCAGAAAGATTAGTTTGAGTGAGAAGAAAAAATGTAAAAATATATTTGAAAGGTAAGCAAATGTCCTTCTCTATATCAAGTTAGACAGTTACTGTGCTGTTCAGAAGAAAATAAATTACCACAGAAGAATTAAAAAACCCATGGCAACACTCATGTTTAGTGCCTTATGACTCCAAGCTAAGCTGTTAATATCAGCTGAGGCACATTTGATGCACAGTACAAGCATTTAGTGTATGCTGTTTTCAGTTAAGTATGTGAAGCTCATTGATATAAATAAAAACATAGGTTTTCCTTACCTATTGTAAGCCTTCCTGCCATAATTATACCAAAAAAAGGCTTGTGGCAATGTCATGGCTAGGACAAAGAGGATAGTACAATTCTCAGCCTTCTCTGAGGTGTTTGTTTATTGATATTTAACCAAGTAGGTCTCATACCAGTCTATTGGTCTGGCACTCAGTCCAAGTGAATCTCCAGAATTATGAGAACTTTACATTTGCAAAATACACACATTCAAATGCACCACAAGACACAAAAATATTCAGATGGCTACAGCTTTCTTATTGTCTCAAATTCAAATTGAATATAGAACCAGTCAGCTATTTTTCAGAGCCTCGAGATAATTTATCAACCGAACTTCAAAGATAGCTTTAGACTTGCTTTCTTTTCAGTAAAAATATATGCAATAGTTTAACAATTTTCCTTTTGAATAAATAACAAACCACTTTGAATTGATGCATAGTTTCTGAAGTTAGCCTTCATTTCTACCTTGTTTTTTCTTTAATCCTCTCAAACATACATTTAATCAATTAGGTTAAGTTTAAACATATTTAATTATTAGCAGGAGCTGACTTAAAAGATATCAGCTGAAGCCAATTGATGAGACACTTCTAGATTGCACCATTATAGTTACCTCGTTGTTGAGGTACTATATTTGCCATTGCAGAAAAGGGGTCAAAAGCTCCTAGGAGAAAGAAGTCTTCCAGGCTGCTACGTTTGATCCCCACCCTTGCACCTAGTCCATTCATAACAACAGGCACAGATATCCTGCACCTCTGTAGCACAAGTGGGACTTAATAACAGCAAGATATAAATCTCTCAGAAAAAACATTGACATCAAATTTTTCTCTGAAGCCATAAAATTTAGAAATCCAATGAATTATTTCAGTGAGAAACATTAGACCTTCCCATGAGTATTCCCAATGCTATTTAAAAAACTGGAGTTTTACATATGGTGGTCTCCTGAAACATACTGCATCTAAAGGTCACCACCTCACTCTGTGTTTTGTGTGTGTGAGTTCCAAAGAAGCATTAATGTAGCTGTACAAACTATGCGCTCAAAGGGAAGAGGGCTAAGGGAATAGCAAGAAAATGAATTTGCAAGATAAGTAGTGGGCAATGGGATTCACAGTCCCTTTAGGTCACAAACATGATACAATCTTGCTATCTTGTTTTTTAAGTCTACATCTCTGTCTCAAAACTCAGGTTTTTGTCTTTACGACAATCGTTTTTCACTGGTTATTTCTCTATTAAAAAAAAAATAAAAACGAACTTTCATAAGTTTTTAAAATATTGCTGTGCAATATCTGGATATTTGTCATATCTAAAGGTATGTGGGTTTAGAACAATTCTTTAATACAAGCTAATTGCTCAGTAAGTATTTTCCACCTGAATTTTTAGATTGCAATAGAATGAAAAGAAACAATCCATGCAGATTCTGAAGAGCAATTGTTATTCTTTTTAAATTCGGCTAAAAGCTATCCTTCTCTTGTATTTTCTCCAGATGTGATGAAAAATGAGAAGATTTTGTCCAGAAATCAGAAAACGTGGATTGGTTTGTAATGACTTTCTGTAATTAAGATCATAGCATAATTGCGTGTGACCGAGATCAAATCCGTTTCATAATGGAATAGGTAGGTCTACAAACCCAGATTATTTTCATTCTGACTACACATTCAGGAAGAATGATGTTCTTGTTGTTAGCTTGTAAATATATTGGTGGATGGAAAGAATACTAATATAATACTTGTACCAGTTATTCTAGATATTGCTGGTTCTGAAGTACAAAATCAAAGAGAACTGTTTTAAAAACACATTTCTCAGTCATAACTTGCATAGGAAAAATATACATGTATGAAAAGACAGAGTGAAAAGAAAGAGTGAGCACTTTTTCTTTGCATTTTTCATAAAATTAATAATTTAAAATATAACTACAATGTTCTCTGCACCTCACTATCCTCCTTACTCACCGTAGACTCATAATTAAAACTGGAAAGCATAATTTTCAAAAATATATAGATAAAGAAAACATACCCATCAGCCCGAGAAAATGACACACAATTTTATTGCCTAATAAAAACCAATGATTAGTATATTAATCTAATAAGACTTCTGCTAGTTTTGACTTTCACTTTAAGTAGAAAAGTATTTTGAATTTCAGTAATGAACAGTGTCTCTTTGTGAGACAAACATTAACCACTTTTATTAACCACTTTTATTAATGCTGTAGCATAGCAGTCAAAATTTACATAATCTTGGTCATAAAACCTCATCAGTACTTGTTGATCTGCAACTTGGAGATCAGTAATTATGACTGTAAAATAAATGATGTACATTAAAAATATATAGATTTTTCTTTGTTCTAAGGCTAAGAAAATTGATGGACAGGAGTATTCACCAAAATTTATGGCTATCTAATCATTTCTGAGATTATTCTTCCTTCTCTGTTCTTTATAACCAATGCCAGTCAATGTAAAAATTTTTGAAACTAGCTAAACATAACAAATATGAATGGATGTTGAGAAATAATCATATGTTTACCTTATTTTCCCTTCCCAAATGACAACAGTTGGGCCTGGGTGTGCAGGTTGTATTTTTGCTGCTCACATAGTAGACGTTATCCCTCATTATAGGTTTAGCAACTGGGAATACAGGGAATCTGAGCTCTTTCCAGTTGTTATCAGCTGCAACTATATAAATAGAGATAGATATGAGTAAATACTAGTTGGTATGAGCGTGTTGAAATATACTCCTTTAAAATCTTCCTTCTTTCTGTTGTCCCCACCTGAACTCTGTGAAAATGCTGAGAAAGGTTTTGATTCAGAAATTGATAACTTTCCTCCCAGATTGCTGTTCTGAGGATGAAGAAAAAGCCCTGAGCCAACTGTAAAGCTAACGTAACGTACCTCACCCAGCCTATGGGAAGTTTAGAGGGAGCCCATACGTCTCTACTGCAAATTATTTTACAGGGGTACATATGCATTATGTGCATGTGTCACAAATACCATCCTTGCCATTCCTTTGACTTTCTGTATGCCCCAGGACTGTTATTGCTGGCTGAATATGCATTCTTTTATCCCTATCCAAGGGTTCATAAGGCTAAATTGTGCTTATAGATTATTATGGTATCAGCAGATGCAGAGACTGTTTTACCATGGCATGAGCAACAAAGTTAGATATATTTTCGGTAGGTTAAGCTGTCTTGTGCTTAGCAAGGAATAACCCAGTATGAAATAGCAGCTTTTGCCCTGTGAAGAGAAACTATTCTCACACAGCAGAAGCATCCAACAGATTTGGATCTAAAGTTTTTTATTACTATATAAATTGAGAATAATTCTACAGATTTCAGTGGAATTTAAGTGACATAAAATAAACATCATATTAAAAAGCATCCTAATATTTTGTTTAAAGTGAGCATCTCTTGAACTGTAGTTGAAACCAGGAGACCACTGAAAAGACTACTCATTCATTCAGCTTCAGCTTCACTACTCATTATAGGATAAAATGTTCAGTTTCCACAAATATTTATGGTATCATCAGTCCTGAAATACTTGTTATTCTACTTTCAGAAAAGTAGAAGTAGTAGTGGAAGAATACTGCATATGTAGTCAGCAGAAGAAATGCATTTAGTTGTCATGTATATCTTACCTACTGTTGTCTAAAAATATAAAATAAACAAAAGAATCACATCTGGCTAGATCTGATTAGCCACACATTTTCTTAAGTATTTTTGGTTTAATGATTCGCTTTTAAGTTTCTTTGAAAGAAAGATCTGATTTAAAGAAATTATGACTATTTCAGAAAGTATTATTAACTATTCACAATCGTCAACTAGGCTACCAACTTGAAAGCAGGATTCTATTTGTTCTAAACATAAAACAAAGATAATTCCACAGCATTTGCAATGACAAAATGGTGTTCACATATCTCCCTTGTTATGAAAGATCTTGCAGGACACTGACTTGGTGTAGATCAGTAGTTCTCAGCCTTTTTAGCATCACTACAGTTCCTGCAGTATTTCCATGTGCTTTATTTGGGAGTGACTTTACTCTGTCAAATCTCACTGTGGAGTTGAGATACAGCAGGTGCAGAGAAACTACCAGTTTTTGTAATTGACATACAGTTTTTTACGTCTACAGAAGAGGAAGCATTCTGTTGGCCATTCAAAGCACAGCAATAGGGGTTGTTTTCCTTTTTACAATGACAACAAAGTAATTCATTTTTCATTTGAGAGCATTTGCTGATCCACGTATGCACTTCTCTATATGCATGAGAGCACACAGATCTGTAAAAGAATAATGAATTCTAATGCGCAGTATCATTAAAACTGCATCTCTCAGACATGATATCTGTTTCATGTTTTTCAAAGCAGAACATAGTATAAAGTTGAGTATCCTTCTTCACTCAGTTGCACAGAATAAATGTGAATTAATTAACCAATGCATAAATGAAACTCATTCCATGATGCTGTGGCCACGGGCAATGCTTTTGTAACAATCACTCATTCAACTTTTAAAAGCAAAAGAGAGATGGATTACTCATTGACTTAAGTTTTTCAGCCTTCTTTCTAATAGATAATCTTTGATATATTTTATGCTAAAAAAAAAAAAAAAAAAGCCTTTGTTTAATCCATGAAAGTCTCAACAGGAAGGATTTCATGCAATTTTTCCTTCTGGAGTAGGCAACGCCTTGTGATCCTTCAGCTCCCCATAGTCACTATATATAATCTGAGAATATGAAAGATCCCAGAGGGTGCTCTTCTTATGTATTTATACACGTCAGCATATCTGATAGATATGTTTTCAGTTCTGTAGTCTGCTTTGCAAAAGGTATTTGCAAATAGTTTTCATGCCTTGTCTTTCACTGTCAGGCTGTCACAGCTAAAAAGTTTTTAGGCCAGGACCGCAGGCTGATAATAACACTCACACTGCACATCTCCTACAGCTATTTCAGAAATGGATAAACTTACAGTTATGACTGCCTTATTACTCCTATGGTGAAATATACAAAATCGAGAACGTTATTCAACCTAATCTAGCTCTCCCAGAAAACATACTCTAAAATATATTGTACTTGCTTTCTTCTTTCCTTTATTAAAAAATTCTCAAATAATTTTCAGCTTATTTTAGGTGACGAATAATTTAATTTCTTCTCCAGAAAGAAATCAGATTTTCTATACTGATTATTCAGTAATTACATGTTTTTTCTACAGTTTTTACTAGATTTAATGATTTTAAAAATAAAATTTAAAGATATAATTAGAGAAGATAAAGTCAGTTAATAGATACACATACATTAAGAAAACAACAACAATAACAGAGTAAAAGTAATCCAGACCCAACAAGAATCTGAGATCTGGATTTGAATTAAAGCTTTTTATTCCTGCATAAATTGAGAATAGTTCTAAAAATTTCAGCAGATTTTAAGTTACATAAAATAAACTTCATATTAAAAGGCATCCTAATATTTTATTTAAAGTAAACATCTGAACTGTAGCTGAAAGCAGGAGACCATTGAAAAGATTACTCATTCATTCAGCTTCACTGCTCATTAAAGAAAAGAATGTTTAGTTCCCACAAATATTTATGGCATGATCGGTCCTGAAATTCTCCTGCTATTCTGTGTTTAGGAAAGCATTTAGTGGATTTTTCTGGGTGTGTTCGGCTAAGTAACCAGGTCAGTTACAATGCCACCCACAAAGTGCTTTCTCTTCAGAGTTAAAGAGCTGAAACTGTGGGTGTTTCCTTGCTCTTGCTTGTGCAAGGCGAAGGTTGAGTATTGGAGTGGAAACGTGGAAATGTGTGTTGCCTTTATCATAGGCAGAATGAAAGCCTTTGTGAGCAGTGACAATCCTTACAAAATTTCTCCTTCCTGTTGTTCACATTTTCAAGCTAAAAGTTAATGATATTAATTAATTAAGCACAATTTAAATATTTCTGTACATTAAAAAGGGTAGTTGGACTCAGGTAAAAAAAAGTATGTATTTATATTTCAGATTTATGTGCACATATATTTTTATTTTTCATACGTAATATTATATCTTTATTTATAAGTACGACCTTCAGTGAGGGAATGAGAACTTATTTACTTTTGTGCTTAATCCAATCTTTCCTACAGGTAAGCGGAAGTTATTTCTGGAACTGCTCCTTTTGGCTTATTCGTATATAATAATCTACTATATTTCTTACCCTCTCAAATGATTTTCCAGATTTTCTGGCCCTCCAGTGTTGTTTTAAGGCTCAATGGGCAAGTCCTTTTCATTTGGCTCCTTATATTTCTAATTCCTTAAAATAAAGATTACTTTTTTTCTTGTAAAAAAGATCTTGTATGCCTAGTTATATTTAAAAAAATGTATCATGCTCTTCAATTTTAACAGTACATTGTACAGTTTTGCATGAAACTATAGCAGAAAAGTAATTTCAAAATAAATAATAGCATGTGAGAGCATGAATAACATGCAGTATGTTTAAAATACATGGCTAGTTATAATTAGACTGTTTTCATTTTGGTTTTGATTCTCCATTATTTTAGTTTCATTTTTAAACAAAATGCGTTGGCTTCAACGGCATGAAAAAAACACATCTATAGAATAAAAAAAAAATTCAGGTACCCCAGTGAATGTCTTTTAAGACATATGATCCTAGCCAGATCTTGGATGGATCACTAAATCATAAGTAGAACAACCAAAGTGGTGATATGGGGCCACTATCTCATCAGTCACTAGTTTAAATTTGGCTAAGACATGTATAATGGCTAAAATTTCACAGCTATCTGATCTAATCTGCTCAAAGCCTTCCCCGTAATTTGTTGCTGATTGCAATCCAGGTCCCAGTGGAGCTGTGTCCAAGTCACAACACACATCACTCTAATTGACGTTAGGTGTCACCTTCCTTGGCAGACTTGGATAGAAGGTCAAGGATTAACTACAGCATGGAGATTAAATTCCCTTCACATGAAACAGTCCCAATAGAGGATACTTTAGAAGCTGCCAGGAAAGTCTTGCCTTTTGGCTTTTGTGAATGAATAGAGCTTCTACATCAATAACATGCCAATGCTCAGGATACAGTTCAGCCAGCAATAGATTACAGTTTACTAAATAAAATAATCTATCCTCCTCTAACATTTAGATGTTGTACTGAGGGACATGGTTTAGTGGGAGATATTGGTGATAGGTGGATGGTTGGACTGGATGATGTTGGAGGCCTTTTCCAACCTTGGTGACACTATTATTCTATGATTCTATAATGATATTCTCTAATTTGGATCTCTGTTCTCTAACTGAGGTTCTTCACCAAAAATTAGTTTTGCAGTTATTTGTTTCAAAAGTTTCCTCTGAAGTACACCTTTATTCTTATTTCTCATTACTAGAATCTGGGAAGTCAGACTGGGAGTGTTATCACAGTATCCTTATACTGTTTTTATTGTTTCTCCTAAACATCTATTATATTGCACAGATGTTACTGAATTTGATGATCTGATGGATGTTTTCATGTTCTCTATATGGTCATATGTTTTGCAAATTAATGATCAGCAAAGTTGTTACTATTTTCTTAAAATAACATAAGTTCAAGAATTAAGAAATCAGAAACCAAGGATCATTAGATTTCATTGAAACTGTGATGTTTCAAAATAAAATAGATTATTTATTACTATTATTTCTCTGATGATGTCTGTGCCTTTCTGAGATACTGGGTCACCTTTCCAAGTTTTTATTTTACTCTTTGAGGATTAGATATAAATATATAATAAATGAATTTATTTTCACATTTTTTTTCTTGTAACTGAGGAATATAGATGGCCAGGAAAGCAGAGATCACCAAATAAAATAATCAAAATTGCCTTTCATTTCTCCAGAAGTGGCAGTAAGGATCCTACAAAAGTAATATAGTACATGTGTGTGTGTACATACATACTACATGTACGTGTGTGTCACATATGTGATGCACAAGCAATTGCTCACTACCCACTGGCCAATACCCAGCAATTCCCTAAGCAGCAGCTGCCATCCCAGTCAACTCTTGCCCTCCCAGCCAACTCCTCTCAATTTTATAGTTTTTCTGCATATCGCCTTGACCAGTTTAAGTCAGTTGTCCTGGTTCTGTCCCCTCCCGGTTCCTTGTGCCCCCCAGCCTCATCTCTGGCAGAACAGTAAGAGAAGCTGAGAAACTGAAATGTCCTTGACTCTGTACAGTACTGCTCAGGAATAATTAAAACATCAGTGCATTATCAATATTGTATTTTTTCTCCTGAAGCCAAAATATAGCATCGTAACACACACAAAAAAACAAACTCTGTCCCAGCTCAAACCAGAACAAGCCCTCAGGACATGAAGTTTGTATTGCGCACAGACAGACAGCTGCTTGTTCTACGGGCAACTCAGGAGCGTCATCGACTCTGTTTTTTGAAATGACAAGAGGAAATGAGTCTCCACTTTTTTAAACAAAATTTTAGATGTGAAAGGTTCAAAATGTTGAGAATTAATTTAAATCCAGAGAACATTATGCTTAGTTGCAGATTTTCTGTGCTGTACAGTGTCATAATATGAACATAACTAAGCCATCTCCAGAGACTTTCAAATGTATCATTCTAAATATTTATATTTTTGTAATGTATTTTATTATAGTCCTCATTCAACATTCCCTCCAGGAGAAATACCAGCAGAGTTTTGCTTTTATATGTAGCTTGGAGTACTGTATCTTGCAATTTCAACAGACACACTTCGTTATATTACAAAATCTACTTTTCCAAGTATTTCTGTGTTTCTCATCACTGTGATATCTTGCTCCATAATATAGGAAGAAGAGGAAAAATTCAATAGATTGTTCTTATTATTTGATATTTCCTCTCTTTCAATACCAGTGCCACTGTTCACTTCTTCCTGTTATGTTTACACTACTGCCATTCTAATTCTGGTGGTGAAAATCTTGATGCTGACAATGCAGGTGAATACTTTGCTTTGAAAAATATGTTAATCTTGATATTGTCGGGGGGTTTTTTTGTGTGTGTGTGTATGTGTTTTTTTGTTTGGGTTTTCTTGTTTGTTTGATTTTCCAATATCAGAAAAAGTGCAGTTTCAAACTCCTATGGTTCCTTAGTCTTGAGATTTACATGAATTTCACTCCATCTCTCTGGCTAGTTGAAATGAGAATCCAGGGGAGGAAATATTCTCCGTATTTCTCACAATTTAGCAGAATGTGAAATGGGAGTTTGAGTTCTTCCTGGCCCACCCTGCTCATGCTATTCTTCATAAATCCTGTCATTATTTCTAGGCCAATTGCTATAATTATGTTTGCTTTGGCCTTCTTCATTTAAGTTTCGTCTCCAGATAATCCTCAATTTGACATATTGGCTTAGTTTCTCATGTAAAAAATATTACATTCTTGTTTTTTTTTTTTTTTTTTTTTATCACTCAACCAAATCTCAATAGACTTCTTTATCAATGGATAGGCTTTAGGAATCTACCCCTGGGATATTTTGCATCTGAGCTATTCATTATGAGAGAAAACCTTTTCAGAGATCTAGTTTTTCACTTCAATCCTAACACTGTTAGGTTCTGTGATATACTGGCTTAGAATAAAACATCAGTGTTTTGTCAGCCTTTAATAAATTTAGATATATTCACATCTTAATACTGTACGCATGAACTCACTAGTCACTGTACCAGCTTTCAATATAATGCTAAAGCTGCTTTGCATTATAGTGGGACAACAACATCCTATGGAAGGATAAGAAGAATAATTTTTTAGAGTGTAGGTTTTTATGTGTTGGTATCCTGAAAAGTATTAATTTTGCTCATTTAAAAGAAACCGTTCCTCTAATTGACATCTACATCATTTCAAGAAATTGTATGATTTTTTCAGCTGTTAGAAAAACAAAGCAAACAAAAAAAACCATAAATTTGAGTTACAAGGTTTGTTTCAGTAGTTAATTCCAGCTTGAAAATCCAAGATATAAGAAGGAAGACTTTTCATGTTCTTGAAATGTTTCAACTCTGCAGTTTAAAATGACTATAATCAGGTTAAAAGGTCTTTTTATTTCCCTTTTTGTAGCAGGCCTAAACCACAAGGCATTTCTTACTTTTTATATAGATAACTTCTTACAAATTCTATTTTTTTTTAATTTTCTACTTTTCCAACTTACAAACTTTGGGGTTTTTTTCAGTGTAAACCCTTAGATCATATCTGTGAAATTTCTCATGACTTATTGTTCTATATTACTATGTATAATTACTTTGCTGTCTGCTGTTAAAATAACCAACAAACTTGACTCCAGTGATGCACTTCAGTGGTAGTTAAGGGAAGTGAGTCTATTTACTATACACTTGGCTTGGGAACTTGAATGTAAATTAAAACCTTTCCTCCACTATAAAAAATTCATGCAATAAAAAGCAAAAATATATAAAAGAAAAAAATTGTAATGATGTATCACAGACGGGGGGGATCTTTTACAAAACATAACTCATTAAGTCTGGTTATGTAAATTAACACTCATTGACACATACACTCTCCATTTGCAATCTGCATCCTCATAAGAATGGGTTCATCATAGTCAACTATTCTTGGTTTCATGTTTTTTATCATCACATTTTTCTTTATCACACATGGAGAACATCTTTGATTTTTTTTTTATTATTTATTCACTAAGTGTTCATGATATTACAGATTTTTGTCCTTTCAGCACATTACTGGATTAGTTTATCTAGAGTTCCCTTCCAACTTAACTTAAAGTAATTGATGATTCTGCTATAAATATATAAGAAAACAAAGGAAGATTCTACATTTTGAAAATTGTTTGGGAAAGAGAGCATTAAAATACTAGCTTCTCATACTTCTGGATCATATTTACTGAAAGTGTTACTTGCATGTAGAAAAATGCAACCACAGTTGATGTTTTATATATTCACAGAAATACTGACTGTTGTCTCTCAACTGAGGTGATTTCTGAATGTAGTTAAAAATTTGCCTGATGACTGAATTTAAGAATGCAAATAGAGAGAGAAGCAATCCGAGGGGGAGAAAATTGGAGACAAACTATCCTAAAACCAACTTGAAGGGAGGCTGTGGTGAGGTGGGTGTCAGCCACTTCTCCCACATAACTAATAATAGGACTAGAGGGATTGGCCTCAAATTACACCAAGGGAGATTCAGGTTGGATGTTAGAAAATACTTCTTCTCCAAGAGAGTGGTCAGGTGCAGGAGTGGGCTGCACAAGGACAGTGGAGTCACCATCCGTGGAGGTGTTCAAGAAATGTTTAGATGTTATACTGAGGGATGTGGTTTAGTGGGAAATATTGATGATAGGTGGACGGTAGGACTGGATGATCGTAGGGGTCTTTGATAGAAGACATTTCAAAAATTTTGCTATTTTCATTTTCCAGGTAGAAAGCTGAGGCAAAGAAAGATTCAGTCATTTGTCCAGAAGGAATTCTGTAGCTAAGTCAAGGATAGGACCAAATTTTTCTTTAATATAAATCAGTACAACTCCAGTGAAATTAACAGATCAATATTTCTAAACTGAATATAGGCTGAAATGTGACTATGAAGCTATGATGCAATGAACAATACCCTTGAAAATGTATATCCTTTGACAATGAGGCCTGTTTGAGTAATGACATCTTCCACAAGCATTTCAGATTCCTAATAACATGATTCCCAAAGTATTTGTAGGAACTTTATCAATTTTTATCCAAAGATCATAAAATGTAAAATAGCAGTCTCTGGCGTAATAAAACATTAAAAACATGTAAAACCAAAGAAGAATGATTGGGATGTTCACAGTCAGTAACATCATACTTTAAAATATGATAAAATATTTGTAATGACAGTATGATGAAGAGCGTAAAACAAAATCCTCAAAAAATACTGATGGCTCACTTGGAGTTGCTGTGACACAGCTTTTAGATAGTCTCTTTAAAAATGGCTTCACTGTGACTTCTCCCATCGATTGATCATGAGGTCATTTTTAGGGTCAAGAAGGGACTGTTCCAAAATCAAGTTTATATCTGTGCCCTTTAATTGTATGCTTAGATGCACACTAGAGAGAAGTACATTAAGGACAGCATTTATTAATTTGAAGAGTGATCTGTTATGTTAATGGCTTCACTTCTGGCCATGTAAAAGAGGATTATACATTAATAAATCAGGGCAAATGTGTTCTCTTCTTAAGAAAATGGCAGCTAAGTATTTTGTGTCTGGTCTTTATGTCTCCCATTAAAACGATAGTCATTCTAGGCTGGCCATAACTGGATAGTGTTTCTGGCATACGAGTCAACTAATTTTAACATAAACTAAATGAATCTTTTTTTTTTTTTTTTTTCCCCAATTAGGCTTAGAGATGTTTAGCCTTCTAGGATTTTAGAATAACTGCTTATGAAAAGAGTTAAAGTAAATAATTTCTAATGTTTCACTGCTTAGCAATTCTTGTTCAAGTCATAAGGGCTGACTTGAAAAAGAACCAGAAAGCAAGGCTTTCTTCATAAATCACACAGTTAGTTTTGGACTGGATTTTGGCAGTCACAAAGTAAATCCTGCGACTAGCAATTCCCTTTTATTAAAGAATGATAACTTTTTTCTTTAAACCAGAAATGCTGGTTAACTTAATTTAGTAAAAAAATGTCATAGCCCTGAAAAATAACTTGAAAAAAGACTAAGTTCAACCAAAATATTGGTTCAGGTCCTTCACAGTGGATCTGACACAGAGGTTTGGACACAACTTATTCCTATGTTATGGGTCTATGCTATGTGTATGGACATTGGCACTTTGACCGGTTCCAATAGAGCAGCTCAAGGGTCAAGTATTTCAGGGCTCCTAGTAAACACAGCTTTGGGTTTTAAATATATATATATATAAAAATATAAAATATATAATAATGGTTGCATAGATCTGCTTGAATATGTATATTTGCATGTAGATTTGAGATCTTTGTGATAAAAGTATATGAAAGATGACCATTTTGAAACCTGAGATCCGTATGTACAGTGATTAAAATATCATTTTTATGCATGTAGAAATGAACAAATGGAAATAGACTAGAACTCGGTGTGACTACTAAATCTTTCTCTGTAATGTTTCACACTTTCTTTCTCAGCAAGAAAAGATGGTTCAGAATAGGAGATGACCTCCAAAGATCTTTAATGTTTTGTAAGACAGGTATGATTTTGTGCAACCCCACAACTACACAAAACCCATGACATCCTGGAAGAAAATTCTAAATAAAAACCCAAAGGCAATTAACAGCAAGGGATGCAGAAATATTTCAATATTAAAATAAAAAGTATTGCTGAGCCGAACTACCAAACTTTGTGAGTGTTTAAAAATTGTGTGGTTTGCTCCTTGACCTGGGGCCCTTGTGTTCAGGCCAAGGCTCCAGACCTTGTAGTCTAGACTGCTGACAGCCCTGCTGAAACTCCACATTTTTATTTCTCTTGTTTTTGTTTTTTTGTTTGTTTGTTTGTTTTTAATGAAAATTAGCTAATTTAGGACCAATTTAAAGCTAAATCGGATAACTTCATGCAATCCACAACCAGAACATTTAAATGTCTGAAGAACAGACATATTCCCACAAAATACAAGCCATTCTATTCTATTCTATGAAAGCACTTCTAAATTAAGAGCTAGAGCTAGCTGAATAGTTTCTGATAATATCTTGTTTTTCTATTGGAAAATATTTTCTCAGAAATATTTTCTCAGAAATATTTTCTCAGAAAAAAAACAAACTGTTATCTCACAAGTTCAGGGACTTTATTTTTTTTTTATCTTGTTGTTGTTGTTCCTGCTTTGAGGGACAGAAGGAGTGAAAGAGTAAGGGGTTTGTCCATGAAGATTTTCAGGCCTGGAACACAACTATACAAGAAAACAGTGTGTGATTGATAACAGCTGTTGTGGTTAGAAAAATGAACCCTTTTTTTTTTTTTTTTTTTTTCACACATTGCCTCTTCCTTTTCCTACCTTTGTGAAATATAGAATAAAAACTTCCATGACAACTATTCTCACCTTAATGGACGTTACTGGGAGCTTGACCATTGCAATCATTAAAAATGCCGTATTTCCTCTACTTGTGAGACAACACGGAACAAATTAGCTTGATTCCTTCATATTTTTAGTACAATATATTTCAGTAGTACATTTTTGTTGAAAAGTCACATTTTTAAAGGGATGCATCTGCTGATTTTCTCTTATCTTTTACAGGGCTAAGTTAGTAATTCAATTTGTCTGATAATTAAATACTTACCAATGTATAGGTCACACAATTTCTAAAAAAGTGTTCTAGATGTATTTGTGTAGAACTCATTACATTGAAAATGACAAATATATATGAGCTTAAGCTTATAATTTTATCTTATTGTCATTATTTAACACTTCCTATTTATATGCAGAATTTGTATATGGTCTTCATGCTAGCCTGGCGTATTTAACATCCTTGACTACTGAAATGGGAGGCTGCTAGTGGTGTAATTCAGCTCTGATCTGAACTTCGGAACTGATGATTACTGCTCTAGACAAAATAATAAGAATGTGCAGGAAGATGTTAAATTACTGTACATCCATTTTCTATAAGAAACTTAATTCCTTGTTTTCTAAATGTATTTCCTCAAGATTACGCAAATGATTTTCTAATGCAAAGAACCCAGCAGACATGCTGTCATAACATGCTGGAAGTGCTATGTTACAGAGTGTAATAGTAACAAAGAAAATCAGGATTGACAGGGAACTGACTAGTTGCTTTTAAAAGGGATTGAAAGCAAATGTTATCAGTGTCCTCTGAAAACAAACAAACACATGTACAATGATTTGCATATACAGCCAGGCAGAATGCTTGCTAAGCTTAGATGGTATAAATAAAAATCTTTGAATTTTGTTAATCAGTTCTCAATATGTAGTCTTATTTTCAGAGCAGCACTGGACAGTTCTGAAAAGTTTAAATCATATTGACCACTTGGAAAGACTGATGTTTCTTCTCCAAATAGGGCATGCATTACAAAGTATACCTGATGCAGTCCAGCCCTGAGCCCCAATAGCATTTGAAAAAGCATCCCTCCTGTTTGGAGTGAGAGCAGGCAAAACAATGCAATTGCTTTGCAGTACTCCACAGACTCTCTTTTTTTATTTTTTCCCCAGATATCTAGTGATGTTTCCTCTACTGAGATACATTCGCATGGAAACTTAATTTGCAGTTTTATTTGTTTTTGCTTCCTGATCTAAGTTGTTGTGTATTCCTTGTGGGTATTGACCAAAATCCACATTTTTCCATCTCAGAAATGTCTGCATTTAAAAATGCCACATAGATTGATCCTGAAAAAATAGTGCCAAAATTTATAGTTTAGATTAAGATTTTTTTATCTGAAAAGTCATTAAATCAAAATTAATCTGAGACCCTAAGCAATCAAAATTCTCAAAACTCTTTTCTAAGATAAACTCTGTTTCATGAGAATGCATTCTGTAGAATTGTTTATTAACTTATACATAAGCTAGAATTAATAAAGCGATTTATATAAGCAATCAGAACCATTCACTGCAGCTTAAATTGTAACTATCAAGCACTTAATAAATTAATATCACAATGCAGAGTTATTTTTCTTATTTTGAATTTAAAAAATGACTATGTTTAAAAATAAATATTATGTAAGCATCCTGTGAGCTGAAAAATGGGCCTACATGTTTTAGTATTATTTGACTTAAAATACAATAAATGCATTTTAACCAATTTATTCAGCTATTTGCAAATATGATGTAGCATTCAAAAACTAAATAGTATAGTTTCCAATTATTATATTTCCACTGGGAGCAAAACTAAAGCTGAGAACTGCATCTCCTGTAGCTGTAGCATCTACAGCTACAGCTAAAGAAGCACCTTAAAGATTGGAGTTAACTTTTATATTTTTGCACTCTGTAACTTATAAAAAAAAAAAAAAAAAAAAAAAAAAAAAAAACCCTCTAGAAAAAGAGGAGGAAATGATAGGACATAGAATGAGAGTGACCTCCAGAAAATGCCTACAAAATCACGCACAAGAGAAATTCAGCTCTCTCTTTTTGTTCACTTCCAAAATTAGATAAAACTGATAATACTGACGAAAGAATTAATCAAGTAGAAAGCAAAGGTTTAGATCAATCAAATCATTGTTTGATATATTTTACAGGAAAAATTTTAGTAACCCCCCACATCTGACAATCATATTTGAACTGATGGAAACAATTCATAAAATTCACGAGGATTTTACACAACTCTTGTTGTAATAAAAATTTTGAATGTTGTAAAACTATAATTTAAATCAAAATTTTCTAACACATAATTTTTGAAATTTTCATCTAGTTAATATATTTAAAAGAAAGAATAATGATGAACCATATTTTCATTGCAGAACAATGAAAGTGATCTTTTAATATATATATATATATATTTGTTCTCCCAGGAAGAAAATATCAGATAAAATAATTTCTACTAAGTTTAAATAAGCAAATAGAAGTCTTAGAGGGGACCTTAATAATGTGTGTAAATATCGGATGAGAAGGTGGAAAGAAGATGGAGCCAAGCTCTTCTCGGTGGTGTCCAGTGACAGGACAAGAAGCAACCATAAACCATAATGAACAAAAATTCTGTATAAACACAGGGGAAAAACAGTGTGATCAAACTTGGTACCGAGTTGTTCACAGAGGCTGTGGAATTTCTATACTTAGATATCTTCAAAACCCATCTGGACATAGCTCTGAGCAGCCTGCTTTGAGCAGAAGAATGGAAGTGGGCATTCTTCAGAGGTCTTATCCTCTCTCAATGCTTCCAGACTTCGTTAAACTTCCCTCCAGGATGAGTATCTTTGAAAAGAATAATATTATAAATATATTTATACACTTAATAATTATGTTTGGGAAAAAAAAACTCATATTAGTTAACAAAGCCAACGTTGTTTCTTTTTACTATTAGCTGTCCTGTATCTAGATGATTAGTATTTGTTTACTATCGTTGTTACACAAGTCAAAACATCTCAGAGCCCTTACGATCTATGTATAAAAGAGAGAAACATTGTTGCCTTTCCCAACAGTATCAAGAGCTGAGGGCTGGCGTCATGAGGAGCCATAATGCCAAAAGCCATGCCTAAAATTCTCACTATTTAGTGCTCAAATTCTTAAAAGAATCATCAGAATAAATGAGAAGTCTTACTCAAAGGAAGAAATGGAACAGTTATTTTCTGGATCCCTTCCTGTTCTTACAAAAGATTATTTGAATCAGGCTTGAAGCAGTAAATATGCCTGGGCTATCTAAGCTGCCCATTCATGGACAGAATCTTTTCCAAGACCCCAGGGTAGGAGTTAATTCAGTAGGACTGAACCATAAGTCAAGAAAATCTTGTAGAAATCTACTCTCCATAGCCTTTTTATTATTATTATTATTATTTTTCTCATCAACAGGTATTTTAATAAGGTGCGTATTTTGAAAGTCACAAGCATGTAAATTGGAACTGTAAAGAAATCTTTAAACAGTAAAAGCCTATAGATATTCAGTGAAACAGTTTAAAGAAAGATCTGGAAATATATCTTCCCTTCCTTGCCCCTAGAAGATATAAACTCTTGTTTCATTCATCTTTTCATTTGATCGTATTTAGTTCTGTCTCATGCAAACCTCCTAGTACCGTCTAGTACACTAGAAAAGTGTTTTACTTATAATCACCTTAGAGAATTGGGGATAGATTTGTCTATTGCTACAAATAAAACCCCTGTTACTGTCAGACTGGGGCTGATCCACCCAGATTTGAATACCCACACCTTTTCTAATCCCCTTCAACTGCCCTTTCGAGGTGGAGACAAGTGTTTGCACAGTGTGATTAAATTCCTTATTGATGTGATTTATTCCTGTGTGAACAGGTGAATGTACCATCCGTAAGAAGTATGTTTCTCCCTAATAATTTTAAAGACTTGAGGATACATAACTTCAAAGAAGCTGTGTGCATTGCAGATGTCTACAAACATCCCTACAGCCCACTGACTAAAAACAAACTCACTGAATCTATAAACTGTCAAACATGGATTTTTCTATTCTTTGTTGAACTTAATATCACATAACCTTTACTTAATTATATACATGTTTGTGTTACTTATACATCCGCAGCAGCCTAACACTTAATCATTCTCTCTAATCCCTTGGCTATTGATGAGTTCATTGAAAGAATAGGCACAATAATTTGCATACCTCTTGACAATTGTAGACTTGTTCCAAAATTTCTTGTCTGTTGGATCGTCTAGAAGTGAGTTTTAAGCTTCTCCCATTGATTCTGGAATGCTTATTGACAGAAACAATAACTAATATACAATTCAGTGGAAAGTACGTTGACATACCCTTTATTATTTAGTAAAACCTTTTTTCAATGGAAATACTTTTTTTTCTTTTTCCCCATAAAATAGGCCTGAAGTTTCTACTTCAAGTTACTTCTGTTTTTCACTAGATTTCATAGAATCATAGAATGGCCTGGGTCAGAAAGGACCACAATGGTCATCTAGTTTCAACCCCCTTGCTATGTGCAGGGTTGACAACCACTAGACCAGGCTGCTCAGAGCCACATCCAGCCTTACCTTGAATGCCTCCAGGCATCCATAACCTCCTTGGGCAACCTGTTCCAGTGTGTCACCACCCTCTGTGGGAAAAACTTCCTCCTAATATCTAACCTAAACCTCCTCTGTCTCAGTTTAAGACCATTCCCCCTTGTCCTATCACTATCCACCCTCGTAAACAGCCATTCTCCTTCCTGTTTATATGCTCCCTTCAAGTACTGGAAGGCCGCAATGAGGTCTCCCTGGAGCCTTCTCTTCTCCAAGCTAAACAATCCCAGTTCCCTCAACCTTTCCTCATAGGAGAGGTGCTCCAGCCCTCTGATCATCTTAGTGGCCCTTCTCTGGACCCTAAGAGTTCTTCCTGCACTGGGGGATTTCCACTCCTAACAAACTATTCCACTGTCAGATAGAGTCTGAAATCCAGCAGAACCAACAGTTTTGAAATCTTAAAAATTCTGGAATCTAATAGAAGTTGTTGGGAATTTTCCAGTGAAAATGTTTGAAGATATATATTAAGGAACATATTGGTTTCTCTCAGTTTCCATCTGTTCCAAAAGTTTTATTTTAATTTTCCCTCTAAGATTCCTTTCCAACATTTTTCCTGTTATCTCTTTGGCTTTCAACAACCTTCTCTGGTCTTTTTCATTCACAGAAACATATGGCCACACAATAAAATAAATACACATTTTGCTTTTTGCATTTTAAGTCCTGGAAAATTCCCCAGTACACATAGATCAGGTCTTTCCGTGGCCTTGTCAAGCTGGTCCGTGATTTGAGTAACAGCTTCCGTTGTATCAGTCATTGTATAAAAATTCATATAGATTTTTCTTTATTTAGGCAAAAGGAAGGCTGTTATGTTTACCAGCTTCATTTTCTTCTTTCTTTTTTTAATAGGGCATATTTCCTCAATGTCATCCAAATTAAAGAATGTTAGGAACATGTGCCCTCAAAACAGTTTTATTTTTACAGACTCTTTTTTTTAACCCCTATTGTTTTTTCATTCCCCCCTCTAAAATGGGTTTTTCTTCTTTTCTGCCAGCTAACTCAAAAATCAAAGTTGCTGATATATTATTAACTTATCCAAACTTTTATCCAAACTACTGGGGAAAAATAACCATAAATTTCGAAACTTTTCTTTTATAAATATCGAAATGTTAGCCTGACTCAGAATCCACCCAGGCAGCTTAACATAACAGATTTTGCTTTTCCCTTCAGGAAACTTTTTGAATACGTATCCTGTATAATTTCTTGATAATAGGCATTCAGCCAACCCAATATCCTCTGGAAAATGCCTGCTCTACTTCAAAGTACATTGTCCTTTGGATTCATGAAGCTGCAACTTCCTGAAAAATCCTCTGCCTTCTGCAAAGACCTGATGTGAAGGGCTTTCAATTATGCACTCCTTTTCTATAGAGAACAGTGAAATAGAAAATTGTAGCTTCTGGAATTAGACATATCGTTGTTATTGGCAAAGATGTTCAAGCTTAAGTGAGGGTGAGGGAAAAGGGGCAAATTTCACTATGTAATTAATTCAGGTATTAGAGTCCAAACGTTATTAGCCTACCAGAATTAACTCAGATATAGTTCATTTGAGTGATTTGTAAGGTTAAAAGTAAGAAATTAAATTCTAAACAGATTTAATAAGGCTGTGCTTGTTTGTAATCAATAGAACCAAAAAAGCCTGCAATGAGACTAAAATTAACTGAATTCCAAACATGTAAAAATTGTGTTACAAGTTACAAGATTACCCAACAACCGTTTTTAATGAGTACTGAATGTGAAATGTCATGGAAGAAAATGGTACATATAATACAAACTTCTTTTTCACTTTGGAAATAGTACTATCAGAGCATCAGTTGAAAAAAAAAAATGCCATCCATTATACAAAGACCATATTTTAATGCGACCTGAGATTGTATGTTTAGTGCATGCTGAAATAACAATCTAGGCTGTGCTAAAATGGGTTTCATTTCTGCAGAAATCACAGCTCACAGGATGAGGCAAGTAGCACAAGTCCAAGTCTTACCATGATGTGAGAATCAAAATGCCAGATGACTGGGACACCAGAAACTCCCCTTAGCCACCTAGCTTTGCATATAGCCAGTAAGATAATTCATAAATGCAAAACATGGATTTCAATACAAGGTATCTGTCACCTTCTTGCCTCACAAAGAGAATTAAAAAAATAGAAAATACAATAAAATATGCTCTCAGTGACTGTCATTGAGAGCAAGAAAACAATTCTTACTCAAGTTTTTTGTCTCAGTGTATCATCAAATACCATCCTTGCTTGGTTATTTACTGAGACATGAGTATTTCCACTAATGTTCTGTGGTTATTTCAAACTGTTTCTCTGGGTGTTTTTTATGCTGAAAGATGAGTCCTCAGACATTTTTGACATATCTGCTGATGTGAAGAAAATAGATGTATATTTCTCTAATGTGAAAGGTGATATACCATGATCAGATTACAGTATTTACAAGCTGTTGTATGGTTCATAGGAACACTGAGTCACATTGTACTAGCTTTACCCCAAACTAAAGCACTGACTAAAATGAGAGATTAAAATGTAAGTATTCACTCCAAGTGGAGTATTAACTTTATGCAGATAGTTTTAGATTCCTTTAGAAGATACTTCAAAGATCCTATGTTGACGTGCTTCAGATGATAAGTCACACACATGACTATAGCATGAGGTCAGTGAAAATTAACATAATTTAGTCCATGGTTATACAGTTGCTTGAAATTTACATAAATCTCCATAGCCATGGAAATGGTCAGTACAAGCCTTTTCCCTCACAGTTCACAAATTTGAGATGGCTAGAAACTAAACTTACCAAAGGAGATAAAATTACAGAATTAATTGAATTACTAATTCAAAATTACTTTTTAGCCTTTTGATCTCACAGATCCTTTTTGGGGACAAAGAATGTTCCACAAAATCTCTTGCTGTCAGAGGGGAAGGAGTAAGAATTACCCAAGGAGGAGGCAATCACTGTTTTTTTTTGGATGGCACCAAGTTTTTATGTTCTGTTAATGTAATTGTGTAGCAGGGATTTCATTATATGTATATCAGGCAGCACTGAGACACGTTAGCAATGCACTGGCAGAAATGACTGTAAAATAAACTTACAAAGGATACAGTGCAAATCTGGTGTATCATTACATTTAGGTAACATTGCTAAAGCTTTGTCCTTGATACAGGAATTCCACCTGAAACAGTCATATTCATGCTGTAAACCAACTTTGTTCCTACCTGAACAATCAAAGCCTTTCATGCAAAAATATCTATAACTAACTCCAAAAAAGTGCCAGAGTTTGTGTGAATTTTGTCAGTTTTTGTGATCCAACTTGCGTGAACGGTGTTCAGATGTTACAGAGCTGGGACACAGTTTGAATTCTAAGATATAATACTTTGTAAGTATTCTTCCCACTTCCGGCAGAGTGACTCTCAAAATGTTCCTCATTATAAATGTCACACAATCTGCTCTTAATCTTCAGTAGTGTGCTACAGATGTCACCAGCCTTGCCTCTGTGGAGCTTAGTTTAGGATTTTTGCGGTTGAAAGCAACTTTCCTACATTTTTTTGGTTACATGTTGATGTTAAGCCAGGAATTCAGACCGCACTCTACTGTGTTCACAATGCTTTGCAAGTTCTCAGACTACTATTTTGACATCAGAAGATAAAAATCAGAAACCTGCAGATTAGAGTCATGCCTTGAATTTGGTGTCTCTCTGCTTATTTAAAGTATCCATGAGACTCATCTCGACACAAGAAACGTTCATACTTATGTTGAAAAAGAATGGATAGTTTGAATAATTTTTTTAAGGTGACAAAAAAAAAAAGCACTATTGTAAATGAAAGCCAGTATGAGTGGTTTATGTAAGCTGTGTTTTTGAGGGCTAAATATGAGAATATTCCTTGTGTCATTTACATGACACAAGGAATATTTAATTTTTATATCCTTGTTCATCTGTCTTCAAGTCTCTGACTTCAACACTAGAATATGGATCTTTAATACATCTAGCAGGTACCACAATCATTTATTGTTTATCGTACACTGCTTTTTTAACTGTTTTTTAATATTTCAAGAAAGATTTTGGCCTTGTGATCTTTAACAAGAATAAAATTATGGTTACAAATGTTCCAGTGCTAAACTTAGCTGAAGAATTTTTCTGTGTAACTGAGGAAATTTTTACTACCCTCAGCATTACATTTTCATCATTTAGAACCAAATCCTTATCTTATTACCTTTTTTTCACTTATTCCTTTTTTAATCCCATTACAGAAAATGTGATTTTTTTTTCTTTCTGATGGATTAAATTTAAAATCAAGTTCTCAAGTTGGCTTATTAGTACTAATGTAAATACTAAGTTATGGAAGAATAAAACATCAGCCCCTTCTCATTTCCCTCAGCAAGCTCAGCTGTCTTAATTTTATTATCCTGAATTCTTGAGCTGTTTTGATTCTTAGCATCCGGTGACTTGTTATATTCAGCCTCTTCTGATTCACCTAGTGCTGAATTCCATTTATTTCATTTATAGTAACACCTACACCAAGTTTTAAATTGATGCAGCACTCTAAGCTAATGGCTATTTTCAGTATTTCTTTATTCTATGTTTATACAAACGTAAAACAAACACAGTCTAAATTCACACAAGTGGAAGAAGCACAAAAAAGCCACATGACAGATAAAGAGAGTACAAAACCAAATAAAACTTTAGAATAATTAATTTCTCCTCTTGAAATATACTGTTATTGTAGGAAGTGGAATGTTAAATCACTTTAGAAATTTTTAGAGGTAAGTTTACTTAGTACTGTAACAAAGCAGGAATAAAATTCACACATGGATATATATATGCACACACACGCTATCTTATAGCATCTGTTAATAAACCAAGAATTACCCACAGAGATGAAGCAGTGAGTGTAATCAATGAGCAGTGAATACTACATAATAAAATGTGTCTATGATCAAAATGCACCCTCTAAATATATAATTAATCATGAAATTCATATAAACAAACAGACCTGTCCAAACTCCGTCCAGACAGAAAAATGAATCTGTTTGTTCGAACCCTTAACTTTTTAATCTTCTTATTGCTGCATTCACAGAATCCTTAACTGCTTTGAAGTCCTTAAGGTAGAACGCTAGTCATGCTTTCAGTTTTTTTTTCCTCAAGTCTCACACTGAAAACCTGAGGGCTACATATCCGGATTATTCAAAGTTTTTTGGGGGATGGAAAGACAGAAAGGTATGATGAAGGGAAGGAGAGAGAGATAAGAAGCAAAAAAAGAAAGAACAGGGAAGTGAAGAGAGAGAGGGGAGACAGGAAGGAGAGAAATTTGAGTAGTATTATAACCATAAGGCTCTTTGGTTAAAGCATGCAGTCTCCCTCCATGTGCAACAGGCTGGACCATGCCAGCATAACCACCTTGCATGTCTTGGTTCATTTACCTTACCTTCTACTTTCTTAGACCAGTCTTGGTATGCCAAAATGTAGATTATTCATAGATAATCCAAGAGGAAAAGATGTAGACTGCTAGATTGGCCTGTCACTAGTCTATATCTGTATGCTGTTAACAAGCAACTATAAGCAGCAGCTCTTTAGACACTATGTGCTTCTGTTTTGAAGTACAAATGAGAACAAAATAAGAAATTTAAAAGTAAAAGATTTTACAACATGTAGTAGAATGTGTTCTCAAAGGGCATAATTATGTCAAAGGGAATAATTCTGAACATTCAGGAAATCTTACGTTTTCATATTTATATAGTTTTCAAAAGTCTAAACAAACAAGAATATAATATATATCTGTTATTCAGTCATGGAGAGGAAGAAATTCATTTTATCTAGTAGTCTTCATTACTCCAGAACAGCAATATGTCTACATTAAATTTATGAGAATTAGGCACCTAAAACTGTAGTTATAAATAACTGGCTAACTTCATGAAAATCTCCACATGAGCAAAGGATTCTACTACTCCACAAAAATAGAATTGTCTCCTCCCCAGGTCTGTATTCACAGGCATCAAGACAGGTGTTTGTACTAACTCTCCCCTTCGGTAGATAAGTACTGGTACTCCAGTTCAACTTATAGTTACAAAACTCAGGGGAGGTCTAGGCTTGCTTGAGTTTTACTGTCACAAGCTGTGAGCATGCTGTACCACCAGGAAACAAGAAAACCCAGACTTTCTGAGTATTTCTTGATGAAGATGACCCCATAGGACAACATGATTAATAACTGCTCTGTGGTCCAGTGATGGAAATGCTCATCAAAGGTATAGAGGACAGTTTTAATTACTTACCCTTATGAATATTTAATAATGAATATCTATTTATATCTCATGGAGCAATTCCAATGGGTACAATGCCAATCCTGAGTAACAAAGGAGTCAAAGCGCTGTGAAGCATTAGACTGAGATTCCTGCCCAAGCTTTGGGTTTATTTAGGCAGTAAAGTGACTGAACCTTAATTGTTTGAATGCCCTGTGAGTTCACAGGCCAGTGAATTGTAAGCTTTTCTGTGGCACATAAGATACAATAATCTTGTCTTAACAAAAAAATATCATAGTTGCTGAAATTTAGGAAGTTAATGTGTTATGACAAAATAAAGTTATTTTAGAAAATGACTAGGTCATCTCATTTTGATAGTAAAATTATCTCCTTTCCTGAACTCCCAATTAGGGTTTCTCTTTAAAAAGATCTTTGACAAAGAAAGGATGATACTTCCTGCCCAAATATACATTCAAATGTGTGTTTTCCTTAGGGAACAGGAGGAGATTCTGCATTTGGAGCTGGGAATAAGCAGAAGCATTGCAATGCTTACAAACTGACATTGGAGTAAATAGTAAATTTTGGAGTAAAGAGTAAATATTTTGCACTAAACTTAAACACTTTATACTACACTTGTTTTAAGAGGGAAATGAGCTTATGACCCCAGAAACATGTCTAATTTCCTACGATTTATGCTTTAAGGATGGAGAATAATAGAAGCTACTCCAAGAGGAAACATTAAGAGAAGCTTTTCCTGTCAAGCTGGATATACAACAGTTCAGACCAGGCTCTTCAAAATTAGAATAGATTCCCCCCAGTGTTTTAAGCATTTTTTTCTGCCATTTGACACTGTATTTAACCCTTTCATTAATGATAGTTAAATTTTGTTTTCCCTTTGACCCTAGTTCCTTTCCCACAACAAAACAAAATGTCACAGTTTTAATATGAATTGCTCCTTGACAGGGATAATGATACAATAGTCAGAGTAGGATCCTGTCATGGAAGATCAGGACCTCATTTTGATGCTGACCTCAATATTTTGTGATCTTTCAAACTCACTTGAAAGTCAAGAAATACATTCCTGAAGTAGACTCTATACAAAACCATTCATACATTAAACATTCAGGGTTCATATCGCTGAAATTTATAATCATGTTTGAGGTGATTGCTTCAGCTATTTCATTTTGTCAGGAATTATGTGTCTGATACACACTGAACACAGATCTATTAACTGGTGAAAACATTGAGGGAAATATCCATTTAGTCTAGAGAGGGTATCTGACAACCTTTGGTGGTGTATATGAGGATTTAGGTGTTTTTTTTCTTTTTTTTTTTTTTTTTTTTTTTTTTTTTGTGAGCATTAGCATTTCTGCAGAATGGTAAGCATAGATTTTTTTTGTATGGCTACTTTATATTTAAACTCATTGGTAGCTAATTCTAAGTCACAGAGCATGTCTGATGGCTGTTCCCAAAATATGTTAATTTCTGTTTTCTTGGTGACTTCCTACATAGTTTGCTTCGAAAGTAATGCCTCTTGTTTAATTCCTTGGAAAATACAATGGTTACAAAGAGCATAAGAACACTATCTGATATAGCAAATTCTCAGCTACAAAACACTATTTTTCAACATAGTAAACACCAGAGTAACCAAGTGCTTGATTTATTTTTGCTCGTTATAATTTCTTCTTTTTGGATGTGCCTTGTGATCACAAAATCATGAAGTATGTCTCTGGGTGTCTCTAGTCCAAATACAAGATAAAAAAGAAAAGTGACTTGGGGCTTTATTTAGCAGTGTCTTTAAAACCTCAAAGAAAGGACCTTTCTGAGCAACCCATTATCTAGGCATTACTGATATAAGAACTGCTATTTCTGTAACCTAGATTGCACTCCACGCTGCTCAGCAATCCCCAGTTACTAAGAACAGCAATTGCACATCATTCTGCAACCAGAGAAGGCAGCCTCATCACCATGCATAAAATGCAATATAGGCATTTGCACAGATCTGTGACAGAATACATATCCCAGTCAAGAAAGACTTGCCTTGGAAAAATATCTCCCCTCCTTTGGGTTGATGATTAATGGGAGCTCATAACATGGTTTAGATGCACACAAAACTGAGTTGAGGTAGAAAGTATAAATGCTAAAGAAGTTTTAAGATGAGTCTTATCTATTATTTGAATCTACACTTCAATAATTGTGACAGGAGTTTTTTACAGTAAGATACATATCTGATCATAAATATGAAAAGTTTCCAGGAGTCTTTTGCTTTTATCTACAAATTTTGTTCATTTAAAAGCTTACTTCATTGTCTGGTAATGAATGTTTAAAAAAAAAAAAAACAAACCAGAAACAAAAAACTGACAAATCAACAAATAAAGTATTAAGTTCACATGGGACAACTCTAAGGAAAAAGAAAATTTATTTCCCCAGACATTTAGAGGCCACAGTTTATAAATACATTGTCTCTTTTTCTTTTCTTTTTTTTTTCCTCATGGAAGATGGGAGATATATTTAGTAGCTAATTCAACTAGACAACTGATAAATTTTTTAAAGGCTAAACAACCCTCCTCAAAAATTTAATCTATACTAAATTTCTGTATAGAATCTATTTATTTTTATGAGCTCTTTCCAGCAACTGGTTTGAGATTATTGCAACTTTTGTGGTTGAATTTCATTAGTTGTCAACTACATTCCATTAGCAGCACATGAAAGTAATGCAAGTGTCATGAATAATAATTTCTATTTAGTAATTTAATGCTCATATATTAATTATGAAAATTACATAAAGTAATTTAATCACTCATATAGTGATTTCTAGAATCTCATGTTGCCTGTATAATCTGATTATTTTGGGTTGCCAGAAGGATGTATGAAAATTTCCTAACTTTGAAATATTGATTAGTATATCTCTTCCAGATGTAAACTCATACGGAGATATGAAAAACTGCAAAATATCAACTTAATAATGCAGAAATTTAAAATTTGAAACTATTGTTGCATTAACAGAGTTATGTCTGCTGAATTAAGATGGATGTCTAAGAATAAATATTCATATCATGTATAAAAGTAAAAAAAATAAAATAAAAATAAAGATAGGACCATTCACCATAAAGGCATTTTTGTTTTGGATACACTTTAAAGACAATGAATAGCATTATTACATATGAAAGAGCACATGGGGCTGAGGTTAGTCTGCTCATACATGTGCAGTGAAACTTTCCATTTTATTCATGAGGAGATAAAAGCATAGGTGCTAGTGAGTGTAAATTGTCAAACTAAACATTCAAGCTTTGACTATCCTCCTCAGCTAAGCAGCTGCCCCCTGAGGTCTGTCCTTACTTGTGTCACCAAAAGTATAATCTTGTCCAAATTTGTCAGTTCCTTAAAGTCAATCTGCAAATGATTCAATTTCAGGTCACGGAAAGTTTAATCTTTTACAGAAAATATTTTAAGAACCTGGCTTGCTACAAAAACGTTCAAGCTTCAGCCACTTTTAAAAATGTCATTCCCATGTATGGACAATGATGTAACATTTAAAGAATTCATTCAGCCACGGTTAAAAGAAAAGATAGTGACCACACGAAGGGGAGAAGGAAACTTAGGCCACTCCCTTCTAACTCAGGCAGCCAGTTACAAATATTCAAAGGGAGCACAAACTGAAAGAAAAATTGTGCTAAAATGCCACCTTTCCCATTGCCAGGATGTAAGAAATTATGAGAGGTTTAAGCCAGAGAAGGGTCAAGCATCTCTCTGTCTAGTCATGGTCTTTTTCATTTTTCCCTCCCAAGTATCTGCTCCAGGCAGGACGCTTCTAACCCATCTCTAATTAATACTTCACCTAATCTTCTTGTAATACTACTAATTGTTCTCAAAAAACAGGTGATTTAATCAACACTGCTAACAAGAGAATCTTTGTTCTCTGTGGTATTTTGTGCTTTGACATAAGGAGAACTTAGGCAACTATGTCCCAATAGCTTTGTTTCCATGTAATTTAACAGCAAGACATTATTTTCTCATAAGAGGTGCTTTGAATTTTTACTGCTAATGAATAAATTAACTAAAAAGGTTAATCTGCCTACATGTTTATGAAACATTATGCAAATTGCTCTCAAAAAGGTTTAATGGTAATTGAAAGCAATTGAAAACCATGGTACATTTCACTCAATTTTAACTTTTTCTTTTTGTTAAGTATACAAATTGTACACATTTAAAATTCTACAGTAGTAAAATTTTACTAGGGTAAGAGATAATTTTTATAAACTTGAAGTTGCTTTCTTATAAATTTTCAGTTTGTCATGTTTCCAAAGTAATGGGGATTCAATCAAAATTTGACTAGTGAGTAGGGAACAATGAGCATGGTTTAATATTTCAATTACTAAACCAATAATACTGATTAACACACAGTAAACAAATTGACAGAATGCTTGTTGCATCAAGTTTTTACAAAAAGGGTTTAAGATTTGGTATGTTACCCTAGAGTAGTGCATGTTCATAAGAGATGAATTCTATAGCTGTGGTACACATACTAAATTCAAGGCTTATGTCCTGAATGAGATGGTAATTTTTAGCACTTAATAGCTCACTTTCCACAGCTCTGTTCCAAAGTCAACAAGGAAATACATTAGATCTGGTTCTCAAATCTAATACATAGAAATGAGATCTTTAGAAGTACAAAGTCCTAAATTCTGCCCTTATTAACATCCAGTACTTTCACTTTGACGAAAAATAATGGAAGGCTGGGGGAGAAGGGAGGAACAGAAGCGTAGTCAGTTTGGTCCTACAGGTGTTTATAAAAGACTTCCATGGAAGACATGGGAGTCTTTACATAAGAATTTTCACGCAAAAACAGGAGGACAATAGAGATTGCCTTCTAATTGTGACATGGAATAGCCTTTTGGCTTTGGAAATATACACTTGAAGGCAATTGGCTTGCATTAATTTCATTTCTGTTATTCCTCTTTAAATACATTTTAAAAACAATCCAGATATTTTTTTATGAGGAAAAATACACATTACTAAACTACAATAATAACATTACCTTTGAAATCAATGTTTGATTTGCACATCAGATTAAATGTTTTAGGCATTTATAAAACATTTATGTTTTAGTTAAAAAATTGACTTTTTGTCTGCCTATTATCACACACCCAGGAGATTTTTTCTCACTTTGTGCAAATATCTTAAGTAAGTAATGAGAGTTTCTTAAATTCTTTTGTTTTCTAATATCCATTTTTTCAATAAATAACCAGAAACACTGAAGTATTTTTGTTGCTACTTCTAAAAGATCAAATCTTTAATCCCTTCCAATTGTATTTTAAAAATCACTGGTGTTCTTGCACCCAATTCTCTGATGTGTTTACTCTCATAGCAGTATCTCACTGGCAGGTTTTTTTTTTCTGATTTCTCCCATAAATTTTTTTCAGGGATATTTTATATGCTTTGCTCCTTCTACTTGAATAGGTTTTATAAATAATTGGTATTTCTCTGGTTCCTCCCACTTCTAGTATAAACGTAAATCTCCTATCCTTTACCCTCAGCTGGGTTCTTTTGTTCTGTTTTTATATTTTCCTGGTAATTCCAAAATAAGTTTGATCATAGCAATGTGATTACAAACAAAAAGGATAAAAAGTTTCAAAGGAGATTGTAACAATGCATTCTGTAATGTTAGAAATACTTCCCTTTAATTACTTAAGTTCCTCACCTATTTTATTGTATAAAATTTGTACAGACAAGCGAACTGTGAACAAGAGTTCCCAAAACCAAGAACAGATTCCTATTTCCAACCAGAATAAAAGTAGATCCCTCCATTTCCCACATTGTAACCAGGTGATTTGTCTGTGAAGATAAACTAGAGAAGATTTAGAACTGCTCAGAGTTCTGATGTCTTTCTGTGGCAAGTGATGAGGATTACTGGCTCAATCCCCATTTTGGCAGCAGATACATACTTTACCCAAGAAGACAGATGCAGTATCAGAGTGCCTGGGAATTAAGCTCCCAGCTTCTCATACAGTGGATAACCCCCCAAAAGCTCTCTTTGGTACATAGGCCTTCACTTTTGGGATATGAATCATCACAGAATAATTTTACTCATTATTTTTACATCATTTTCTACTTCTGCTGATGTCAGAGAAATACCATATCAGAAAACTTTCTTTCAGCGATTCTTCTCAGAGAATTGGCCAAATGTTCCCATTTCCACATAAGTGCAGAAAGCAGGCAAATATTTCTACAGAGAAAACAAAACTACAAAACAACAGTCTATCCTATTTTCTGCTTGTAGTCTAGAGCATAGAGGAGCTTGTCACTTTGTCATTCCTTCTTTACAACTGTCTGGTAATCCAGAAGAAAAATATTCACCTGCTTTCAAATCATGAGCATGATTTGCAGTTTGTGGTTTGTACTTCATCTTGTTGCAGTTGGTGCAGTACACTGCCTTCTGTGCTTTTGCAACAGTCAACTGTATCATTAGTCATTTCTGTAGTGATGTAGCCCAAGAAGCAGTTGAAGGATTTTAAAGGCAGTACTGCTTAGACCATGTGGATTGTTTTCCCCCCACTGCATACTTCAGAAGCAAGGGAGGACATGGCTACTTCCCACCTGAAGACCTGGACAGAGGAACAGACCAACTCACAGATTTGAGGTGGAGACCAAGGACAGGTGACAGACTGTTAGATACACCTGAAACATAGAATCAAGTAGTAACTTTTTGACTGTCAGATGGTTGTTCTTCCTCAAACGTTTCTACTCACACAGGAGTAAAAAGAGACAACTAACAAAAGCTGGTGGAGAGGACAGTTATGCAATCATGAACAGATAGCATGTACACTGAAATTTGAATAACTATGAAATGAAATATCAGGCTTTCTTTCATCACTTCAAATTTGATTTTTTATCTGATCCTCAACCATGTCAGAACTTAAGTTGGTTAGTCCTATGTACTTGCACGAATTTATTTTAAATAACTGAAGTCTTGTTAATAATAATAATAATAAAAATGTAGAAGCAGAGAAAATGTGACTTATTTTGTGTATACATTAAAAAAAAGTTGAGCTTCTGAATGTTTTGCTTTTCCTCAGACCTGAAAAATTTTATGCCAAGTAGTGCACAGGGAAAAAGTTTTACCTGGTGTTATAATGGGAGCCCTGGTAGATTTAACACACTATTCCAGTGTTTGCCTCAATTAAATATCATTTCTATGATTATTGGACACATTTCAGACAGTCTTGATCAACAAGCCCTTTTAATCTCACATTGCTCATGGAGTTACCCAGGACAGTATTACTGCAGAATGATTTAACAGTCTCCAGACAGAACACATTAGCAAGGCCAACAAAACTCTAGATATTTAAGTACAAATGATTTATATTTTTGCAGGGATTAGCAAAGTAATTTGTATAAAATAAGAACCGGTTATGGTTCAAACGTTGTTTCCAGCTTCGAATTTGGCCAGATAACTTTCCAATACTTTTTTTTTTTTTTTTTTTTTTTTGCTCTTTCTCACAGTTGGTTCATTCTCTCACAAGTATCTATAACTCTCACGAGTTTCTTGATAACTTCAGAGGAATATTGCTTGAAAAAGGAGTGGATGTTGACTGATTAGAAGTAAAAATACCCTACAAAGAGAATATCCATAAGCATCTTGTGCACATAAATTAAATCTTTGTATACATTTGCTCTTATTTATAAATAAATATACTCAGTTCTAAAAGAAGCAATATTTCCTGGTTTTGGCTAGGATAGAGTAAATTTTCTTCCTAGTAGCTGGTATTGTATTGTCTTTTGGATTTAGAATGAGAATAATGTTGATAACACACTGTTGTTTTGGCTGTTGTAGAGCAGTGCTTGTACAGAGCCAAGAATGTTTTACCTTTTCACCCTGACAGTGAGGAGCTGGGATTGTACAAGAACGTGGGAGGGGACAGAACCAGGACAGCTGACCCAAACTAGCCAAAGGGATATTCCATGCCATGTGACATCATAAAGACCAATGAAACCAACAGAGTGGGCTGAGAGGGGTGGGGTGAAGGTGGGGTCAGGCTGCTACTACTATGTATGGACCGGGTGGGCACCATTCAGTGGGTGGTGAGTAAATGCATCAATTGTTTTGTATATCGTTTTATCATTATTATCTCTCCCTTTTCTTATTAATGTGTCCTTATTTCAACTCATGCATTTTACCTTGTTTTCTGATTCTCTCCCTCATCCCACTTCAAGGAGGGAATGAACAAACTACTGTGTAGTGCTTAGCAGCCTGCTGTGTTAAAACACAACATAATGTCAAAATAGAAACTCAGATACCTAAAACAATAGTTAAATAATAATACATGTAAGTTGCTGTACAATACCCACTTCCCAAATTCATTTAATTTAGGCCCAAACAGTTCAAAAAGACAGTTAACAGACAATTCTTTCATCCAGGCCTGACTGGGCTCTAGACAGTGGGTAGGATAACTCATAAATCCCCTAATTAAATGAGTAACCACAAGTCACATTTCTATCACTGAATTTGGAGCATACTAGTGTCTCACTCTGGAGCAGACACGTCTCACATGTCTGCTGGTGTCAGTGCCTGTCTTTTGTACAGCAGTTCAATATCCAGAGCCCTCTCAGGGAAGTGGGAAGATATTTTCTTCTGTGACTCCCCTCAAAGTGGATATCTCCAGCCTTCCTGAAGAAGTCTTAGATGAACAAAGAGTTCTAGCTTGTGTATCTGAGGGTTCTGAATGAGTTTTCATTTCTTCTCTAGGACCTAAACATATATAGATTAGCTATTGTAGTAATAGACATAGAGGCAAAAATTCATTCAGATCCAGGAAACAAACTGCTTGGACTATATAGTATTCAAAGTCTGCTGAATACAGAACAGACAATAGAATATTGTTCACATTCTTAGAAAAGCTTTTGATTTTTCCTATGGCATTCAAAAATGAAGTGTCTCCTCTCATCCATTCCTGTTGCTGTTATTCTAGAGTCAGCTTTCATAGTGCTAATGGAAAGGCCTGTAACATTTTAAAAATAAACAAATGACATAAAAAACAAACAGTCATGCCACATGTAACTCTACAGAACCTATTTTATAGATAAACAATGAATGGAATTTAACATTAGATTTAAGTATGCAATTAGGCATCTTCAAATATCTGATATGTAATCAATATTTCACAGTAATAACCAAAACAAGTAAATGAAGATAACAGTTGAGTGTAATCATGTATCAGCAAATCAAATGCACACTGACATGTTGTACCAGAGTAAATTATTTCTGCTATTGATTTCAATGAAAGTTTTGTCTGTTGACCTATATACTCTACATTGTATTTAGTCTATAGAGACTAACAGCCACTTAGGTTGTTGATGTTGAATCAAGTGATCATATTTCAAATGAACACCAAATGCTAACTTTGTATTTCTAAACACTTATGCAGGCAGTAACTTGTTAATTAATAATACGGAATCAATGAGAATAAATTGAGAAATTCAGATTTCTATTTTCCGGGAAGTCAGAATCCCAGAACACAGTTATTTTCTATTGAACTGCATATCTCAACATGGAAAAGCTTTTATTTATTTATTTGTTTGTTATCATGTTTAATATATAATACAAAGGCAGGTAAAGGAAAATCTGAAGAATCTGTCAACTTGCAGCTGAAAATTTTCAGAGAACAAATCACATTGTGATTTTGATTTCTCTTGCATGTTGCATTAAAATTGATAGACATGAGTCACTCTGGACTTAAGCTAAATACTGACCTAAGCAAGGTACCACTTGAAAGGCAATTCCTTGATATATACTGTACATCCTGTTACTCTTCAACATCTCTATACTGTTTTTCATTGCACATTTAGGATATCACCACCTTAAAGCAGAATTCATCAAAATAGATCTGATAGAAAGCTGTCACAATGATAAAATAAAATAATAACGATCTTAAATGTAGACTTCAAAGGAAATTAATTTCCTGATACATTTTATAGTACTGTTCCTGTAATCATAGAGTTTCTAAATAATTTTTCCAGGTGAAAAATTTACATAATGTTTGGAACAACCATTCAAAAAAATAAATCAACAGAATGTAATCTGCATTCTAATATCTTGTCTTGCATGAAAGTTAATTCTCCTTAAGTTTGACTGTCTTCATTTCTTCTCCATACTCACATGCACGAGTAGACTATCCTTTAAATAAAGACTTATAACGTCCAGGAAAGCAAGAAGAAATAGAACGAAGTAGGAAACTACTACGAAGGCACAACAATGCATCAACCCTATATTCTAGTCTGCTTTACCTTATAAAAGTACTCTGCTGGACTGTCAATACTTTTCTAGTGCCTAACTGGCTTCCGGCTACTCCAAGATCACTTTTAATAGAATATTATCACTTTTAATAGAATATGTGCAAAGGATAGTGTGGAAAACAACAGAAATGATGAGATTTTCATGGTCATGTAATAGTAAGTTATTTGATTTCCCTGGAATTCCAGACATAGAGCAATTCCATTTTCATTGCAGAATGTTGCCCTGCAGCATATATTAGAGCTGTCACTTTGCTGTTTCACTTCTAGTGTATTACATATGTGTACAGTATAGTCCTGTTCCTCAAGGTTAAATTTGGCTCTTTGTACAACCAGCACCTGGAAAGACAATGGACACAGTTGAGGAAACATTGTTTCATCAATTTTGCTACACAGAACTCTATCCAAATATGTGATGCAAATCTTAGTTTACTGTGCTATCTGTGCATATGTTCTTTCTCTGAAACATTATTTTTATTTTCAATTTTAAAAGTCCATTCCAAAGAAAAGAAATGGCAACTTCATCTCTGAACACCGTTTTCATGCTGAATGGAAGAAATAAAAAGATAGAAGGAAACAAAGATAAGTTAACTTTTTCTAATATACAATAGACATTGTCTTCATGATCGAGTGTTACGATCAGAACTATACACATGGATATTCAGATTCACCACATGGATGAATCATAGAATCCCTAGAGTTGGAGGGGACCTTTAAAGGCCATCTAGTCCAACTCCCCTCCAATGAACAGGGACACCACAGCTAGATCATGTCACCCAGGGCCTGATCCAGCCCCGCCTTGAAAGTCTCCAGGTATGAGACATCAACCACAACACTAGGTAACCTGTTCCAGTGCCTCACAACCCCCACTGTAAAAGACTTTTTCCTTACATCCAACCTAAATCTACCCTCCTTGAATCTGAAACCGTTTCCCCTTGTTCTGCCACCACAAACCCTGCTAAAGAGTCTGTCCCCTTCTTTGCTGTAGCTCCCCTTTAGATACTGAGAGGCTGCTACCAGGTCACCTTGCAGCCTTTTCTTCTCTAGGCTGAACAGCCCCAGCTCTTTCCTGTCCTCATAGCAGAGGTGTTCCATCCCTTGGATCATTTCTGTGGCCCTCCTCTGGACGTGCTCCAACAGGTCTATGTCTCTCCTGTACTGAGGGCTCCACATCTGAATGCGATACTTCATGTGAGGCCTCACCAGCACAGAGTAGAGGGGACAGGATCACCTCCCTCAACCTGCTGGCCACACTTCACTTGATGTGGCCCAGGATACTGTTGGCTTTCTGGGCTGCGAGGGCACATTGCTGGCTCACATCCAGCTTCCCATCCACCAGTACCCCCAGGTCTTTTTCTGCAGGGTTGCTTTCAATCCTTTAATACCCTGACTTACATTGGTAAACTTGAACCAGGTGCAAGACCTTGCACTTGGATTTGTTGAACCTCATGAGGTTCACCTGTGCCCACTGCTCAAGCCTGTCTAGGTCACCCTGAACAGCATCCCATCCCTCTGGTGCGTCAACCACATCCCACAGCTTGGTTTCATCAGCAAACCTACTGAGGATGAGTTTAGTTCAGAGTTTAGCTGTCTACCAGTATTTAATGTCTGCCAAAGTATTTTAGAAAATACTATCCAGTTAGTTAAGGCAGTGTTGCTACAGAAGGAATGTCACCCTTTTAGGTCTACAGAAAACTTTTTTTTTTTTTATTTTCTGAAACTAATTATTAAGTTTATGTATACCTGAATCTCCAGAACTTTCCAGTAAAGATTATAAAGGAGTTTGAAAACATATAGTTATCTAATTACAACCCTAGCATCTTTAGATAAGTGATAGGCTGAATTCCAGAATCTTGTAATTGAAGAACAAAACTAAAATCTTTAAGGAAAAGCACCTCAATGAAAGTTATTACAAGAGCCAAAGGGCAATGAATATCCCAGTACTTTTAATTATTAAATATTTGGAAGGTCAGAGGTTAATGCAATAGATTCTCAATAGAAAAAAAATAATATAACTAAGCAATTAATTTAGTCAGCAACATTATGCTACTTCATTGAACTGCATTCTGAAATACTTATTTTCAAGAAAATAGTCAGCAGTTAGGGAAAAACAGGTTGGAAAAATAATATGGAAATCATCAAACTGGTGATTTCAAAGCCAAGGAAAGTTAATTAGGGCCCAAGGAGATTATAAACAATAGTGGAAATAAGCATTTGAGTTATTAGGAATGGTTAGGAAGAGAGAAATATACTGATGAGGAAAAGAAAAGAAAAAAATAACATACTTGATCCATTACAAAAGAGAAAGTAATTGTCTTTCCTTCATAAATGCTGATACAACCTTACAGAGGAAGGAAAGAAATTACTTAGCCTAGTAACTAACGTGATCTGTGTTTATCTGTTTCCCTAAGTCTGAATTCAGACTGTCATGTTAGTTTGACACAGAGAAAAAAAGTTATCACTATGATAAACCATAGGGTAGCTAAGGCTTGCAGGCAGATGTAAACAACACAAGAGACATTCTATTAGGCTGTATCATCAGGGGTGTGTTTACTATAATAAATCAAAATCTACATAAAAGGAAAATCCAGATATTTAAACTTTTTTAATCTCCAGTATTTTTCAACTGGCTGACACTAGTTGAATAAAAAGATAAGAGAAATTATATTAGGTCTACATTCCAGTTCAAAAGACCATCAAGGGCATTTCTTTTGATACGACTGTAAAAATCAGAGCACTTTGTCTTGTTTTACTTTCCTCCTCCCCCACCACCTTTGCTTATATGACCTTATGCACATTACTTGAAGCACTGCTGACTCTTGTCCATCAAGACAGATAGCACCTGGTGGAGTAACTCACTTTGAGAATTAAATTAACAACAGTCTGTAATTACACAAGTCTATATCAGCTACTTACGGATATAAGTTAACATATCCACCTGTAGATAATAGCTTAAAACAATTTGTTTGTGTTATGTTAAAACAATATATTTGTGTTATGCAGTGACAGAAGAATTTAAAAACCTGCTTTTAAGAAGTAAAGTCAGTGTAATCTCATTATAATGTAGCTATATATTTCACCCAATTTACAAATCAAAGCCTAATTTGAGTCATAAATAAAGAGTTTTAAATATAAAACTCTTATCTCTTGAAAGCTTCTGTAGCCTTATTATCAGTTTATTGTTGTTTTTTTTCTCTTTTCCTTTCCTTTCCTTGCCTTTCCCATTTCTAAAAACAAACAAAATCCACAAAGGCTTAAGGTCTGTCAAAGATGTTTAAAATTATCACCTTTCCTACCAAAACAAACAAACAAACAAACAACAACAAAAAATAACCGGACATGAAACTTTCCATCAGTTGTTTGGAGAAAGCTAGAAAACAACATATTTTGTCAGTGGTTCTGTGCATAATTGCATAGGTGTAACATTTGCTTGCTTCATGAGTGAAATAAACCAACTTTGAGTATAAAAACATTGTTTTTTCTAATTCTTACTGTACACATTAGCTCTCCTGAGCTTCCATTGGACATGAACTCTTACTCATGTGCAGAATAGACAGTACAATTTTTATCTTTTGGAGGCTCTTCTTTCCCTGATGCGAGGCAAGACAGAAGCAGATCTTGTCTTTCAGGTAAGTGGTTCAGTCAGAAATAATTTTTTTCCTAATATGATGTTCTGAGAACATGTGCTGATGGTACGGGTACAATAACATGTGCAGGAGGAATAAAAAGTCTCTTTTACATGGAGCTATTGTGAACTTGTTACCATTATGAAAAAAAGAGCATATCTCAGGTTTCAGTCTTTATCTTGGTTTGCACTAAAGAAAGCAAAACAAGAGAATACTGAAGTAAAATCTCCATGATGGAATACAATGAAACTATTCTCAGGGATGCTGCTTTGGTTCACAAAATATCAGCTTCCCCAGAAGACTTTGGTTTACAAGAGTTCATTGAAGCGAGGCCAATAGTTAACTTGTCCCTAGATATCTAGCCAGATTCTTGTAAAATGTTTAAGTAAAATTCAACCCTTTCAGTACTTGATTTTTGTGTAGGTTTCCCAGTGCTGTGACGAACTTAAAATACTAACTTGAGCACGTGCTACAAAGACCACAGTGTGATCAAGGAGCTGGAGCACTCACCCTTCCAGGAGAGGCAGAGGAGTCAGGGTTTGTTCAGCCAGGAGGAGATACGAGCAGACAGGGACCTAACAGCTGCCTCCTGACAGGTAATGACAAGGACCGAGATTATGAAGAAGAGAGCTAAACATTTCTTAGCAGTGCAAGGTTGGATGATAAGAGACAAAGTCAACTGAAAAAACAGAGGTTCATAGTAGATGTAAGAAGAAACTTTTCCCTAATGAGAACAGTCAGGCAGTTTTCCAGTCTGTGCCATCACCAGCCTTGGCGGTCTTCAAGACCAAGGGAAAAGCTAGAAAAAGCCCTGAGTCCTCCTTTGACCTCATAGTTGAACATACTTTGACTAGAGGTTTGGATTAGAGATTTCTTGAGGCCCTTTCCAACCCGGATTTTCCTATTCCTGTCATATTCCTTTCCTATGAAAATCAGTTGGATGTCTGCTTTAAGAAATCCTTAAATGTGTGACACTTCTGAAGACTGCATGTGAGAACTAGTGGACTACTGGTTCAGTTTGTCAAGACAAATGTTGCATATGTAAATCAGAAACTTTGGAAGAAACTCTAGGCAAATTAAACCCCAAAACACAGTCTGAATATCTTGGTACACACTAATAAACACAGTCTTAACATTCATTCAGAAATTTTAAATGGCACAGATGTGTTGTACCTAATTTAGATTATTTTACATTTGACTGCAAATGTATTGGCTTTTGCACATGTTAAAATGTATCTAAATCCCAAAGAGCTGACAGTCTCAAATGTCAAGGAGGATGAAGTGAGAGTGAAAGGAAAGGTTATTATTTTTATTAGTATGTGACTGAGGCACTGAGAGATTATGTGAATGACTCCTTTTTATGACAGTGAGAACTGATATCAACTTGTCTAAAGCTCAGGTAAGTATCTTAATTGTAATCACATTCATGCTTTCTTTATAGTGTTACCCATGCCTGTACAAAACACATTACCTCTGCATTTTAAATACACCCTAATAAACTGAAATTATTTATGATGTATGAATGCACGATCTCTACAATTTCTACTGATTTTCTTTTGACACATGAGATCTTATGTACGTAGGACTTACGCATCTAGCTCTTATTGGTATTGACATGTAAGTCCCCCAAGTATCAATGGGGGAATAGGTGCCAAAGTATTTCTGCTTTTTTTTTTTTTCTCACTGATTGTTTTCATATGTAACACGGTAACATAAAACATAAAAATTTCTAAGACTAAAGGAAGTTGAAAGAAAATGGAATATCCTCTTTCCAACTAATGACCGCTCTGTTTGTTTGTTTGTTTGTTTTCTGTGCTCACATACTCTTTTTATTTCCACAGTGGTAAAAATCATAAACTAAGAAATAAGACGTTTCTTACCTCACTCAGAAATTCCATTAGCAGTATGTCTTTACTCCCCTTTTACATTTTTAGAGTTTATAATGAAACATTTCCTTGTACAAATTGTTTCCTCTGAATCATTCAAGCTGATGTTCATGTTGTACTCCACTGAATTTCTTCTGAACTTCCATTTGTTAAATGTGCCATTGCTCCTAAAACTCAGTGATTAATATCTTATACTCTTCAAGGTCAGTTATCGCATCCCTTAGTTTCTAAAGCAATGTTTCAGCCTACTGTAGGCCTTAGTTTAAAAACTGATTTTATGATTTTTTCTATACAGGACAACAGCGGAGGATGCATTTGCAACATGGTTACTAGAAGTGGATACCTTTCTTTCCTTCTGCCTCACAAACTTCTTTAACATTGCCTACATTTATTTTTATGAGACATTTGGAATCATATAGTGACTGTAAAACAAGGGATACTTAGATGCAGATTAATAAATATCCATACAGGTAGTCCAAGCCCTGTAAGAATTTAAGATCCCGTTAGTGTCATTTGTCTCTGGGTCTATTAATGTGAGAGCCTCTGCTGATCATATGATATTTTCAAAAGGAAGACGTAGGTGGAGATGATCAAACTACACACAAAGTCCACAGTGTAAAGGAAGATTAAGAGTATTCTGTAAGTGCAGAAACACCTAAGAAAATCTCCTTACATCTAGCAAGTAGATCTTGTATTGACCAATACCATGTTTACAATGCGCGTAATATGGATAGTCCTCCATTCCAGCCTGAAAATCATGAAAGTGTAGATATCCCTTTCTATGCTGTAATAGAAGAACTCCACACAGATGTTCAGAGAAGAAAAATATCTCAAGGGGTCGTATTATGGAAGAGCTGAAATTTGCATTTTAACTTGTTCCCCACTAGTGAAAGACATAATATCACAGAAGTTTTCTTGGAAATATCCCATTTTGCTAATGGCCAAACAGTGAAAAAAAGATTCGCAAGTACTGTATATCAGCAGGCTGATCACAGATTGTTTACATTAAACTTTCTAAAAGCAAATATTTTCTGGAAACTATACCTCATCTTGAAGTTTGATCCTTTGTTATTCTCTCAGGATCATCAGCTTTATAATGTTATAGAACCATTTGTTATAAACTAACTCAAAAAAACCCCCTGCAAACTTAGAAGGTCTTCAGGCAGATAAACTCTGCTTAGCTGAGAAGGCTGAACTTTAGCTCATTTCTAAACTACCATATACACAGAAGGCAGCGGAGTAAGTGAATTCATCTGTCACTTGTGAATAGGAGTTTTGGTACTGCTGTTTGAAGGCTGAACATAGAAATGCTCAGTGCTGATTAAATGACCATAATTCCTCAAGGTTGTAGTGTGGCTGAGAGTAATGGAAAGCTGTGATCTGAAAATCAAAGTGATAGAATTTACATGCAATGGCATGCTCAGAAGGATTTTTCACTCTCAACCAGCCACCGCAAATGTAAATAAAACAAAAGGGGCTAGGCAATCCGTTAGGTATTTAATTTCTGGTTAAATTTGGAGATGTTGTCAGTTCATTTACAACAATTTGATTTTTCTATTCTTGTTGGAAAAAAGGCAATTTCCATCAATTTCCATCAACTGTTCATTACACTTAGCATTCATAAAAACCAGCTGCTTGTGGTGCAAATTTGGAATTGGCATCATAAAATATCAGGTGATGCATGCTATTGTTTCTAGTCTCCAAAACTTCCAGGAATTCTGGAATTCCACCCAAAAACTCTAGCCAGAAATTCATGCGGTACAAATCAAACAGTACTGCGTAGTCACACTGAAAGCTATACTCAAAAGAAGCTAAGCTGCCAGTAAGGAACAGAGCCAGTGGAGAAACACAGAGACAAATGTTGGCTTTAAATCTTGTCCCTAAGGATTGAATGAGTGCTTTTACCTTAGGAAGATTAAGTGTACTTTTTAACATAAATGCCTTTCTACAAAAACCAAGAGAAACCTAATAGTTGTTCTATTTTACATAGCCAAAAGATCTAAATGTTTAGCCATTTTCTGTGGTCAATTCTGAACTACTTAACTTTCTATTTATAAGAAATTCTGGGTCTAATCTTCATGTGCCCTCAGTTAACAGTATTGCTATGGTTTAGAGCAGAATCAGAATAAGAGTCAGAATTATTATTTATTATTATTATTATTATTATTATTTGCAATAGTAGCATTATGTGAAGATAGAAAATTTTAGGAGACGCCATGAAGTCTGGTAAAGAAGATAAGATTCAATTTCAGGAACTTTTTTGATCCTCAGCATATTAGAAAAATCACAAAATCTAAGCACCTGCAGCTCATATGTTCTTTGTGATCACAAAACTGGGATTCGTGAGAGTGGGCTGGAAGGGGCACCTCACAGAAAAGAAAAAAAAAAAAGAAAAATAACATAATGGATGCCTGAAATACAGAGTTGACTGCTCTTTAAAGGAGTTAATCTTTCAAGGATTGAAAGTGCTTGTGTTAAAGACATGCTAAATTTGCCATACTGGTTTCTTCTTATTTAGGGTTAGAGTAATTCATGTGCGCTCAGATGAGAGTGGTCCTCTTACTCCCGCCTATTTATCAGACACAACACAGTGTCAAATCCTCTGCACTTTCATGCAACATATTTAGGAGTTTGATATCTCTCCTAAATCCTTGTCCTGTATAGCAAGATTTTTGAACTCTGTGATGATAATATTCCCACTCCTCAGAGAGATGTTACTCATTCACGTTTCCATGTTTGTGAGACAATCATCTCTCCATTCCATTGATTTGAGACATGAGCATATGAATCCAACAGTCAGCAAAAGAAAACCTGACATTCTGTCAAATATGAACTTTAGGCTAATAATGCCTAACACAGCCATTGCTCCAGCTGGTCTTCTTACTTTAAACCAAATAAAGAGTTGTTTGGAAGAAGGGATAAATCTAATCCTATCTAGTTTTGAGGTTCCTTGGCCCAGAAAGAAATGCAGAAAAATACTCTGTTCTCAAATGTTCAACAGTCATGGGAAGACAAGTCTCTGACAGGCAAACAAAATGAACTAATAGCATAAACAACCCTCAGTAGCCAGGAGCACTAAGAAATGAATGTCCTGACCTTACCACAACAGGAAAAATTTCATGACTGGAAAACTTAAATGCTCTGTGTTCCTCCTAGCTATGTTGGAAATATTTATTCTGGATGCTATCTGAGTGAGGTGTGCAATTCAAGTCCATCAACACAATGAGAAATGCATCATGCCAGAATAACCAATCAGTGCTAAAGACAGCAATAATCCAGATTTCTCTAGCTTCTTTAATGTTTACTTTAAAATGTGATGAAATTAATTAATTAAACCTCAGAAAAGTCTGAGAAACTAATGAGTAGGCTAAGATCAAATTTACAAAGGAAGCAAAAAGTTTATGTTTTTGCTCAGGGTCAGTTTTTCAAATGAGGAAGGGAACCAAACACACAGAATACCAAAAATTTGTTTTCTCCACTGGTGCCTGTTTTCTGAATTATTTTTTATCTGCCTTATAAACTGTAAGGATCTACTGGAACCAACATTACACACACTACAGAAATGTAGTCAAAATGTAATTTAGTAAAGGAAGTCAGCTGGAATGAGTCAGACCACATTTCTAACTCAACTTAATTATCTGGGTTGTTTTCTTCTGTTAGCAAGGAACAATGATAGGTTTCAAAGAAGTCAGAGGGAAAGAGCACAAAAATAGACCTTGGAAGCTGTAGTCAAGCTGGATCACACAGTGACTGCCACTAGATGGCAATGCAGTAAAATGCTGCATCTCAGTGATTCTGGTTCAGCTGCCCAGATGTAGATATAGTTTTGATTCTCTGGTAGTACAAATAGGTCAGTCCTTGGACTGCAATGGGATCCTGTTGTGAAAGCTTTCCAAACACAAAATTAAAAATGATTCATAGACTCATAAAAACAAAGCATTTGGAATTACAAAACTATATAATGTGTTGATCTAATAAAATTACTTATTTGATACGTGTAACCTAAACACGCACAAATCTTGTACAACTAAAGCACAACAAAGTTCCATCAGTGTTGCTTTTTTCTTAGGTAACTGGATGGGGCCTTATACTCAAACTGTCTCAGGTTTCTCATGTATTTGTTGTCACATTTTCTACATGTTCTCATGTGCTATTCTGTAAAATTCTAAGCTTTACTGCAAGGTAGCTCTTTGTTTTGCAAGTCATCTGTTCTGAAGACTTAACTGTTTTAAAGAAAATTTTGCATTGTAAGAGTAATGATATTAAAATGCTGATCAACAATAGAGAAATACCATAAATGTAAACAACAAAAATAGAATTTAAGAAAAAGAAAGTAAAATTCTCAATTTTTAAAAACTAAAACTGAGATTTTGAGGGCTTAATTAATAGTTTTGTTATCTTAGAGTAAGGATTAGAAGAAAAAGAAAGATTTAGAAGCCCCCAAACACAGAATATAGTACTTCTTTAAAGCTGCTATTATTTATATTTCTAATGGTTGCTCTTTTCTTTACAAAATACAACTACACTTCAAAAATTGTATAAGAAAGCAGAGCTCTTACAACTCTTCACCCTCTATAAGCAGCAGCAGCAGTCTGAACCATATTAGAGAACAGCTCGGTGATCTGGCTCAATATTTCTGCTCTTTTGCACAGTATCTGAATTTGAAGCTTGAAGATCTTCCATGATCCTAACTTATGGACCAAAAAACCCATGCGTTTCTGAACAGAGTGGGAGACTTTTGGCAACTACTGCTTACTTAAAATGACTAGAATTCTTGCTCTAAATCAAATGCAAATATTAAGTTTTAGTATCAAAGAACAAGATAAGGTAAGGAAATTGGAGGACTGAACAATTTTTTTACAATATTTCTTATCTATCTTCATGCCGGATTGCCCTTTTTCTTCACACATTTCTGTTAGCTTTTTTTCCAGCTCTTTGACTTAGATTCAGGGGAATTTTTCCATCTCTCCTTGTCACCTTCATATTTCTACTAGAAATATGTTTGTTCACAAGGGGCAAAGGAGCAGCTGATGAAGGATGTCAACAGGAAGATTTCGAAGATACAGAACCATAGATTCATTGAATGGCTTGGGTTTGAAGGGTTCTTGAAGATTATCTAGCTCCAATCCCCTTGTCCTGGGCAGGGCTGCCACCCACCAGATCAGGCTGCCCATGGCCCCATCCAACCTGGCCTTGAACACCTCTGGGGATGGGGGATAAGCAGTTCTTCTGGGCAACCTGTGCCAGTGCCTCACCACTTTCTGAGTAAAAAAATTCTTCCCAATATCTAATCTAATTCTTCCCTCTTTTAGTTTAAAGCCATTCTACCTTGCCCTATCACTATATGTCCAACAGGAAAAATAACTTTTAATGATTGTGCTTAACATAAAGGATAAATCAAAGCTATAATCTAATTTTCAGTCAATTTGTTTAATGTAGAACCTATACCTTGAGATAGTGGATTGATTCATTGTTCATACAAGTGAGGGATGCATAGAGGAAGTAAGACAACTGAAATGTCAGCTGTTGTGATAACACAATAACAATGCCACACCTACTGATGTTAATGTGAGCCAAGAGCTAAACCCTATTGCTGTGATGATAAACCCACATCTGCAAAAATGCATTTCCACATCTATGTACAACTTGTAGATATAACATATATGCTGACTTTGGGCAACGATAATACTCCATCTTCCATAACAACACAAGGATGACAAATCAGAAAAACACAGTAACCAAAATAGCCTGAGCATTTTCTCTCAATCCCTCCTTTGGCTGCCAATGAAAAGGTACTATTTACTGCTCTGTTCAGAGGTATGTTTCCATGTCAATCTTTTTTTTNAAAAAAAAAAGTGTAGATGTTTTCAGGCACTAGATTACATTTCCAGGGAAATAGACAGATGAATGGTATGTTACTAGAATTCTACAGCTGTGAAATATTTTTACATTCGCTTTTTCAATCAGAACCTTCAAAGGGTATTTAACAGATAATTTTGAAGAGATTTTCAGAAACACTTAAATGGTTTAGAAACCATTGCATGATTCAGTGAAATTTCGGTTTCTAAGGCTTTTGAGTGCATTGGATAGTTCCTCATGAGAACATCAGCAGCAGAGAGACAAAGATGGGCAAAGTAATTCAGCTTCTGTTTTGCATTTTGATTATACCTTCATCTTGACCTCCTTGCACTTATAATTAAACAACAAAAGGTTCTGAGACAGAGAATTAGTCTTTCCTGAATTTATGGTGATTTTTGATAAAAGACAAAATTAAAATGAAATAATAATAAATGTGGGAGTTGTCATTAAATTTGGGCCAGAAATATCAAAACAACATATTATGTTCCTAAGATTCACGAGCTTTTCAAATTCTTTCTGTTGTTCTAGGATCTTCCTGCTTTGGATAGAGTACAGAATACCAATAACTTCCTGTAAACAGCTCCATTCCAAACCTTTTGTCTCACAGTCTCCTTCAGCCAGGATGGATTTACAAAATATGAGGAAGATGCTGACTGACTCTCTTCCTCCTCTGCTCCGTAGTACATACGGTCTTTTTTTCTTCACAGATCTTATTCACAGGTCATCTTTATGCCCTTCTCTCCCTTTCATTGATTCCAACAAGACAGGAATGTAACCCTAGCTTCTGTATTTCTTTCCTTTCTTCAGAAACTGTAAACATAGAACCTAGAAAATGATCTAGATTGATTTGGTTGTTTATTATAAATCCAAAACAGACAGAAAACGGAGTGCTCAGTTTCTAGTTTTAATGCAGTATTTGTTACTAGAAAAAATATTTTCCTTGTTCTTTCTTTTCCATGAGTGTCAGATCCTTGGTATAAAGCAGAACTAATAACACTGTCTAATCTCATACACTATGTATGAGTCTTAATTAATTAAAACATGAAAACTGTTTAGAGAACCCAGTTAATAGAAATGAGGAAAGCAAGGGCTATTGTTGGTCACTTCTTGTATATGCTTTTCAAAACATACGCATTTTTTTACCTGGCCGCTGGGAAATGCTTTAAGCAATATAAAGAAAATGAAATCATGTTTTATTCATGTGCATATTGTATTCAGGTAAATGTATCTTAAGGTCAATGACAGTATTCAGAACAAACCTAAAGGAGTGAAACTCTGTTGGAAATAATAACAATTCCTTCATGTTTTTTAGCAATCATACAGTGTAGATTAACAAAACATGCAGCTAATTTCATGATTCATATAGGTTAACTATGTAAAATAATTGTCTACTTTCTCACTGCAAAAACTTTTCCAGTATTTTTTTGTTTGTTTTGTTTATGTGAATAATTGATTTGTAGAACAGAACATTCATTTGTAAGGGCACTATTCTTAGAAGATACAGAGCTGTTACCTATTTCAGTATTATCTAACAACTTCCTCCCTTGAGTTCATCTGTGAACCAGTAGCAAATATTTGACTATAAAGAACTGCTGGAAGCCTTAAGAAACATGTGCTAAATATCGAATGAGTGTTAGCTCCCAGGACAGTCAAAGAAATGATAGTAAAACTAATATACTAGAAGTGGGTTAAAATGGTAGCTGACTCTTGCATAAACTACAGGAAAAGTAAAAGAGGTTTCAGGCTAAGACTTTACTAGTAAGAAGTGGAGTTCAGTCTCATGTATTCTAGTATTGTGAGCCAAATTCCAAAACAAAATCCAGTCCCAATTGAGATTTTATTATTTGGTTGATTAATTAATTTTATGACTCAATATGTTAGAGAAAGACATCTGGATCACCTATTCAAATCTGACTTTTGTTCTTACTGCATAATATTCCCATATTACTTGTATGCATTACAAGCAATGTAAGAAAAAAAGAAATAGAGTAGCTGATATTCTCTTACCACTTCTACAGTGAAGAGACAGGAACCATGTTAGAGGAAAAACTGCATTACACAACGGGAACAAATATCTATTGAATGTTCCCTTTCTCTGCATCACTAGTCTGTTGAAATGAAAGCTTTTAAAATTGTCTTCCAAGGTAGATATTTTTTCCTTCAACTTCTAATCATTTTCAATTTTTATCCCAAAATATGAATTTAAAGATGTCATGAAAAAGATACAGTCCTGCCATTATTTACAATACAATCACTTTCTTTAAAATAGACTCAACTCACAATGTCAGAATGGTTAATTTAGAACAGCAGGCTGTCCCAAAGATTTTTTATGTGATACTGGCAAAATTATGCAATTGCTCTGCGTTCCAGTTACTTTCTTGTTAAGCAGTAACAACTCTTCTGGTCATCTATATTTCATATACTTTTTTCTAGCTCAGCTGAAATATCTTTGAAGCAGAATATCTCTTGCCTTTTACATCCCTTATAATTTTTTTTCATCTAAGAATAATGATATGGAACTTCTGCTTCAGTAGATTTGTTCTTTCACCTTTGTTTTCACACTCTCATCATTTTTATGCCATTCTAGCCAAAATCCCTGAACTCCAAAATGACAGTAAAGATTTTGAGAATTTAAACAACAACAACAAGAAAATTGTCACAATGACTGTGGTCTCTGGGATAAATTACGAATAGGAGTTGTAGAATCTCCACAAAGATATCCATCTGGGTAAAGAGGAGCCAATGTAATGTAACTTCAGAGTTTGTTCTCCTTTGAATGGGAATTTGGAATGGATTACCTTTAGGGGTCACTTCCAATCTAAATTATTTTATGATTTTTTTTTGCCAAAATTCTTTTGCCAAAATTTTCAGCTATTTCACCATACCTTTCCCATAAAATCATTTAATTTTGTAGTGGTTGGCCTGGGAAGCTACTTATCAATTTTGGGAATTACAGTTCCTAAATTCAAAACACCTTGCATTTTTCCAAACAGGGCTCAGCTTATTCTGCATTCATTGTTCATCAAGTATGGGACAAATATGCCACAAAAGAAAGGGGTCTGGGATATTAATGTTCTTTCTCTGCACAAGGGAAAAGTATGTTCTGTCTAATACAGCCTTAAATTT
>JACDJE010000568.1:6621-20314 GCA_016647715.1 Pavo muticus | reverse complement strand
AGTTAACAGTATTGCTATGGTTTAGAGCAGAATCAGAATAAGAGTCAGAATTATTATTTATTATTATTATTATTATTATTATTTGCAATAGTAGCATTATGTGAAGATAGAAAATTTTAGGAGACGCCATGAAGTCTGGTAAAGAAGATAAGATTCAATTTCAGGAACTTTTTTGATCCTCAGCATATTAGAAAAATCACAAAATCTAAGCACCTGCAGCTCATATGTTCTTTGTGATCACAAAACTGGGATTCGTGAGAGTGGGCTGGAAGGGGCACCTCACAGAAAAGAAAAAAAAAAAAGAAAAATAACATAATGGATGCCTGAAATACAGAGTTGACTGCTCTTTAAAGGAGTTAATCTTTCAAGGATTGAAAGTGCTTGTGTTAAAGACATGCTAAATTTGCCATACTGGTTTCTTCTTATTTAGGGTTAGAGTAATTCATGTGCGCTCAGATGAGAGTGGTCCTCTTACTCCCGCCTATTTATCAGACACAACACAGTGTCAAATCCTCTGCACTTTCATGCAACATATTTAGGAGTTTGATATCTCTCCTAAATCCTTGTCCTGTATAGCAAGATTTTTGAACTCTGTGATGATAATATTCCCACTCCTCAGAGAGATGTTACTCATTCACGTTTCCATGTTTGTGAGACAATCATCTCTCCATTCCATTGATTTGAGACATGAGCATATGAATCCAACAGTCAGCAAAAGAAAACCTGACATTCTGTCAAATATGAACTTTAGGCTAATAATGCCTAACACAGCCATTGCTCCAGCTGGTCTTCTTACTTTAAACCAAATAAAGAGTTGTTTGGAAGAAGGGATAAATCTAATCCTATCTAGTTTTGAGGTTCCTTGGCCCAGAAAGAAATGCAGAAAAATACTCTGTTCTCAAATGTTCAACAGTCATGGGAAGACAAGTCTCTGACAGGCAAACAAAATGAACTAATAGCATAAACAACCCTCAGTAGCCAGGAGCACTAAGAAATGAATGTCCTGACCTTACCACAACAGGAAAAATTTCATGACTGGAAAACTTAAATGCTCTGTGTTCCTCCTAGCTATGTTGGAAATATTTATTCTGGATGCTATCTGAGTGAGGTGTGCAATTCAAGTCCATCAACACAATGAGAAATGCATCATGCCAGAATAACCAATCAGTGCTAAAGACAGCAATAATCCAGATTTCTCTAGCTTCTTTAATGTTTACTTTAAAATGTGATGAAATTAATTAATTAAACCTCAGAAAAGTCTGAGAAACTAATGAGTAGGCTAAGATCAAATTTACAAAGGAAGCAAAAAGTTTATGTTTTTGCTCAGGGTCAGTTTTTCAAATGAGGAAGGGAACCAAACACACAGAATACCAAAAATTTGTTTTCTCCACTGGTGCCTGTTTTCTGAATTATTTTTTATCTGCCTTATAAACTGTAAGGATCTACTGGAACCAACATTACACACACTACAGAAATGTAGTCAAAATGTAATTTAGTAAAGGAAGTCAGCTGGAATGAGTCAGACCACATTTCTAACTCAACTTAATTATCTGGGTTGTTTTCTTCTGTTAGCAAGGAACAATGATAGGTTTCAAAGAAGTCAGAGGGAAAGAGCACAAAAATAGACCTTGGAAGCTGTAGTCAAGCTGGATCACACAGTGACTGCCACTAGATGGCAATGCAGTAAAATGCTGCATCTCAGTGATTCTGGTTCAGCTGCCCAGATGTAGATATAGTTTTGATTCTCTGGTAGTACAAATAGGTCAGTCCTTGGACTGCAATGGGATCCTGTTGTGAAAGCTTTCCAAACACAAAATTAAAAATGATTCATAGACTCATAAAAACAAAGCATTTGGAATTACAAAACTATATAATGTGTTGATCTAATAAAATTACTTATTTGATACGTGTAACCTAAACACGCACAAATCTTGTACAACTAAAGCACAACAAAGTTCCATCAGTGTTGCTTTTTTCTTAGGTAACTGGATGGGGCCTTATACTCAAACTGTCTCAGGTTTCTCATGTATTTGTTGTCACATTTTCTACATGTTCTCATGTGCTATTCTGTAAAATTCTAAGCTTTACTGCAAGGTAGCTCTTTGTTTTGCAAGTCATCTGTTCTGAAGACTTAACTGTTTTAAAGAAAATTTTGCATTGTAAGAGTAATGATATTAAAATGCTGATCAACAATAGAGAAATACCATAAATGTAAACAACAAAAATAGAATTTAAGAAAAAGAAAGTAAAATTCTCAATTTTTAAAAACTAAAACTGAGATTTTGAGGGCTTAATTAATAGTTTTGTTATCTTAGAGTAAGGATTAGAAGAAAAAGAAAGATTTAGAAGCCCCCAAACACAGAATATAGTACTTCTTTAAAGCTGCTATTATTTATATTTCTAATGGTTGCTCTTTTCTTTACAAAATACAACTACACTTCAAAAATTGTATAAGAAAGCAGAGCTCTTACAACTCTTCACCCTCTATAAGCAGCAGCAGCAGTCTGAACCATATTAGAGAACAGCTCGGTGATCTGGCTCAATATTTCTGCTCTTTTGCACAGTATCTGAATTTGAAGCTTGAAGATCTTCCATGATCCTAACTTATGGACCAAAAAACCCATGCGTTTCTGAACAGAGTGGGAGACTTTTGGCAACTACTGCTTACTTAAAATGACTAGAATTCTTGCTCTAAATCAAATGCAAATATTAAGTTTTAGTATCAAAGAACAAGATAAGGTAAGGAAATTGGAGGACTGAACAATTTTTTTACAATATTTCTTATCTATCTTCATGCCGGATTGCCCTTTTTCTTCACACATTTCTGTTAGCTTTTTTTCCAGCTCTTTGACTTAGATTCAGGGGAATTTTTCCATCTCTCCTTGTCACCTTCATATTTCTACTAGAAATATGTTTGTTCACAAGGGGCAAAGGAGCAGCTGATGAAGGATGTCAACAGGAAGATTTCGAAGATACAGAACCATAGATTCATTGAATGGCTTGGGTTTGAAGGGTTCTTGAAGATTATCTAGCTCCAATCCCCTTGTCCTGGGCAGGGCTGCCACCCACCAGATCAGGCTGCCCATGGCCCCATCCAACCTGGCCTTGAACACCTCTGGGGATGGGGGATAAGCAGTTCTTCTGGGCAACCTGTGCCAGTGCCTCACCACTTTCTGAGTAAAAAAATTCTTCCCAATATCTAATCTAATTCTTCCCTCTTTTAGTTTAAAGCCATTCTACCTTGCCCTATCACTATATGTCCAACAGGAAAAATAACTTTTAATGATTGTGCTTAACATAAAGGATAAATCAAAGCTATAATCTAATTTTCAGTCAATTTGTTTAATGTAGAACCTATACCTTGAGATAGTGGATTGATTCATTGTTCATACAAGTGAGGGATGCATAGAGGAAGTAAGACAACTGAAATGTCAGCTGTTGTGATAACACAATAACAATGCCACACCTACTGATGTTAATGTGAGCCAAGAGCTAAACCCTATTGCTGTGATGATAAACCCACATCTGCAAAAATGCATTTCCACATCTATGTACAACTTGTAGATATAACATATATGCTGACTTTGGGCAACGATAATACTCCATCTTCCATAACAACACAAGGATGACAAATCAGAAAAACACAGTAACCAAAATAGCCTGAGCATTTTCTCTCAATCCCTCCTTTGGCTGCCAATGAAAAGGTACTATTTACTGCTCTGTTCAGAGGTATGTTTCCATGTCAATCTTTTTTTTTTTTTCTTTTTTTTTTTTCCTTCAGATACAAAGCAAAATGACTGGCTTCTGCTAAAATGTTTTTGCCACAGTTTAAATACAAAAAAAATATGTTCTCCTGGCCAGCTTCTGAAACAAAATGTCTGAATTCTCTGCTAATAGCCAAAATGTTTTCTCTGTCTTGTGGTGTAATCCTGGCTCTGCCTCTGCTATATCTGCACAATGGAGACAATAATATTGGATAATATTGGATGCATAAAGGAAGTTTAATGCTTAGAATATTTGTTACAAAAGTGCATTGAGATCTTCAATAAAATGTAAAATATTTGTTAAAGTGACCCCCTCATTTCTTCCATCATTATTTATGTCTCTGAAGAAATTATAAATCAATAGCTAAAAGGGAAAGGGTATGAGAAAATGGTCTAGGAAAATAAACATCACCAAAAAGAGAAAGAAAGAGAGAAGAATTCTTAAGTGGCTAAAGAAAGCTACCATAAATTGTTAAAACAGAACTATCTGGACTAATGTGAGTGTTTCACGAAGGGGTCAAGAAGAATATGAAAAGAGCAAAGATGAACTGGAATTGTAGAATACGAGAGCAATATAACAAAATAAATCAGTTCTAAATGACCAGATTTGTGAGTCCCTGGAGAACACTGGCAAGTCCCATTCTCATCTCTTCCTGCCCACACACACTCTTTCTAATAAGATCAAGAAGACACAAGCAAGACCATGTCCTACTTTGTATCAACTCAGCTACCTTAAGGAATGGACTCATTTTTAACGGACTTCAATAGTTACCTGATATAACAATAATAATTATAAATTAAAATAATTTTATAAAAACATAGGTTTGACAGCATCAACCATGCAGTCATGCAGCACCAGATCTGAAGATCTTTGCTTTAGGAGTGCATAATTCCAAAACACAATCAGAGTTCATAGAATCACAGATTCATAGAAGGATTTTGAAGCTCATATGGCTCCAATCCCCCTGTCCTAGGCAGGAATGCACCTACTAGATCAAGCTGCCCAGGACTCCATCCAGCCTGGCCGTGAATGCCTCTGGGGATGAGGCATCCACAGGTCCTGTGGGCAATCTGAGCCTCATCACCCCCTGAGTAAGGAATTCATAATATCTAACTTAAATTTCCCCTCTTTTAGTTTGAAGCCATTCCCCTTTGTACTATTACTATATGGCCATGTAAAAATTCAATCATCTCCTTTCTATATACAACCTACTCTCAAATTCTAGAAATCTACAATGAGATCTCACCAGAAACTTCTCTATGTTGAACAATCCAAGCTCTTCTCAGTCAGTCTCCATAGGAGAGGTACTTCAGACCTCTGATCATCCACTGTCTCTAGACATGCTTCAACAGCTCCAAATCTTTCTCGTGTTGGGGACCCCATTCCTGGACACAGTACTCCAGACGAGGACTCATAATAGCAGATCAGATGGGAAGTTGTGGAATTCTTGTTGTTAGGAGAAATTATCATCATCAGTAACACAAAGTAACGCAAAATCTTCCATTATATACCCCAAGTCCTAGAGAGCTTCACAGACATGTAGGAATCAACTGTATCTTACACTGAAAAGCGCCATGCTTCATCTGTAAGTTAAGAATCCTGTATACAAGAATCAGTGAAAGCAGGTAAACTTAAAGTCTTTGAGAATAATATGCCTATCTAAGCTGTTTTTTTCCTGTAAAATACAATCACTTTATTTCTGGCCTGTTACTGAGCTTCTTTACAACAACGGTATTTTGGAAATCCTCATTAGACTAGAAAATACTTGTTACTGTTTATTGCCAGCAGATATGACCGTTACTTTGCACAGTATCTGCTGGTGAATGAAACAGAGACTAAGCACATTCAGGCACAATTGACTTGAGAAAAATTGTCAGAGTATTATGAGAACCTCTGCATATGAAACAAAACAGCCCTGTTTCTAACTTACATGAAAGATAAAAAAAAAAAACAGAAATCCAACTTTCTAAATTAATGTATTTCTGTGGACCCATTTGCTAAGTAATGTTTGCATTACCTACACTTTTTAATATTTTCTCTCACTTGAAAACTAGTGTTATAAAAACTACAGAAGAAATCTCCATTGCTCAAATACAGAGCTGACTGGTGCTACCTATTAAAAGTGAGAGCCATAGATTTCCTCTAATTGTAACTTGAATATTAGGCCAAATTATTCATATTGCTGTTTCTCTCTCCTCATCCTCCCAACAAGTTTTTTCCATTTTCATACACAGTATCTCATTTGGGATGGAACTGCAAGCACTTAAAATGTCCTGTTCTTGTTTTCTTATGATATGATTTTAAATATGGTCTTCTTAGTTAGTTGCATCTCGTCTGATCTCAAATCAATTTTGATAAAAGGCAAAATTACACAATAATTGATATCTTACAATTAAACATTTGGAAATTCCAGGAATGGTTCTAGTAAGAACAAGATTTGGTGGATTGTATTCTTGTCTGTGATTTTCTACGAGTTTTATGTCTCAATTTATCTAAACATTTTAGCTCATGGAAATGACATCTAAAAAAATAGGAACACAAAACGACCACGGTAATTAGATCAGGCTGCATCCAAGATCAAAATCTATTAAAAAGAATTGTAACTTCAAACTCAAGTTTGCAAAACAACTATGACATTGTAGAGATGAGACCCATGCCAAAAATTAAAGATGATTTATTCAGCAGGCCAAGACAGAGAGAGGAAAAGATAGCAGCCATATGCTGCACTTATAGTGTTTGTGTGAGAGTTGGAGAAAGCTAGTTTGAGAAAAGAACTGTAGAAATATACTCTAGAGCAAAAATACAAATTCACAGACCAAAGTTTCTATGTAATTACAGAGTAAAGAAAGATACAGAAAGGAAAAGCTAATCACTTGCCAATACTGTATCCCACACTGTCAGGTCAGATAAGAGTGAAATACTATGCTCAGGCATATTTTGATGAATTGTCCTCTCAGTATCAACGCATATGGCAAGCACAACATGTTGAAATTTCAGCACTGTCCTCTCCTTCACGTCATTTCCTGATCTTCTTTCTATTTTCAACCATTTTTTCTTATTTCAATCTTCTATTGAAAAAGTCTGTGTAACTTAGCACTTGAAATACAGTATTTAGATGTTATCTGTGTCAAAACTCATGCAGAGATTTTCAGTCACAACCATTGTGGATTGTGGACCTTCTCACCTCCTCACTTATCTAAAGGACCTACTAAAGATAAATACTTAATTACAATCAGGACTGAAACTGACAACAACTAAAATAAAAAGAGACAATGTATAAATCAGAAATAACTTAAAAATTAATGTATGAAGAACGAGAACTAATCTTTTACTCACTGAGCTTCAACATCCTACTCTCAAAAAATTTAGCCTAAGGAATTTCCTTCTCAAAGAGAATTAGTAACTGTTTTATCTGATCAGTAAGACAGACATAAGAAAATCTCTTTTTCTCACTCTTGGTACTATCTGAAAGGACATGTACTTAATTGCAACAGCTCAGTTTACAAAGGTTCAGGGGTTCAGTGCAGTTGCTTACCAAAACAAACCCAAACTTCTGTTTCAAAGTTTTTAATAATCCTGTGGGTAAAAATTGCCTTGAACAATTTACAGTATATCAGTTTCAATCTGTTCAGAAATGCAGTAAAGATAGCACCATTTACATTCAGCTAAAACTAAAGCCAAAAATACTGCGTAAATCTCTCTGTGAAAATCATAAAACTAATGTACCTTTTGTGAAGTATTGGTACTTACAGCTTCCTATAGCATTCCCTTAGTATAGTCAGTGGGAACCAGGAGACATCAAATCAGTTCATCTGATTTCTAAAATGGAACTGTTGAAAATTAAAGTATGAAGTCTGTTACATCTACGCAAATTCTTCTTTGGGTCAGGTAACTGAAGGACGTGTTTTTGAATGGAAAGAGAAATGGTGCAATTTCTGTGATAAAACCAACATAAACTGGGGAAAAAAAAAAAAAACAATCTTTTCTTACCCAAACCCCACATTTTAGTTTTCATTAAATTATTACTTCTTGTGTGTTAAAATTGTATAAAAGCACTTTTCACATAAGGGAAATGTAAAAAAAAAATCTAAGCCACCCTCTGAACTGCAGAATTTTACCTCAGTAATTTCAATGTACAAATACTAATGTGAACTTTTTTTCTCTTGTTTCACCTCTGCAATTCAAATTGAGCTATAGAATGACATTTAACAAATACGTTTGGGGTTTTTCATTATGGTTTTGTATAGCCACAAGTGATCCTGTTTACATTTTTGGAACCAAAGTAAAAGGAACCTTAGGAAGGTCATCCATATTATGACTTAAAGCTGGAGGAACAAGTTCCTGTTTTCTAGTAATATAAAGATGAAGTAGATTTTTACAATAAAATTTGAATAAATAATCCTGTTATTCTAAAAATATAACAAGTGAAACACTTACAAGCTTCTTATTTTATATAAAAGTTAAAATATGGAGATATTAGATAACCGTCACTTTCCCGTCTCCTCAAGAAAAACAAAAAGGATGCAATTCATCATTACAAATGGCTACTTCATTAGGTTGTTAGATTCAAGTTTGCACTTGGATAATGCTGGGAGAAAAAACAGATAATTGGCTGTGACAGTGAATTAAAAATTTGAGAAATGTATGAACGTGGACACAGATAAAACATTGCATTTATTTAGAGGTCATTTTCTGGACAGTATTTGTAGTGCCTAGCAGAAGTTTAATTTAACTCTACTAAACCTTGGTTTGTAGCCTCTATTCAGCTCAGTGTGTTTTAAAATAATCTACAATTTTCAACACCCAAATTAGGTAAGATGTTTAAATAAAATCTCAGACTTGCTGCACTTATTAGCTCATGACAATTTTTTGAGTGAGGTTTTCACCACCTATAACATAGTAAGTTCAATCTACACTTGTTATAGTCAGAACACTAGTCCTAATTGCAAATGTTTGTGTTTCTGGGTGGGCGAGATATTTGTGATTTCTAATTAGTAATACATGTACGTTCTTTGGGTAGCAGAAACTTGAGTTCAGGTTATTTTCATTGTCCAACAGTCAAAACCCTGTAAGATCAAAGAAACAAGAGTTCAGAAGATTCATTATAAGCCGATTGTTTTTTCTTTCAATCTGGCATCAGACTTTTGAGCATCGTTTTTTTTGTTATTTTTTCTAGCTTTTTTTGTCCTTTATTTCTTATCTGTAACATCTCCCATTAAGAGGAGCAGGCTGTTTAATATCTTCCTATTTTTATTCCAGTAAGTTTGACCAAGCAGGTTTCAAGCACGACAATATATGATTTTTTACCCAACAAATCTGCTGAAACTGAGGTAACATCCACAGAGATTCTTCAATTAATCTTAAAATATTTATTTTAGAACTAAGGTATTGAGTAAGCTTAATAGCTACTGAATCTTAACCATAAGTCAGAAGGCAGCATTGCCTTTAAGAGATCATCGACTGGTCTTACTCATTACACCTGCTGGAGACTTTTGAATTATGAGTTCTTGAAGAGTTTTGTCCCAGTTCTCAGTATAGATGGCACTGGTTTTGTGAGCTTTCTTAAGAAACATGAATGACTTCTTATTTCTCCAACTGCATGTATGACTTGCAGCTCAGTTCAAAACTAGATAGCTAGGTAAGAAATCTTTAACCTCCTAGATAGAAATTATTCTTTACTCAGAAATTCTAAGTGAACACATACAATTAAATAAGGGAAAATTGAGCATGCCAAGCCTGTTAGGTCAGTTAGTGGGTCAACATTACATAAAAGGCCCATTAACAATTTTGCAGATTTGTTTAAACGATGTAACATCATATCTAAAATAACATCATATCTAAAATATCTTGTTCCAGAAAGTCTTAACATTGCTTTGCATGAATGTGTAAACTAGTGTTATAGTCTAAGTGTGTCACAACAAAACTATCACAAAAGGTGAACAGGTTTAGTAAAAATTGGATTTCATTTTTTCTAGCCCTTCTCTTCCTCAGCTCAAATTCTTTTATGATCTATGCAATGCCTCTGTTGCTTTTCCCAACTGTAATCATCTATGCAGTGCCAAGTTTGAGACCCTCAGAAAAATATATGGTTATTTGTTATCTTCACACTCTCTCCAAATTGAAACTCAACCCTGTGTTGCCATTTAGTGGGAAGTTTTTGTTTGGGGTTTGGTTTTTTTCTTGCTCAATTGACCACAGCGCACTCACCAGATAATAAAACACTCTCTTAAAAGAAACATATGAGGCTATATCCACTGAACTCCAGCACCATTAAGTATTTATCGATACAATAGCACAGGTTTCATTGTGAAATAAACATCAGGCTCTGTAAATTTAATAGTTTACAGTGGAGGGAGTAGAAAGGAACAAAACGAAAAAAAAAGGAAAAACCCTCCCAGAACTTTTGTCGTCTCAAGAAATGAACTTAACAAATAAATAGTTCATGATGTGCCAAAACTGAATTTCCAAATGATTGACCACATCCTACACTGCACAAGGAAAAGGCCACTGTTGTTTTTACAAGTGTGTTTCATTCAGTGTTTGACTTCATTGTATAAATATTATGGAGCTGGCTTTACAAAATTAACCTTTATTATAGATTAGCTGCAGACAGAGTTGAGAGGGGAGGAAGCATAGAAATTAGGGGACAGGAGAACCCAAGAAAGTCTTAATCTCATATTTCCTGAACCAAAATTGCTGAAGCATATGAAAAAGTTCTAGGGGACTCAGAACAAAGAAATAAGTTTTTAGAGCTGTTTGCTCTTACATCTGAAATGCAAGGAGAAAAAAAAAAAAAAAGTGTAGATGTTTTCAGGCACTAGATTACATTTCCAGGGAAATAGACAGATGAATGGTATGTTACTAGAATTCTACAGCTGTGAAATATTTTTACATTCGCTTTTTCAATCAGAACCTTCAAAGGGTATTTAACAGATAATTTTGAAGAGATTTTCAGAAACACTTAAATGGTTTAGAAACCATTGCATGATTCAGTGAAATTTCGGTTTCTAAGGCTTTTGAGTGCATTGGATAGTTCCTCATGAGAACATCAGCAGCAGAGAGACAAAGATGGGCAAAGTAATTCAGCTTCTGTTTTGCATTTTGATTATACCTTCATCTTGACCTCCTTGCACTTATAATTAAACAACAAAAGGTTCTGAGACAGAGAATTAGTCTTTCCTGAATTTATGGTGATTTTTGATAAAAGACAAAATTAAAATGAAATAATAATAAATGTGGGAGTTGTCATTAAATTTGGGCCAGAAATATCAAAACAACATATTATGTTCCTAAGATTCACGAGCTTTTCAAATTCTTTCTGTTGTTCTAGGATCTTCCTGCTTTGGATAGAGTACAGAATACCAATAACTTCCTGTAAACAGCTCCATTCCAAACCTTTTGTCTCACAGTCTCCTTCAGCCAGGATGGATTTACAAAATATGAGGAAGATGCTGACTGACTCTCTTCCTCCTCTGCTCCGTAGTACATACGGTCTTTTTTTCTTCACAGATCTTATTCACAGGTCATCTTTATGCCCTTCTCTCCCTTTCATTGATTCCAACAAGACAGGAATGTAACCCTAGCTTCTGTATTTCTTTCCTTTCTTCAGAAACTGTAAACATAGAACCTAGAAAATGATCTAGATTGATTTGGTTGTTTATTATAAATCCAAAACAGACAGAAAACGGAGTGCTCAGTTTCTAGTTTTAATGCAGTATTTGTTACTAGAAAAAATATTTTCCTTGTTCTTTCTTTTCCATGAGTGTCAGATCCTTGGTATAAAGCAGAACTAATAACACTGTCTAATCTCATACACTATGTATGAGTCTTAATTAATTAAAACATGAAAACTGTTTAGAGAACCCAGTTAATAGAAATGAGGAAAGCAAGGGCTATTGTTGGTCACTTCTTGTATATGCTTTTCAAAACATACGCATTTTTTTACCTGGCCGCTGGGAAATGCTTTAAGCAATATAAAGAAAATGAAATCATGTTTTATTCATGTGCATATTGTATTCAGGTAAATGTATCTTAAGGTCAATGACAGTATTCAGAACAAACCTAAAGGAGTGAAACTCTGTTGGAAATAATAACAATTCCTTCATGTTTTTTAGCAATCATACAGTGTAGATTAACAAAACATGCAGCTAATTTCATGATTCATATAGGTTAACTATGTAAAATAATTGTCTACTTTCTCACTGCAAAAACTTTTCCAGTATTTTTTTGTTTGTTTTGTTTATGTGAATAATTGATTTGTAGAACAGAACATTCATTTGTAAGGGCACTATTCTTAGAAGATACAGAGCTGTTACCTATTTCAGTATTATCTAACAACTTCCTCCCTTGAGTTCATCTGTGAACCAGTAGCAAATATTTGACTATAAAGAACTGCTGGAAGCCTTAAGAAACATGTGCTAAATATCGAATGAGTGTTAGCTCCCAGGACAGTCAAAGAAATGATAGTAAAACTAATATACTAGAAGTGGGTTAAAATGGTAGCTGACTCTTGCATAAACTACAGGAAAAGTAAAAGAGGTTTCAGGCTAAGACTTTACTAGTAAGAAGTGGAGTTCAGTCTCATGTATTCTAGTATTGTGAGCCAAATTCCAAAACAAAATCCAGTCCCAATTGAGATTTTATTATTTGGTTGATTAATTAATTTTATGACTCAATATGTTAGAGAAAGACATCTGGATCACCTATTCAAATCTGACTTTTGTTCTTACTGCATAATATTCCCATATTACTTGTATGCATTACAAGCAATGTAAGAAAAAAAGAAATAGAGTAGCTGATATTCTCTTACCACTTCTACAGTGAAGAGACAGGAACCATGTTAGAGGAAAAACTGCATTACACAACGGGAACAAATATCTATTGAATGTTCCCTTTCTCTGCATCACTAGTCTGTTGAAATGAAAGCTTTTAAAATTGTCTTCCAAGGTAGATATTTTTTCCTTCAACTTCTAATCATTTTCAATTTTTATCCCAAAATATGAATTTAAAGATGTCATGAAAAAGATACAGTCCTGCCATTATTTACAATACAATCACTTTCTTTAAAATAGACTCAACTCACAATGTCAGAATGGTTAATTTAGAACAGCAGGCTGTCCCAAAGATTTTTTATGTGATACTGGCAAAATTATGCAATTGCTCTGCGTTCCAGTTACTTTCTTGTTAAGCAGTAACAACTCTTCTGGTCATCTATATTTCATATACTTTTTTCTAGCTCAGCTGAAATATCTTTGAAGCAGAATATCTCTTGCCTTTTACATCCCTTATAATTTTTTTTCATCTAAGAATAATGATATGGAACTTCTGCTTCAGTAGATTTGTTCTTTCACCTTTGTTTTCACACTCTCATCATTTTTATGCCATTCTAGCCAAAATCCCTGAACTCCAAAATGACAGTAAAGATTTTGAGAATTTAAACAACAACAACAAGAAAATTGTCACAATGACTGTGGTCTCTGGGATAAATTACGAATAGGAGTTGTAGAATCTCCACAAAGATATCCATCTGGGTAAAGAGGAGCCAATGTAATGTAACTTCAGAGTTTGTTCTCCTTTGAATGGGAATTTGGAATGGATTACCTTTAGGGGTCACTTCCAATCTAAATTATTTTATGATTTTTTTTTGCCAAAATTCTTTTGCCAAAATTTTCAGCTATTTCACCATACCTTTCCCATAAAATCATTTAATTTTGTAGTGGTTGGCCTGGGAAGCTACTTATCAATTTTGGGAATTACAGTTCCTAAATTCAAAACACCTTGCATTTTTCCAAACAGGGCTCAGCTTATTCTGCATTCATTGTTCATCAAGTATGGGACAAATATGCCACAAAAGAAAGGGGTCTGGGATATTAATGTTCTTTCTCTGCACAAGGGAAAAGTATGTTCTGTCTAATACAGCCTTAAATTT
>JACDJE010000567.1:121040-327591 GCA_016647715.1 Pavo muticus | reverse complement strand
TATTTTTTTTTTTTTTTTTTTTTTTTTTTTTTTTTTGCCAGCGTCTCAGGTGATGAAAAAGCTGGTATCAATCGGACAGATGCATGCAGCGAAGCCAAGGATTGCATGGAATGATTAATAGAGCAATGCAAAACCGTGTTTTAGAAAAAAAGAACATAGTAGTAACAGCTTCCATACCTAGCATCACCACTCTGAGATTCCATCTGGGCCACCCAAGGCTTGTAAATATCCACCAGATCGATTTTGATATCGAATGATTTGTCGTCAGTTCTTTCATTCACAACCAGTGCCAGGATCTGCCGCAGGGCGTTCTGACCACGGGCACCACAGTTGAAACATTTTAATAATAGTGGGATTCCCAGGCACAGTTTCAAAGATCCGGTCTACTTTTGATCAAAAGGAAGAATTAATATGAAGCATGAAGTATGCATAAGTCATCACGAGGCACGCTTTTCAGCATCACCTTTGGGAAACAGATAACGGATTTGTAATAAAAATTTCCCTACAGCAGTAACATACAACGCTATATAAGAATAATTAGAGAACACTTTTCAAGGAGGCAAGGAACTTTATGACCTCTGGGAAATCCAGCACCATTTGCCCACAGACACCTCTTTGGCAACTATTCTAGATCCAGCTGTACATTCTGCTCCAGAGCACAACTCAAAACTACAAAGGAAACAAAGGGAGTTTTACATAGGCAGAAGAAAAAGAATGGTATGTTTCTTTCAGTATTTAAAATAAGCAAGTAAGCAATCAATACAGAAGCGCATCTTGGCGCGCATGCGTTGTGCTGCCTGCCGGACCTGAGCAGTGCCTGCAGTACCAAATTCTCTTCCATGGGCGGCAGCAACGAGCAGCGCTGTACTACTGCGCGTGCGCCCTTCCGGGGCGGGCAGCTGACGGTCAGGCGCAACGCAGAGCCAATCGGGAACCGCAACGGACGGCAAAAAAACGGTCCGTTCCCGGGGCGGTCTCGGAGGAAATAGACAAGAGGCATTCTGCCTTGGAAGAAGGGAGAAGATCGCTGAGCAGGCGGTCCAAGAATTGACTGCTCGCGTGCACCTCAGTGCTTCGTAGAAATGGGTGTTAGTTGTTTCCGGGCGCATGCGCACTATCGCCTGGAGGAGTAAGCATAACAAAGATCGGAGGACTCGCTGCGCAGAGCGACGAGAACGTAGAGACAGCACTTCCGCGTGACTGCACGGATGCATTTCTGCTGCCTCCCGCACCAAACACGGCCGCAGTTCCGCCGATTGGCCACGCGGTGGCAACAGAGACCGCGCAACCAACTTCCCAACCGGATTGACGCAGACCCGCACCACACTCCCTGGACAGCCGTTCGTTCTTTCTCTTGATGCCAGAGGAAAAACACAAAGTTAGAAGAGGAAGGGGGGGAGCCGGGGGGGGGAGACGACGAAGAAAACCAAGGAAAATTTCGACAAACCCACCCAGCCTGTGCTATGTACTTATAAATACCTGTAAATAAATAAATACATAAATAACCAGCGAATTTATGTTACGTTTATGAGATTGGGTGCAGTATCCACAGTCCAGCTGCCTCCATAGGCTTCGGTTTGGAGGTCACCCAGAAGGTTGTTACAGATCTGAAGCAGCAGCAGTAGATGCTGATGGTACAGTCAAGTAGGGCTTATGACTGGCTGGAACCCATCGCAGTCCAGCACCTGTGGAAATACAAGTATAACCTCTTCCCCATTTTATTTTTTTTAATAGAGAAATTTATTATTATTTTTTTTAATTACTGAAATTACATATTCAGAAACAGAATTATGAAAGCCAGGCAGGTGCAGGTAAGATATCAGGATATAAGCAGTACAGTTATAAATATATATGTTTGTCTTTAACACCAGAAGATATTCAGCCAGTCAAGTCGGATTATATATATTAAATATGAGAAAGCTTCCTACATTGCCAATCTACTGCAAATGAACACACGCGATTTTATAGCAAATACCGTTTTTTAACTTAGCAACATGCATTCACCTTGAATATCTGCTTCTAGTCAATCTCTGATCCTTTTCACAAAGAAGGGAATCTTTGGATTCCCACAAGTATCCCACCTTACATAATTTCCTAGCCTCCTCAACACCACCTACAAACCAGTAAAATCAGTCAGCCATAATGTTTTGTTTTAACAGAAAGGAAAAAAATCTGTTTATTTTCTTAAGGCTGCTACATTTACAAACCATCAGAAGTGAAAGATTCCCTCTCTTGTAAGAAAAGCTATGCTACCTGCTATAGAAAATAACAGCTTCATAGTCAGGAACCCGTTTACTGAAGTTTACTTCACATCTGCAAGGCAGTGTATTTTCACCACTTTCAGCTGTACTCCACAGCAGCTGACGGAGTATCAGATATATATATAAGAGATATATCAAGATATAGCACAACTTTCAAACATACTTTCAATGTTGTTGGGCCTTCTCAATCCGCATATCATGATCTTTTATCTTAGAATTTTCTGGAGCATTGAGCAACTGCTACAACAGCTAGAAGGTTCAGAAAAATACACTGCATCAATACTAACAGCTAGAACGAGTGCGGGTCTAAGCACAACCATACGTCTCGGCAGCAGCTTGCCGCAGCTCCCGCTCCCACGCGCTGACAATGAGCGCCGGGTGCGTGCGGTGGTGGATGAGCCACAGGCTCAGGGTCTGCACACTCTGCCGCCAGTTGCTGAGCTCCGATAGCTTCTGCTCCAGCGCCATTTGTTGTGCAGATTCTCTCCAAAAGCCCATTCACATCATGCATTGAGTACTTGTCAACAGTGCCGAGGTCTTGCAATCACGAGGACAAAGAGCGTAACTTTTCATAACAGAGCTCAACAGATTACTGGTATAGAGGGAGCCCAGCCCGAATTCAAAAACCGAAATCTCAGGACAGGCGAGAGCCGAATGCAATTCTGAACCGCCTCGAAGTTCCCCTCCCGCTCCGCTTCTTTGCGAAGGAGGGAGGGGGGTGCAAGTCCGGTTCCTTCCTCGGACTCACCAGTCTGGGGTCTGAAGGGTACACCGATCTCTGGGGTCCCAAAAGGTCTTTACCCGCAGGGTCAGAGCGCGTAGTTGCGTCCCACAAACTCACTCCCGCTTTGTCCCACGTTTCTGTGCCATGGATCGCAGCCCCATCTACTCCTACGTTACGAGCGACCCACACCAAAAGTCGCCTTAAATCGAAGCTTTCCACTCTAGCGTGGTGCTTCTGCAAAATCGTTTCCATTATTTTGCAAACCGCCTCCTGCTCCTTTGTAAAACTTGTTCCCATTGTTCCCCGTTGCTCACCTCTGTCCTGCAGAAGTGATTGGGGCCGTGCAGCCCGGTCCAGCTTCCTTTCAGATGCCTATGGGTCGTTTTTCCTTTCAGCAGCCCTGATTCCCTGCCACCGCTCAGCTTGATAGCCGATTATCTCCCTAAGCTGACCCTGATACAGGGTCCCTGTTCGGGCGCCATTTGTAGCAAGCGATGCACGGACTCCGTGCTAGTGCAGAACAAAGACCTTTATTGTAAGTGATTACAACCTTTTATACCCCTGTAACAACCTCTTGCTCACATGTACCAGCCAGGCGCCTCGTGCGTGTTTACGTCTGGTGCAAGTAGCTGCCGAGCTCGTTTATTCGTTTGCTAGGTCTTCTGTTCATAATGTCTTTGTCCCACACTGCTGCATCTGGGGAGAAAGCACGAGGCCACGGGATATGCAGACCCTCCCCAGGCAGCTGCAGCAGTCCCTCCTGCCAGCACTCCCTTACCCCCAACCATTCCCATTTCTCAAGCAGGAGCCCCGTGGGGCTGAGGTCGAGAGAGCTTAAAGCAGAGAGAAAAAAGCTGCCTCCTCTGTCCCACTGCCAGTTGCTCCAGAAAAAAAAAAAAAAACCAGTTCCAGAAAGAAGTGGACCCGAAACTCATTTACCACATTCTCACAGCAGTTCTGGGACTGTTTCAAGACCCCGCTGGATGCCTACCTGTGCAACCTACTGTAGAGAACCTGCTTCAGCAGGGGGGATGGACTTGATCTCGAGGTCCCTTCCTAAACCCCTGCAATTCTGTGACATGTGAAAAAGATAAAAATCTTTAAAGATATTTGAGACTTGGGGAGTGAAAGAACTGTCTTTAAAACTTGTAAATGAGTCTTGCAAACTGTTTCTATGTCAAGAGTCATGTCCAGCACTTTGTCTTTTTGAGAGGCAAGAAGGCCAATGGCATTCTGGGCTGCATTAAAAAGAGCATAGCCAGCAGGTCGAGGGAGGTGATCCTCCCTCTCTACTCTGCTCTGGTAATGCCTCATCTGGAGTACTGCGTCCAGTTCTAGGCTCCCCAGTACAAAAAAGACAGGGATCCCTTGGAAAGAGTCCAGCAGAGGGCCACAAAGATGGTGAAGGGCCTGGAGCATCTCCCCTATGAAGAAAGGCTAAGTGAACTGGGTCTGTTTAGCCTTGAGAAGACTGAAAGGGGACCTGATCCAGGTCTATAAATATCTAAGGTGGGGGGGGCAAAGCAGCGAGGCCAGACTCTTTTCAGCAGTGTGTGGAGACAGGACAAGGGGAAACGGCCAGAAACTAGAGCATAGGAAGTTCCGCACCTATGTGCGCAAGAACTTCTTTACGGTGAGGTGACAGAGCGCTAGAACAGGCTGCCCAAGGAGGTTGTGGAGTCTCCTTCTCCGGAGATATTCAAGACCCGCCTGGACGCCCACCTGTGCAACCTGGTGTAGGGAACCTGCTTTGGCAGGGAGGTTGGACTCGATCTCTGGAAGTCCCTTCCAACCCCTATGATTCTGTGATCCTGTGTAACGAGAGGGAGTAAAAGTTCCAGAAGATGGGAAATTTGGGATGCAGACCTGTGGGTTAGCTCTGTGAAGATGTGCGTTGCCTTCAGTTCTGGGAACTCCACTGGTGCTGGCACTGGGATATGGTGGAGTACAGAGTAGCTTCACAACACACAGCCATGTTCCCATTGCAGTTAGAGCAGCAGGCAGGAATACGTACATATTGCTGCTGATAAAGCTACTATTTGCTGTATCGGTCATGTTTTGGAATGCCTGAAAACATTTGCTGAAACTGCTCTTCAATCCATGATGTGTGTCTTGTCATCAGACTGTTTCTTTCCATGAAATATATTATCTTTTGCTAACTGGATCCAGAAATCAGTAAACCATTGCTAATTTTTTTTTTATATATACTCAGAAGAGTGACTACGTGAATAGAATCTGGATATAAAAACAAAATGAGCATCTGGCACAGTATCAAGTACATTATGTTCTGCTGACTTTCACCTCTGAGGATCTGAACAGCTATTTGTCATCTGACAGCCCTGACAACTCACACCAGCACCTGAAAACAGAGGGAGCTAGCACATATTCTACATGGGAAAAATTCACAAAAGCTTTCTGTGTGAACAACTACTCCATTCTTCAAAAGTTTAAAGAAGACTCCTATATACTGTAGCCTAAGATTTAGAAAACCCAGTCCACACTTTGCCTAGGTCTGGTTTTCATCCCATATCACCTTGAATAAGTCATCATTAAGAGTCAGGTCTGAGTTTCTCAGAACCCACAGGTTTTAGTCTCGAGGTAACAAAAAAAAGGACACACTTTCACATCATTTCTTAAAACACCTGAAATACTTTATCTTCATTTTTCTGAGGCTCAAATATAATTTTCTGTGTTTTGGAAGTTCCACTAAAGAAGAAGAGTTGACTCCTGGTAAAATTCTCTACAAACTGAACTAACATCTCAGATTCTGCAACAAACAGTTTGCTATTCTACATATACCAGATAAAATACCTCTTTTCACCACTGCTTTAAGCTGTCAAATGGGTTTGGAGTGTTTGACTTTAAGAGTTTGTGTAAAATGAAGTGTCTCAGATGAAAAGCCAGGTGAACGCGATGTCAAGTCACACAAAAAAGCTTCAAGACAAAGGCAGACAATACCACAGCATAACACTGCTTAAAAAGGTATCAGAGGAACTTTTCATATAGCTAAACATGCCATCACTTGAAAATCTATGGGATGGGTGAGGGACTTTAGAGTGTGGGACCATGATGGGAAGTTGGGAAACTCTCAAAGCATAAAAGCAGCACAAAATAGCTGTAGAATACACCACAGAGATAATCAAGACAGTGCATAGTGTACATCCAGGACACACAGGCATGCGTGCAGCCCACCACCCCACAGCCTTGTGCAGTTCACGTTAAAGCCCAAAAATGAGGTGTTAAAAAAATTTAAGCTGATGTATTTCAATACTACCTAGTCCCACCTACCCTCCCCTTCCCACACGTGTACCATAGCCCCGAACAGCCCTCATCCCATGCTCTTCTCCAGGGCATCCCTTCGCACTACCCTCCTGCCCCAAACTCTTCACAATGAGACCCAACCCAGAGCTCCTCCAGTACTTCTCTGACTTTAACATGAAAGTTGGCTCGTGACAGACCAGCAATGTAGAGCTGCTGAACCACGCTTCCTGTGGACAGGGTCCGTCCACCACCACCACACTGTTCCCAGGGCCTAGCAGCATGTTCAGGGCTGCCTCCAGTCAAGGTCGCACAAAACATCCATGGGTGCAAATGACTTTTTACTTATATGTGAGTTACAAAGGCAAACTCTACTAGCAAGGAAAGACATACCTTCTACTTGTAGCTGCTCCAATTGTAAATACAGTGATGTACAGGAATAAGCAAAGCTAAGTCACCAATAAATTATAAAATACATATAACTCAGTGCTGAGACTGTCTTATTTATTAACAGTTTTTCCTTTAAAAAAATGCTCTGTCTCTGAACAAACTCCTCCTTCAGATAATTCTCTTGTTTTCTGTTTGTTTTCAATTTTTGTCAAAAACTTTTTTGTCATTAAGTGTAGGTAATAAGACAAGTACTGTAAATCACCTGGTAAGGATGTTTTCCTTGATCACTGTACGATCACCGCTAACACCTCCCTGCATTTCCCTGATCCCACCAGGGTTGTAGTTTAAAGACTGCCAGGCACTGAAAAATATTAAAAGTTTTCAATTAAAAAAAAATTAAAAGGGAGAGAGGAGATTAATCTCTGTAGCTCAGGAGCTTGCAGAGTACAGCTGCATTTTCTTAACAATATTCAAGAATTTTCTACCGTTATTCTCATCACCCCCAAATCAAAGTAATACAATTCTCAAGTCCCTCTATGATACAGCAAACTCACATGCAGCTAGATAAAATTAAAAATCAAGGCAAGATCTTTAACTCGTTTCACATCGCTTCTTAAGATATCAGTGAAAATCTGGTTCTGAAGTCACTCTCTTTCAGATGACCTACACTGCAAACATCTTTTTTGGTATGGTATGTTATGAAAAGCAATTTTTGTTATTTTAGTTTACTGGACTAACATTAAAATGTTATTTTATTGGCATGCACCAACATTAAAATATCTTATAGTAAGACATAAAAATAAAAATATATCTTATAAGATGATGTTTTAATGTTGGCGCATGCCAGTAACACGTATTTCATGCAGACTAGACACTAGCAGATACGTATTAAAGGATTAAGGAAAAATCATCCTCAGGGATTTACCCAATTCAAATCCTATGAGTGGCTTTCATTAGCAAAAATCTATGCCAATGAACTAATACAGTGTATTAGTTCAGAGATAAGGCAGTTCTACAACTCAGTAATCTAAACAAAAAAGAGAACTACAAAAATGACATGAAATTTGTAATTAAGAGATGTTTCTTAAAAAAAACAAAGAAAAACAGAGGGGGCAGGGCAAACAATTTTGGGTGGGATTTATTCAACAGTCTCTCCATTATTACTGGATATAGCAGAACAGCTAGCACAATGACCATGGTGAAAAATCCACTACATATGAAATGAAGTGAGGAGCTTGACAGAGCTAGATTTTAAAAGCCAACCTATTTAAGATAATTGTCTTCTTTTGACAGTCTGCAGTTAGAGCCTAACATTTATTGAATCTGATAAAAGATATATGGAACATTGACCTAAAACTGGGGGGGGAAGTTAGTTTTACTTTTCAAAACCTTTGCAAGCAACACTAAAAGCTAACTTGCCAAGAATTTTTCTGTTTCACTCCCCATCCTTAAGCGTTAATAAATGGATACAATTGTACCTCTATGCAAGAGGCCACCTGTAAATTATTACAGCATCAAGTTGAACATAAACCATCATAAAGAAAGCGACTCCCTGCAGCGTCAGTCAGCACTATCAATTCACAAGAAGTTCTTAGGCCTTAATCGTAACACATTTGATATATTTCAGCAAGGCATGGGCATATACTGATGCATAGCACAGTCATTAGAAGTCATGTATGCAAGGCTTCTATTTATCTCCCCTTTCACAGACTTGCCAGCAAAGGTCAGTTACTTCCCATAAAACTTCTTGTTCAGAAGAAAGATCAGAAGATTGACGTTTACTTTTGCTCTGTCAAATAACTTCATGACTGCAACACCTTCATACTGCAGCTGCAAAAGATCCTACCAGAGAAAACATATATGAGTGCGGAATCCTCAACAGTGTATACAAACTTACACAAGACATTGCAATTAGGTAGGGTTTTGCAGAATATCTATCACAATACATAGCATAAGCTAGAAAAATGAGAGAAGCTAAGGATTCACTCACAGCAAATGAACACATAAGCTGCACTAAGACTTTTCAGATGTTTATGTCCTAATCTGTGCTTAAAAAAAAATTACAAAAAGTCATAAATAGAAGGTCAAATTTCAGCTCCAGACCATACCAGGCTTTTCATTCACATAACAGATGTAAAGCTGTAACGTTTAGAATCTCTCTTCCGTTTGCCTAATCTTATTATGTAAATGTTACAACATTCCACAGCATGGCTCTCTAAAAAGCTTATCTGCCATAGATGTCAGTGAGGTGGTTTAGAACAATGCAGTGTATGACACAGAAAGAAACAACTTCTTCATTAGTACTGAATTGGCATTGTATAATTAGTTTCCCCTGTATTTACATAGGCACTAGTTCTAGTTACACTTCCTTCTTGTCAGCGATGCACCTGACAAAGCCATAAAACTCCCCGCATTGATCCATCTCAGCAATTAATTCCTTTTCACAATCTCCTCTCTAGAACAGTCCATCTTGGAGAAAGCATTCAGGTAGTGCTACTGCAAGGAACACCGCATGTATTCCAAAAGTCTGAATCTTGCTCCTAGCACCAGAATGAACATCAAAAAGCTGTTTCTACAGTTTTCTATAAAAATTTGGGCAGTGTGAGACTTTTGAACTGAAGTCGTTGCTAACGCTATACTTGGATGTGCAGCAGCAGTTTGTTCATAGTGGTTTTACCACACTTGCTTCAGAACCAAGCAACCGCAAGTAGCCACATGAACCAAGAAGTCTGTGGCCAGCTCCAACAGATCAGCATTGGAATGAACTACAGAAGTTCCCAGAGCAGATGTATGGGATGTTTAAGGCAGCTATCCCTCCCAGCACTCAGTCAGGGACTGCAATACAGACATATCTCTGTGCAGAGTGCTTCTGTATGCAATTTGTTCCAATACTCCTAGGACATCCACTATTACCATACCTAACAATACTTGGGGACCAAGTTTTGGCAGACACACATATGGACAGAGATGCCAGACATAACAGTAGTGGTGTGGGAAGAAGAATGGGGACCATTTGGGAAAACTCGTCTGTAAGCCTGTTCCAACAGACTCATGTAAGTAAAGGCTAAGGAGTCATAAGAACTAGACAGCTGAAGAAACCACTAGGTGCAGTGTCGCAGAAAGAATACTGCTGACAAGTAGCTGAAGTAATCGCACACAAGCCCAGCTGACTACTGCCACAGACTACTGACCTCTGCTATAGCAAAAGGTTGCCAAAAGCACACGCATGTGTGTGCATACTTATGTAAGTGTAACTAAGACACAGACTAACATAAAGCTTTCATTAGTAAAGAAACAAATTAGCCTCAGCTCCCCACATGCACCGCATCTGTTTTGTCTGCGACAAATCTGCTGTTGTCAAGATAGCTTTTCACAGAATCACAGATCGGCTGATGTTGGAAGGGACTCCAACACCCAGTAGCCCCACCCCCACCAGCTCCAGCTGCCCAGGACCCTGTACAGCCTGGCCTTGGGCACCTCCAGGGATGGGGCACCCACACTTCTCCAGGCAGCCTGTGCCAGGGCCTCACTGCCTCTAGGTAAAGATTTTCCCTCCTAATATTTAATCTAAATCTGCCTTCTTTTAGTTTAAAGTAGCTCCCCCCATTTTCACAATGTTCAGGCAGAAAACATAATTAGTATTTTGATAGAGAGTCTGGCAAGCAGAAGAGATATTTGCTGTTCACACACATCCCATGAAACTTTCATGCCGTACACTGTCATTATTAAATAGGATTGTTCTTACCTGATAATGTAACATAAAGGTTTCCATCTGTACCCCCATGAATTTCGCTTTTACCTCAAAATCTCCTACTTCTTCTGTTGGACTGATTTCAAATATTACATTTTTAAATCTGTGAATTTAAGAAATTAAAAACCACAGTTCATGAACATGCAGTTCCTAATGACACAGGGAGAGGACACATCAGATGAAAGCTGAAGATAGACTTCTATTCCTAAATTCTAATCCTATATCCTCATTTGGAATGAGACTTGGTAGAAAAATGAGTAACGAATAATAGCCTACAACAATGTAGCCTAATGTTCTACACCTGATAGGTTACATCTTCACACAAGCACAACATGAAATACAGTAATTTAGCCCACGTATTGATGTACATGGAGAAGTCTACTCCTGCTCCTAGACATCCCCACTCCACTTAGAGCAAATCACAATGCTGATAAAAAGTAGCTTCTGTATATTGTGCAAAAGATAGATCAATTACTCAAGGCCAGCAAAATGCATCTGAACAAGCTCAGGCTAGCCTTGAGAGTTACTAATCTGGGTAGCAATTCACTTGAGGAGGAATCCTTCCATGACAGGGTATGTGGGGGGGTGCACGGAGAAAGAGAGTCATCTTTAAATCCCATTAAACTTATCTACCAGAGATCTGCTCCCATTTAACCAGAAATAAGAGAACAGCACATGATCAGTTCCTGAGGTTTCTCAGCCCTGTGCCAGCCTAAGTAGTCAAAAGTATGCAGTCTTTCCCTCTTTCTCTGGGAAAGCCATTTAGCTCTAATAAGTTTTTAAGGAACACTTACTGGTTAACTTGCAGGTCCTCAATCTCTAAAAGCACTCCCTTCTCATGAAGTCGAGCTGCAGTGTATTTTAGAGAAATCTTTTTACTATTTTTGCCTTTCATCTCTCGAGGCTTCTTAGAGACTCTGGAAGGAAGAAGGGATTAAAAAAACAAAGCAGAGAGCAAACAATATATAGTAAACAAGTCATACTATGTGGATGAGTGGCTAGAACCAGAATAGATGGTTCAACTAACACTGATATATTTCTCCTACTGAGTTTATCTACACAGCACCAGTAGCTCAGATCAGATCTTTGACTTTCTATTATCTACCAATAACTCATACAACAGAAGCAGGAAAAAACAACAGTACTTCATAAAAAGCACTACTATTAACACAATTAGGCAAAAGTTCTTATGGTTAACAAATTGTTTTTACTGGTACTCTGAAAACAGACCTGTAAGAGTTACTTTGACACATAATGAAATTAAAAAGCAACCAACTATTTAGATGATCCAAGATCACACACGTTACACACATGAGGTATATTTGTGTACAGCCTGTTGCCCTGGTAGATTTAGACTTCATAGACTTCATTTCTCTTCAAACTCAGTGTACTGATTACATGTCCAAGGGACATGCCATTACAGCTCCCCTTCTTGCCCTGTCCAACTAATCGCTACCCTGCTGACCACCCTACATCACTGCATTAGAGTTAAAATTCCTATGTGCCTCTTTGAGAAAACAGACCAGAACTACCTTACGCATTGGACTCCATTTTAAACCAGAACGTCTGATGCGATGCCAGCAATTTCAGGCTTAATGCCTACTACATTTCCCTTTTTCCCATATTTGTGCTTCACTCTTTTCAACAAGCCACAGGCATACAAACCCAACTCTGGAATTTCTCCAGAGCAGAAAGGTATTTTCATAGCATGTTCAGATTAAAAATGAAACAGGGAAAACAAACCCAGTTATGTTGAAAAATTTTCTAAGGCTTCTGAGGACTGTGCTCTGTGCTGCCTGCCAAGGTAAAGAGAAGAAAGAAACTCAGGGTGGAAAGACATAACTTTTCTTACAGGAAAACCTGAACTGTCTTCCACTGTACACACTCACTCTGGGAGGAAGAGAGGACAAATCACGACCAGTGCCATCATTAAGTTAAAAGGATGCTTTCATTCTCTGCTCCAAGAACGAATGATGGGAGGGACTAATCGAGCAGCGCATAAGTTACTTGAGCAGCCCAACCATTATCTCTGGTCTCTCTACATTCCTCTCTCTCAAAAGGACCAAAATTCCTTCCACTATGTCTTTCTGACTCCATTCAGGGGCCATACTCTCCCTTAGCTTTGTGCAGATGGCATTACAGTTTTTCTTAGCAATGCCCTACACATTTTTTCTGAAACGAGCATTTATTTCTAGGGTCACAGCACAGTTCAGAGATACTTACTTGCCCTTGCTGGCCAGGTTATCCAAGCAGGTTTTGATATAGCTTTTGTAATAATCAACTTGTTCCCCATAAAAGGTAGCTTTGGAGTTCAAGGCACTGTATGTCTGCTGCAGCTTCACCAGCTCTGCCTTTCTTCTCTGACGGTATCTACGCTGATTTCGGATATCCTACAGCACAGAGTAAGACACGCAGAGATCTACTGTTATTGAAGATCTCTGGCTGCTCAAGCCTGGAGCACAGAGATAGACTGAGAAGCACTGTCCAATTCTGCTTAGCCTCGCTTCAGGCTACAAGCTGTATTAAGATTCCTCAGTCACACCTGCCCCAGTTTAAATGTCATCACTTCTCTGTGTTGACTCTTTTCGGACCTAACCAACTCCACACGGCAGTTCATTTAAATGTTCTGCTGCTTTCTCAAGCTTCAGTGCTGTCATAATTGCAGTGACTAGAGTGGGCACCATCAGTATGTGATTTAAGGAAGACAGCAATTTTTTCTTTCACTGGGTAGGAGGAGTACATTAAAAATCAAGAGCTATAACCATAAAAATGCATAAATGTGACAGTCTGTCTTTGCTAGTCAGCCATTTTTAAACATGCTATATTAATAACTGAACAAAAAATATGGAATGTTCAAGTCACGTTCACTTCTGATATTTATTAATGACCGAACGATCAGTTTTAGCCTCACCTCTGAAAGTGGTAATTCATTCACTTCATACACATAATCTTTTCCCATGTATTACTTTGGCAAATATATGATATGCTACGTTGATAAAGCACTTCAATGTGCAATGGTATTATATCACTTGCTTAAGTTTTTCTTAGGTCCTCCTTAAGTATTTCAGTTATTCTTGAATGAGTGAGTGTATTTAAATAAAAACAATGCTTGATTTTTCTTTAAGTTATGGACAAAACTTCCATGTGGAAGTGAGTTGGTAGAGGCACTATTTACAGTAGTGAAAGGACTGAGAGAAGAGATCACACATCAGGGATTTCCTCCAATGTCTAATACTTACGGTGCCTGAGATTTTGGCAACAGAATAATTTGCGAAAACACAAACTTCCCATAAAGTAAGAGACTTTCCAAATGCAAAGATGCGGAAGCAAATTTCATACATCTTACTACTGCAAAATTTACTCCTGAAAACTCACACCAGTTTCACAAAACTGCAAGCTATAAAAAAAAAAAAAACTCCTCTGTAATTACTAGGAAACCACTAACTGGCATACCTTTGCAATGTCATTGATTAGTTCCTGGTATTTATTTTTTGCATTTACTATCCCTAGTTCTGTCAGCTTCTTCAGGCCTGTCTTGATTTTCTCTTTTTTACCCTGAAGATTTAAGTTGCCATCTTCCTTTACAGACACAGATTTTTTCATCTTATCAGGAGTTTTAGCATCACGAATGGCCCGTTTCTGCATAGCTCTTTGATGCTCTGCTTCCTAGAAAAAGACAACAAGAAAATCACAAGTTCATAAACTGATTATTTTTAAGGTGATAAAGAACTAGAACAAGATCACCTGACCTCCAGCCTAACAGGATCCAGAATTTTGCTCAGTCATTCCAGTACTGACTTATGAATACACTGGGTGAACACGTTCCATGTACAAGAACTGGCAGACGTCTACCTACTGTTTAAAACAGTCTTCTACGTAAGTATTTTCTAATAGCTATCAAAAGAGTTAGATTCACATGCACTATTTATTTCCATTATATCCCCTCGTCATTTTTGCTACATGCAGCTCCAAAACCAGTGGAGACAACTTTGCTACGCTATATAATGCGGATTCTCAAGTATACTCACATGCATCTAGATAAACAACAAGTTCTCAGTCTAAAAAGAACATTGGGAAAAAAAAATTCTTCATACTTGCTCTGAAGTAGCTGAAGTGTCCAAGATTTCAGTCAGCGTCTCCCCAGGTTGGAAGCGGATTACATCAACAATTAAACGTTTTGTGCTGCAGAGAAACCATGGAGAATAGGAGGTAAAAATTTAAGCCAAGAGACCTTCAATACTGCTATTCTGCAGTAATAGCAGTGTTACTGATTTTAGTTGAGACCAGAACTCCAAGAACTAATTTACTTTTTCTGACACCATTTTATCAGAAACCGATTCCCTAAAAGATGCATCTATAGAGTGCACAGCATTGCTCCCTAACACCTCAAAAAGCTAGAACTTTCCCTCCATATATTTTAAGGCTGTCTCAGCACTACCACCTGGACCACAGAAGCTGCAAATTTTGAAAGCATTTAGCAGTAACAGCAATTTCACGCAGCCAGAAAAAGTCTGATGTTATCCATTCAAAGTGCACTTTCATGCTTTTTAACAGGCGTTAAAAAAATAAATAAATGAAGTGAACCACTTTTTTTACATGTACACTAACTTAGCCAAAGTAGGTATCTGCTTCCAATCTAATGACAAACAGGGTCATTCTTTGACCTCAGAATCAAGATCTGTGGCTTAATCACACGGCCAGTGCCCAGTCTGACGCAACTGTGCCCCGAGTCACATGACAACACCAAAGAGTGCCTTCAGTACTTTGCAATCAAGCTAGAATTATTTCTGGCATAACAAATTGCATCAACACCTTCCTTACCATCCACATCTTAGGTGATTTCCTGGTAAATGCTTTTGAAATCAGTGTCACCTTATTCTGGCGGGTAGGGTAATACTGGCATATATTTCAAGCAACTCAGTTAATGTAAAAATATTTTTAGATATACTATTTTCTTTTGAGAGATCATTGCTCCATCTAGGCCAAGTGTAAACTGACCTCATGAACTCTCAGCTAAGCTATCTGGCATCAGAGCAGGAATGCATCACAGCATATGAATACGTAACAATATCAGGTAGCTGCTCTATACATCCCAGCAACAGGGACTCGCTTAAAACTGGCCAAGAGCCAGCATTAGTACTAAGTTCTCCTAGACAAAAAGAGTCTGACAACAACAAGTTGTCATCGACTGTCTGTTGCACTCTTTCCATCAGGCTAACACCTCTATTACCCAAAAAGCTATTTATCTCAGTCAAGTGTGGGGGACATAGAGTGCAGAGGGAACAGAAGTGCATCATGAACCAAGGAAAGGTTGGTAGCAGGAGCTATTTCCCACAACAGGGAAAAAGCTACAGGGAGAGTATCAAACTACCATCATTGTCTCCTGCTTCACTAACAGGATACAGACACATTCTGCTCATAGGCTAAATAAATCAGCTGGCTCTCTAAGTGCTAGCAATTTTTAGCAGTACAGCATCAGGTAAGCTAGACATTGTTACTCACGGAATTTCCTCATGTCATATGTATTCTATTGAAAGTATTTGCACAGGGCATTGTTTAGGCAACACAAATAGGACATCTTAATTTTACGCCAATAGACTTCAGAGTTAAAACTAAATTGTGATGAATGCTACAGGTTATTTACAATAATCCTAACACATCATTCATATGAAAGTAAATCTAACTGCTGCCTCCAGACTTGCTCACAATGGGAATATTTTCTTTTCATCACAGATACACTTTGAAATAGTGACAAATTCTTCAGTAACAAAGAACTATCAAGAAGAAATTTAACAGCTGCAGCATTTAAAAGAACTGGCTACAACCTCAGTGTATCTTGAGTCACAGTACCACCTTTGCTTAATTTAAGCTTCAGTTCTCATACTTTCACAAACAGAACAGTGTGAAAATCCAGGTTCTACTCTCCCTCTTCTCTTAAGAAATACACCAGGTAGTTTCTCTCTCACTTACTTCAGCAGAATTGTCCTAGCATCCATCTCTGCATTTTCATCACCGGGAACATCAAATTTATTAGTGAGTGTGAGGGAAACCTCCGTCTTTGCTAGCATCTCCCTGTTCGGGTCATTAATGTTGCCAGACCCTTCCCCTGTCACATGGAAAAAGATTTTATAGATTACCTCATTCTTTACATACTTGACTGCTACAGTTCTGTATTTTTTCCCCCCCATGTAACAGACTACAGAAAAACTACACCGTTTACTGTCAGATTTGTCACATGCCAGTAAGCTAACCTTGAATATACCGGACTTTTTTTTTCCCCCCCACAAAACCGAGAGACTATTCACACACTAGAAAGGCACCACATAATCTCTAGTTTATATACCTTAAGGATTTACATGTATTCCACACCGTTTCTCAACATCTTACTCTCTATCGAGAAGAGAAGCGGGCCTGCCAATAATACTTGATAAGTTAAAGTATCGGTGCGCCCTTCTGTCCATGCTCTCACTAGGATGAATTATCCGATCTAAAAATAAAGCCCCTCTTAGTGACCAAGCTTGTAATTCTTCTAACAAAGCCATCCTTCAAAAGGAATTTTTCTGTTTCAACTGTAGCTGAATTCTCATCAGAACCGGTTGTTAGGTTCTCCCACGTAATACTTTGTTCTTTGCATGCACTCAGAAAACATGCTGGCAATCATTCCTTTAAAAAAGTTCTAACTTTTCTTAAGAAGCAACTTCAAGGTAAGTATTTTGATGTCAAAGCATTCTCTTGAAAGCTGTGTCCATCCATCCCCAAAGACCTGCAGGCTAGATGTCATCTTGCAACAGCACAATATAGAAACCAAGGGGAGATAGGCTTGTGCAGCTTTTTCATTTTTTATATGGTGAAGCACTAAACTTTGGCTTAGATCCTGTTCCTAGAAAACTTCCATGGATTAGTAAGTGAAGTTAGGTCCTTCTTCCCTCCAACTCAAAAAAAAGATTTTTTCCTGTCCCTATTGTTCCTTTATCAGATATTCACTAATGGATACACTCAAAAGGAGGGAAAAGTTAATTGTCCATATGCCAAAAGCTGTATTTCTCCTGTGTGGCACATGTCACTTAATACACTTACTACTAAACTCTTAAGGAACACAGATCTCGAGACAGTGGATTGACCTTTGCAAATATGCTGGGATGCACAAAGAAACGGCTCCAACACGAGGGAACAAAGATACATTTCAAAATCTCTGTTCATCTTCTAGAAACAGGAGTGGTGTGATATAAGGTGTTTGGAGATGAGAAAAAAAAGAAGCCAGGCATATTTTTTTCCACAGGCTAACAAGTTCTACAGTCAGAACAATAAACTGGAACAAATACACTCCTTTTTTAGAGCACAAACGTCCAAGTTATTCCTTTGATAGTTTCTTCACTACACTTCAAATCATCTAAGGTGATACATAATTCTGAAGTAAAACAGATCACCTATTAAGGACTCAATTGAAGGAACTTCTCCAAGATCATCCAGCAATTCATGAATTGGATCATTATGCTCAGGAGCAATTGCATCTTGATGGTCTAAGAGCAGCTAGATGAACAGAAAAATAAATTGTGTTGTTAATTATAAATCCTTTTCTACGCAGTGAAGTTATATTACTTTATGCTAGCATCTAAGAAAAAAATCTTAACTTCACTGATCTCTAAAGCCACAATATCACGGCTCAAAGTTGTACCATTAGTGTATACTCAGATGCTTCCAAAATAAGCTTAACACACTAGCAAATTACTAAATCCAAAAAACTTACAAGCTCTTGCGCTCTACAATCAAATGAAAACTTTCACTTTTAGATTTGGTTACTTCAGGTTTCAACAGAAGCAGCATCTTCTGTGTAATGACTGCTTAAGAAGGAGCAACTGTGACTGATGTATACTTACAGTGTGTGTATTGATGATTTCACCAATAGAAATATAAATAACTGGTTTAGTGAGAGTCACCAAGTCAGAATATTCATCAATATTGAATTTATCCTGCAATTCAGGAACCTCACAAGCAACCTGAAAAAAGCGTCTTAAAAAGAAAGAAAAAGGAAAAAAAACGTATATCAGCATACCTCTGTGAGTCACAGGGTCTATCAAGAGCGTCAGCTCCCCATGATAATCCCAAGCAAAGTTACTCTTCTTTAAACTATGGTACCCAAGCATACTTACAATTGGACAAGCTATAGCTTATCACATCAAAAGTAATCTAGAAGATTCAGTTATTATTACTGGCCATGTTGGCATTAGCTCATTGTAAGCATCTGCAGGACAAGCCTATGGACTGAATGACCTTGTGCACCCACCCTTCTGTCTTAGCTGCAATAATAATCCTCACTCCCAGCCATTTCCAGTTTTCTTTCTTCCAAAAGATGAAAGACATAAATAAGCTCTTCATTCAAGAGTTATCTTATTATACAAACAACTAAATTCCAGTCTGTTTTATTCCAAAGTGCCATCTAGTTTTCATACAGATAACTAGAGTTCATATAGGAAAGAATGCATGCCCACTCTAGTTTTTAATGGCCAGAATATCATAATAAACACATAGAAAAACCTTTACTCTGGAGACTTGTATGCAAAGCCAATTGTTTTGACCAGCTCATTAATATACTATATATAGATCATAAATTCCAGGTACATATTTTATATGCCATTATTATTGATGCTTATGGAAGCCTGAAGTGCAATCTCTTATTTTCAACAGACTTCCTATTTGACAGAGATGGAATCTGTCATATTTAAAATTCATCATTCCTTTTTGTTTGCAACATTATCCTCTGCCAAACTTCCCAATATAATCAGCTGAAGTCTTCTACCTGAATTTCTGGTACGACTGTGACAAGTATTCATTAATGATGCTTAGATGTGCATTGTCTCCCATGAACATCTTATTGGACGCAGCATGCTGCAGCATCTTTGCAATAGAACCAAGGTTTCTTCGTTGATCTGTGGTCAGCTGACCTCCAGCTGAAAGATCAATTATGTCAAACGCATCCGGTGCAACAATGGCTGGATTCATGTAGCGATAATAGAGTAAGTTGCCAACAATCTAGGAAAAGTTGATGAGAGAAAAAACACATGAAAAAACAATGGTACAGGCCTCCACTGAGTTTTACTGAAACTACTCTGAGTGAGTTCTGACAAATTACTTTCCTGTGAACTGTAGGCCCCGTTCAAGATGCAAGGTCTACTGTGCTGCCATATGCAAGCACATGCTATCCCAAAGAATCTACAGTGTTAAACTAAATATAAATAAATATACAACCTGTCAACACAAAAGCCATAAGACTGAGCACTACTAGTTCCAGGACAACACAACTGCAGATATTCCTATGCATAAAGATTTTCAAATTTAACTTATAAAAATATATAGACAAGTAATATTAAAAGTTACCAAAGAATTACTCATATGAACATAAAAATTACTATGAGAACTAAACATAATGTAGTCTAACAGAAGGCAAAACAACTACAGTATAGAGAAACCTGGTAGTGCAGTCTCATTAAGGGATATGAGCTAATTCTTAATACAAGTGTGCAGAATTGACCACCATCTCCAACAAAGCAAAAATGGCGAAGCATGGCAAATCAAGGAGCTAAATTGAGAAAACAGCAGCTACTTTCTGCCCTTTTTCCAAAGCCCTTTTCTCTTTCAGAATAATTCTTCGATAAATCAGTAACATTTTTAAGCTACAGATCCCCAGTTAAAAACAACTGAGAGTAACTCAGAAACTATTTAATCCAGAGGTAAGAAACTCAGAAGCATAGAAGATGAGCGGTATTTGACATTTCAAAAAAAAGTCCAATTTACCTAGCTAAGAGAGCAGCAATAAACTCTGAGGCACCAAAGATAAAGACATCTTATTATCCACACGCTCATATATATATTTCTAACCTGTATTTGATATTTTGCCTGCAGTAATTCCAGCAACAAAAAGGAATTAGCCCAGCATGCTGACATACAGCTCACACCACATACTTAAGTATTTTCCGTGTTTCACATAAATTTGCTGATAGCCAAGTCACAGAATCTTGGCTTCTCCTGCCTCACATGTGATTCGAATGCACAGAAGGTATCGAAGGTGTGAAGAAATGGGTGAAAACAGAAAGAAAAAGCTTAGCCACTGCTAAGCTGTCCCAGAAATTAACTGCTTTCAGAGAGGTCATGGTTTTGACAATTGTTTCATGCAAGCTCCTGCTCTACTATCCCAGACTATGTCACATGATCACAACAGTCAAAACTGTTCACTACCAGTTTTAAGAAATACATTTGTGAAATCATATTTATAATATTAAAACTTGTAGTAGGAAGACAAGAATAGTACGTTGTATGAGTAGTTTTAGGCCCTAATAAATCTACAGGCAGTCACTGCACACAGCTGCAGTTCTGAGTTTGGCGTGGACCGTTACATCGCTTCCACAAAGATTAATGAAAACTGCAGTTTTCCACCTAAATTTACAGATGGAAAAAATGAATTCACCTGCACAGAAAGAATCGATGCCTCAGAATGGGAAAGCACAGAACTAGAAGAGAGAAGAAAACAGCATTCAGATTGGTAATTACTTTGTAACGAAGCAGAGGCAGAGAAGCTTAAAGAGACTGTGTCAAGCATTGTAAGATCCAATCTTTGTTTTGGATTGGATTTTAAGATGCAATCTTTGTTTTTTTTTTAAATAAGAGCATTCACAGACAGAGACCTCTAAAATAAAAAAAGCCAGGACAATTTCAATGAAAGCCACAATGCTATGCTCATTTGGAAGCATCTACTATCAAAAGCCTTTTAGTTCTCCAAATGTACTGAAATGTACAATACAAAACTGCCTAAACATCATGAAAAATGACATTACATACTTTGTTGCAGCTACTGTAATACCCTAGGATATTGTAAGGGAAGTGAGAATATCAGAGTTTTGCATACAGACCTTTTAACTTGACACTGTCTCTTTAATAAAAGAGCACCTGACTCAGATAATTCCAGCAAAACCAAGGTCTACTATCCAGCAGCAAGAGTATCCCAAAGTCAAGAAACCTAGAGGGCACGATGCCCAAGATATTAAAAGCAAAAGGAGAAGCAACAGGATGCCTTCTTCTGAACACTGTATTACATCTCATTTGACATACATGAACCTAGCAATCCAAAGCACAATGCAAAGTACTTTATACCCATAACAACAAATAACCTGTATACAAGCTCTACTTAGACTTCTCTGCGCACATACACCCAACAAAGAGTGCTGAGATGCATTTGCTACAGTCAACGTGGCTGACAATTATTCACAGAGCTGTTCAGCTCCTCACCTTCAGAAGCTCATCCTCTCCAGCATCGGGAAACTTGTCATGCAGGGAGTCTTTCAGTACCTTGGCGATAAAACGCATTCCATAACTTTGAAGGAAATAAAAGGCAAGTGAGAATTCCTCAAGGATGAACCCACCATTAACTTCTACAGGATAATGCAGTGACACACCAGACTTACGGGATTTTGTCGACTGAACTAATGATGGCAGACAGGAACTTGTCTGTCACTGTCTTCATATTTCTGATTGAGGCATCCAGGCGTGTCCTCACCTCTTCATGATTTAGAGCTTGTTCAGGTGTAACATCATATGGCAATTTGCTATTTGAAAAAGTCAAATGTGAAGGTGAGTACTCCTCAGTCTAACATATTTCTACCAGAGCCAGGCAGAATTTCTAGCTTGACACAGGAACAAGCCCACATTCACCTGGCTGCAAAGAGCTGCGCGTTAACTTTAATTAAGATTCTAGCACTGAAAGAGTTAAGGACTTCTCACATCCTCTGCTGTCCTTGCAACAGCCATTGTGAGAAATGGCACAGCTAACTCAAAACTGTATCTTTTTGTACCTCATGCAGATAGGCTCTGGAAGGTAAAAAAAAAAAAAGAAAAAAAGTATCATCTGTGATACGTACTAGTACCTCAGGTTAAAATATACCAGTGAAAATGTAAGCTGCACATTTCAATGGTAAGATAACTCACGCAGTATGCTGCGTTGTGAGAGCTGGCTTTTACTTTATAGGGTTTTTTTTTTCCCCCACTTTTGAAGTGTGTTAAAAACAAAACAGCAAACTACAACAGAATCCTCAAAATCGGGTGAACATCAAGCACTGGAAGAAAAAGAAACAAAGGATGAAGCACACAGAACTCTGACTGGGGACGGATGAGGAGCCAATCAAGAGTTTATAGATGCAGATTAAAGGGAGGACAGGGACAGATAACATAGCGGGGATCTACAGGCCAACCAACCAGGATGACTGAGTGGATGAAACCTTCTAATGGGCAGACAGGAACAGCTGCACGTTCACAGAATCACAGAATGGCCTGGGTTGAAAAGGACCACAATGGTCATCTCGTTTCAACCCCCTGTTATGTGCAGGGTCGCCAGCCACCAGACCAGGCTGCCCAGAGGCACATCCTGCCTGGCCTTGAATGCCTCCAGGGATGAGGCATCCACAGCCTCCTTGGGCAACCTGTTCCAGTGCGACTCCTTCAGAGATTTGCTTGGTAGAGTAGTGCAGGATAAAGCCTTGGAGGGAATAAGGGCCCGAGAACACTTGTTGATATTCAAGGACCATCTCCTGCAAACTCAGGAGTGATGCATACTAACAAAGAGGAAGTCAGACAAAAATGCTAGGAGGCCTGCAAGCCTCCTGGACAAACTCCAACACAAGAAGACAGACTACAGAGGGCAGACACAAGGACAGCAAGCCTGTGAGGAATACAGAGAAATTGTCTGAGAAGCCAGGGATAGTGCTAGGAAAGGCAAAGCCCTGATCTAATTCAATCAGGACAGGGGTATTAAGGACAACAAGAAAAGCTTCTGTAAGTAACACCAGTGATAAAAGGAAAACCATTGAAAACATGAGCCCTTTCTAGAAGAGAAATGGAAGACTTGGTTACCTGGAATAAAGAGAGGGTTGAAGTATTAAGGATAGGAAGATATTGGGACCAAAAGAAACTGCAATGTTATGCTTATTCTGCAGTAAAACAGGTTTTGTTCTCTTGCAAATAAAACCTATGTCTGTACTAGCTACATACAAAATTGAAAAAGACTGAACAAAGTTTGATATGAACTGATCCCTGGGTACTTTCTCTCCACATGTTGTCTGCTAGCTTAGAAGACAACTCATAGCTAATTACTGATTCAACAGAGAAGAAACGCTTTCTGGTTGTTTTTTTTTTGTTTTCTTTTTCCCCTATCTCCTAATGAGATTCCCTTCTAATATTCTCAGCACCACTGTCAGAAGGTGATCTTTATACCTTTCAGAAGAAAGCCATCTTGAGGTGATGGAAAAAAACTGGTATCAATTGGACAGATGCATGCAATGAATCCAAGGATGGTTTGGAATAATTAACAGAGCAATGCAAAACAGCTGAGCAACTTTTAGAAAAAACATAGTAACAGCTTCCATACCTGGCCTCACCAGTCTGAGATTCCATCTGGTTAACCCAGGACTTGTAAATATCCACTGGATCAGTTTTGATATTGAGTGATTTGTCGTCAATTATTTCCTTCACAACTGGTGCCAAGATCTGCCTCAGGGCATTCTGACCACGGGCACCACGGTTGAAACTTACAACCATTTTAATGACAGTAGGATTTCCAGTCACAATTTCATGGATTTGGTCTACTTTTGATCTGAAGGAAGAATTAATATGAAGTATGAGGTATGCATAAATCACCATTAGGCACAGAATCATAGAATCACAAGGTTGCTTCTCAGCATCACCCTTGGGGAACAGATAATGGAGTGGTAATAAAATCTCGATACAGCAGTAACATATAACACTATATGAGAATACAGGAACATTCCTCAAGGAGGCAAGGAGCACTATGGCCTCCATTTGGGAAATCCAGCACAATTTGCCCATAGACACCGCTAGGACAGTGAATGTAGATCCAGTTGTACATTCTGTTCAAGAGTACAACTCAAAAATAAAAAGGAAACAAAGGGAGTTCTACATAGGCAGAACTGTTTTCTTTCAGTATTTAAAATAAGCAAGTAAGCAATCAACAACAAAAGCCATGTAGTATACAGCTATAGGAAATCCAGCAGCAGAGAATAAAGCATATACATACATTTTCTGAACTACTGCTCCAAGAAAAAAAAGAATAAGTAAATAAATCTTTTAGACATTCTGTTTGAGGGCACATACCATCCTCATACTTAAAAAAAGCATCAAAAAAACGCATGATCTTCTTCAACATTATGTCTATTTGGTCGTCTTAGCAAGTTGTACAGCTCTGTGTCATACAGAACTAAAGTCATAAACACCAAGCTCCTAAGGGCCAATCAACTAAAAAATACCTACAAACAGCCAGAATCCTTAAGTCTGACGGCCAGTAAAAAAGTCAAACCATACAGTATCTGATTTTCAGTCTCCTTATCAGTTTTTGAAAATCCAGTGCCCTCCATGTTAGCTCCACCTCTGGCCTGTAAAACCCGAGATCGCAGTCTATTGGAAGTCCTTGTTACTGGACAGCACAGAATTTAGACTGGACTGAATTTTAGGAAGGCATTACATTAGATCAAAAATAGTGCCTCCCTGAGTGACAAAGCATGGGCTAAAGAAAAACGGCTTAAATCCTAAAGAACAAAGTTAATTCCTCCTGTCCAGGTTACAGAAAGGACATGTGAAACAGGATGAGCAGAACGCAGCGACAGTTCAGCATTATCTGTAAATCAGCATGGGACATCACACAAGAACAGCTTCATTCTAGAAACTGTCCAAACTGAGGCAACAGCAAGGCTGTGTCCTATGCTAAAACATACTTGATCTCTTCCTGCAATGCTGTTTGGAAAAGCCGCAACAACAGATATTCCTCTCTTTGATTGGACGCATAGTTATACAGCGTGAAGATGACAGAATCCATGAACTTTGTGGATTTGTTTTGAGGCATCTGAAAAATCAGCTTGGCCAAGTATGTTGGGTTAGTCTAAAACAAGAAGAAAAATTACTTAGTGCATGTGTCCACAAAGGCCAACACCACAAAGAATAACAATGCCTCAACACTACAGTGCGTAAGTATAGACTGTTCCAATACATGTAAGTGTCTATGACAAGAGGAGTGCATGAAAAGCTGCATACCTGAAGTAAGTAGAAAAGATGCTGATAGGCCTCCAGCTTCTCCCTCTTCTCTTTGCTCAAAGCTTTCAAACCACCCTTTTGCTTGTTCAGCATCATCATGTCGGAGAGCTGTTCCTTGTTCTTCTTTGTTAGCTTTTTGCTATGAGAAACAACATCCTGCAAAGAACAGAGAGGGACAGATTCCACATTTAAATAACATGCAATACTGGAAAAAGTTGTACATGAGAGACCACGTCTCTCTTGTACGTGGCAAAGTCAGAGTCGAGATACGTCAGGAGCTAACGAAGTGAAACTTTGTTATAGCAGTGATTTCTGTTTTGTCCTGAAATTCCTGAGTTTGTTGAGAACCTAGGAGGACTAATTGCTCTGAGCAGGAACTACTGTCAGAGCTGGTAGCGTCCTGAATATGCTTGAAAACGCCTTCCTTTCTAAACTGGGCTTCAAGCCCCAAACCCTGTTTTCTACTTTGCTGCCTCACTGCCTCCACATACTCTGAAAACAATGGCACTTTTTGCTGCCAGCATCAGCCCAGGAGTTGGAGCCTCCTTCAGAACTGAACTTTACTGCCACGGTTCAGATTTCACACCAGGTCAAGGCTAGCGCCATGCTATTCAAGACCAAAGGAAAAGGTGACCAGAACTTCAGCTTGAATGAAAAAAGGCACTGCTGCATCAGCAATGCTGTTGTTTTTTTTGTGAAATTAACTGTCAGCAAAGTGACAGAGGGGGCTTCCATCAGCCAACAAACACCACGCGGCCTGAGTACGTTTCCTGCTCTGAAACCACCTCCCCCCTCTAGTACAGCATGCAAAGCATGAGAAATTAAGGTGTGCAAGTTTGTGACTAATTTAAACACAAGTGAACAACAAAACAGTTCTCAAAGCCTTCAAGTATACAATCTATTGCTTTCACTTGGTCTGGAGTGCGTTCTTTTCTGGTGTTTTGTTTTTAAAATGCTTGAAGTCTTGATGTTCCTTCTGCAGTCATCTTTCTAGGGATACATACTAATAAGTGGAACAGAGTTAAGAACTTATCGGGAGGAAAACCTGTAAGTCCAAGGGAATATTTTCCACTGAATCTGAGTAACTGAGACCCCCAAGGCCAGGAGCTCCTCATGCTAACTACCTACCATTGGCTTCAATTCATTCTGTGCATCTCCCAGCAGTACATTTCCTACCTGCAGCGTAATTTTGTTTTTCACTAGCAGTCCAATCTTGATGTCCATGAGATTGAGGTCATTTTCAAGCTGTTGATTAGATCGGATCAAGGTTACAACTTCCTCACGCAGTTTCATTAGCTCAAGCTCCTCTTGAAAATCTTGGTCGCTCTGATCAAGCAAGTGGACAAATTTCCGAACCACAGCCATAGGTGGGTTTTCAGCATTAACTAAAAATAAGTGACAAAACATCAGAGTACAGGAAACATAAATTAACACGTGTGTTATCTACACGTAGACAGCATGTCAAGCAGCAGCCAGTCCAGGATAAAATTAACACCAATGTGCTTGAATAACTTCTGACAGTATCTGGAACTTCTTGTATGGAATAAATCATGACAGAGGTCAACCCTACAGAATAAAGTAAGTATCAGCTTAGGGGAGTCCACACTGCTGAACTTACCCCAAAATCTGCACTTCTATTTCTCAGCAGTAAAAGTACTGTCATGAAACAAGTTTTCACAGAATCATAGAATGTCAGGGATTGGAAGGGACCTCCAAAGATCATCTAGTCCAATCCCCCTGCCGGAGCAGGAATACCTATATTAGCCACACAGGAACGCGTCCAGGTGGATGTTGAATGTCTCCAGAGAAGGAGATCCTACAACCTCTCCAGGCAGCCCGTTCCAGTGTTCTGTTACCCTTACTGTGAAGAAGTTTTTTCTCTTATTTATGTGGAACCTCCTATGTTCCAGCTTGCACCCATTGCCCCTTGTCCTATCATTGGATGTCACTGAGAAGAGCCTGCCTTCATCCTCCTGACACTCGCCCTTCACATATTTATAAATATTAATGAGGTCACCCCTCAGTCTCCTCTTCTCCAAGCTAAAGAGACCCAGCTCCCTCAGCCTTTCCTCATCAGGGAGATGCTCCACTCCATTATCTTTGTGGCTCTGTGCTGGACTCTCTCAAGCAGTTCCCTGTCCTTCTTGAACAGAGGGGCCCAGCACTGGACACAATATTCCAGATGCAGTCTCATCGGGGCAGAGTAGAGGGGAAGGAGAACCTCTCTTGACCTACTACCCACACTCCTTCTCGTACACCCCAGGATGCATTCCTGGCCATGAGGGCACAGTGCTGGCTCATGGTCCTCCTACTGTCCATCAGGATCCCCCAATCCCTTTCCCCTAAGCTGCTCTCCAACAGGTCAGTCCCCAACCTATACTGGTACCTGGGGTTGTTCTTGCCCAGATGCAAGACTCCACACTTGCCCTTGTTCTTTTTCATTCAGTTTCTCCCTGCCAGCCTGTCTGTCTAGGTCTTGCTGTAAGGCAGCACTTCTGGCCTATCAGTCACTCTTCTCAGTTTTGTGTCATCAGCAAACTTGCTGACACAGTGCACTCCATCCCCTCAGCTAGAGGGCATTTTTCCTTCAGTCAGAGCAACTACCTACCTATCTACTCTTGGCACCACTTCACCAACTTCACCCCAATTGATCTTCAAAACTGTCTTGATGTTACAGATCACACTAACAGTATTCTCTTGCAAATAGAGATTCAAAGCATATCAGTTTTATTCTTTTGGCCATACTTACTGAGGGTTTTGTAGTCTTCTCGTGCTTTGTTTGCTCGGATAAAAGCTTGAATTTTTATAATGTCATTTATCTAGAATTGAAAAAAAAAAACCAGCCACTTAAACTTGTTAAGGGAAGAGTAAAAAAAAGTCAGATACTGAATTCATTTAACAACCCCTTACGTGGTCTCTGAAATATTGCAGGCGATCTCTGTAACGCTTTCTGGCTTGATACATCCTGGTCATTGACTGAATCTATAGGAAAGAATCCCAAAGCAGGTCAGATAAAAGACTTTTCCACAAATATTGCTACCCAAAATGTTAACAGAAAAAAAAAAATTAGAAAGCCTTTGCTACCTTCACTACTTGGACCTTGTGTGCTCGTAGGTAATCCAAACGGATTTGATACGCCTTCCTCTGTTTATAGCCACGCCACTGGGACTGAAAACACATAAAAAAGGGGCACTTACTTTACTTCCCAAATTAAAGAGAAGCAATTACTATTCTATGCTTCTTTCTGCTGCTCAGCTTCCACTTCCCTTTGGCTAAATAATATGTAACAGAGACACGCTCACCTTACAAGATATATGGAGTAAGAGATATGCAGTGAAGCATTAACTATTTCTTACATCAGCTGTCATTGTGAGGGACTCAACTCCACCTCCCATGAAGAGCGTGGGCCCTTCAGAAACACAGCTGGATAACAAATGTTTAACTAAACAACCAAATTCAGAAATTCTTCTACATGAGAGTCATGTGGCAGATGCTGCTGCTGGAGGGAAGAGATACGTAAGATAAGCCTTCGAGTGGACTCTCTACTACTACAGATTCTTGGAACAGCAATTAGACAAGAGATTGGACTACATTTAATGGGAGAGTGCTATTTTCATGAGTGGGAGGATGTGGCTGTGGGGTTCTTTCCTTTGTTACAGGCAGAGCATGTGCAACCCAGGCAGGAACAAACATGGATAGACAGGTCAACTAAAGCAGTAAGAGTGCAAAGCATATATCTCATTTGCAAACATTTCAGTTACAACTCTGGAGAAAGATTTTTCATTGCTCTCCTGCAAATGTGTCCAAAAACTTATGCTGAATAATCACACCATCCATCTCACAATCCTCAATTCCATCTTCAATTCTCCAAATCCCCAGACAAATGGGAAGAGGAAAGGATTCTTACTCAGTTACACTGAAAGCCATGCTGCCTCCCCTCAGTTCATGAGAAATTGCAGTGATAATACCACATGATGACAAATTACTAACAAAGACACATGACATACTTCATATTGTCCTATTTCCAAAACACTGAAACAGACAATGAAACGATAGGTAAAGATTCCTCAAACGTGTTTTTTCTCTCTGCAGTTCTGCTTGAGGAGAGTTTATTGCTCATATATCACAGAGAGAAGTAATTTATATACAGCGATTCTCAGGGAGAAGGAAATGCCATTCAATAACTTGCAAAATGAAGAGAAGATAATTGTGCATGGGAACTATTCAAGTTGAACAAAACCAGTCAATAAGCGTGTGTATAGAGAGCAACTGACAAGTACAAGTTTCAAACAGAATTAAGGGATTTCATACCTGGATGCAAGTGATGGCTGGAACTTGTTTCTTCAAAAAACTCATTCTGGAGTTGAATTCCTGACGAACAAGATAACCTCGACAACAAGCCTGAAGCTTCACAATCAGGTTCTCATTGGCCAGCCACAACTGCTCTCGGTTGTATGCTGCCGTGACTCCAGATATAGTGCTCTAGATTAGCGTTACGGTAGGAAGAAGAGCCAGGAAGAGAAAATGGAAATGCAAAAATGAGATGTTACACAGTGGCTTCTGTGTTGTGCTCAAGAGAAACTTTCAAGTTGCTTTTCAGTAAACAGCAACACCACAGTCGTGTACACCTTTAGCACCAGAACAAGAGGACAAAGATTTTGACGTGCAAAGGTAGACAATGAACAGTGTAATTATGCTACAAAGCTCGTTAACATTACTACTGTGGTGAAACACTTCCTCTTAAAGTTGCTGTAAGGTCTGAAATAGTGGCAACTTAAGAGAAAGAGAGCATGTACTTCACCTGTATCTCCTCCCGTGACAGCTGTGTGTCATTTTGCACAAATTCAGTTGGTTCATCCCATCCTCCCTCTTTGGTCCTCAGGTTATGATAATAATGATAGCCTCCTCTCACCCAGTGTTTCACCCATTCACTGCCATTGCCTCCTAAAAGCAGGAATGGCAGTATGTTGAAAGCAAACACGTGTTTATCTTCCTCATATACAAATACTACAAGAAGGAAATGCATGTACAGAGGCTCCTTCCTCCAAGCAAGAGAAGGAAGGCCTAAGACTCCAATCAACTACCACAAGAAAGAACTACCTAAGCACAACACATTCTACAAGCAGACTATTTTACTGTTAACTTTTTATCCCCCCCCTACCTTTTTTTTCTTTCCTTTAATAAAGATGTTAGCTTACAAGGCAGCCTCAATTTCCTATTACGTGAGATTCTAACAAGACATCCACAACGCAAGACTTCCCCTCACAGGCTTTCTTCCCCTGCTGGTTTCCGTTCTATCGGCAACGATCTTGAATTTATTGCACTAACAGTTAGCTATCTGGGGTTCACCTGTTGCCACTTTTCTCCTTTTGACTTCTGCCAACTCTCGCTGGTACGTCTCTGCACATTCTGGAGTGACTCCATACAGCCCCACATCTGGTGAGCGCAAGGCACTCAGGGTGCGGCCAGTATCTCCGTGATCTACTGCTTCATTAATGGCCAGAATTCCTAAGGAAACTTCAAGAACACAAGGAGGCAGGTTACCCAGGCAGTTAGGAGCTTCGTGACAACAAACTTAAGAGAGCAAGGCAATGTGTGAGTATACACAAATACTTCACTGTACTTATATATGAAATACTGATTTAAAAAAGACAACTTGGTGTACAGCAATCTTTTTGGTACAGAGTGTGCATCTGTATATGGTACAGTGTCTGACAGCACAATTTTTGCACTCTTAGTCCTACTATGGTGCTGATTTATCAACAATATTTCTCCACAACACTTTATCCACTGACTCAGCTGTACTCTGACAACAGCTGTAGTTAAGCAGTTTCTTCTGGCAGAGCCCTGTCACAGTGCACAACTGACTGGAAAAGCACCTTTCCAGCGACTGCACCATTCCTAGCGAAAACAACAGCAACTCGAACACAGAATAGTTTATAAAGAAGATAAAGATGAGGAAAGAGCTAACCCAGGGCTACTCCAGAACACTGCTGCAAACAGTAGGAAATCAACCACAGGAATCTCACTGATGCAGCAAACATGAGATACAGTCCTTTTCAGCAATAAATGAATGTCTGTTCACATATGGATAGGTAAGGGCATCTGAAGATCTTATTCAGGCTCAAAGGAAAATACTTTAATCCTGCTTTTGACCAAATGTTCTTTGGCACAGTCCACCTGCCAACTGCACTAAAGAAATAAAAACAGCTATCACTGATATGTATTTTTGTCTGCGCTTAGTGAAAAAAAAAGTGAGGTAGTTTGAGAAATACTTCATATAATTAAGACAACAGTACAACACAAATGAAAGCTAAGGTGCACCAGAACTGTGCACTTGAACATCCTCACACAGGACTACCCAACCACAGACAGATACAGTTATCTGCAAATGTCAAACGATTTGACAGAGATTCAATAGGTATTCCTGCCAATGAAGTAACACAGTCACAAGCAAAACTGGAACAATGACATAGCCTTCCAAAAAGATTTAAAAAAATTGAAATTTAAAGACTGTCACATCCATTGTTGAAAGAAAAAATCTACACCCACCTGAAGCAAACATTTGTATTTTAATTTCCTTTGCACATTTACATTTCTTGCTCATATTCTTTCATTTGGTGACGAATATTTGGTTGATAATGGCAATGAATCACAGTATTTGCCACAATACTTACATCTCTGTGACTCTTCAGTGTCTTTGTTAGCTCTCTGAATCCCATCCTGAATTTCATCGAGCCAAAGCACAGCCGTTTCATCCTGAGTGTCCTGAAGAGAATACAATGAGAAAAGTATTCACAGCATGAGGAAGAGAGTGTCACTGGTTGTGCAAAATAAAACAACCTGTTCTGAGCAATTGCAGTTTCATGGGATACAGGAAACATTTCAGTATCTTTATAATCAATTTCAGCACAAGGCCATAATGTGCATTTGTTACTAGAAGCAACTACAGCATTACCAGGCCAAAACTCTTTTCAGGAAAAGGAACTCCCACCAAGAAATTTCATCAATGGTATCACTGAAACAAACATCAAGACAACCCAATGCCAAAGAATCTGTACTGGTTAGTCCTAAAACTGTATTTGCAAGGAGGATGTGCCTCTCCAAGGAACACACAAAAAAAAAAAAATCACAGAACAGTTAAGACTGAAAGGAACCTCTGAGCTCATCTGGTACAATCCCCTTGCTCAAGCAGGGACACCCAGAGCACATTATCCAGGACGGACCATATCCAGATGGTTTTTGAACATTTCCAAAGAGGAGACTCCAGTACATCTCTGGGCAACCTCTGCTACTGCTCAGTTACCTGCACTGTAAAGTGCTTCCTGATGTTTAAATGGAACCTCCTTAACCCCAGTTTGTACTCAATGCCTCTTGTCCTCAACTGCATCGTCACTTCAGGTTTTTATATACACTGAAGAGATTCCCACCAAGCCTTCTCATCTCTAGAAGAAAGAGTCTCATCACCCTCAGCTTTCCTGTCTGGAGAGGTGTTCCAGTCCCTCAGTGGCCCTATGTTGGCCTATCTCCAGTACATTCATGTCTCCTGTAGAGCAGGGCAGGGCAGAACTGGACACAGTACAGATGCAGCCTCACCAATGACAAGTGGAAGAATCACCTCTCTACTGAAGCCTTCTAGGCAGCACGGACACACTGCTGACTCACATTCAATTTGGTGTCTGCCTACCAGCACCCATAGGTCCTTTTCTGAAAAGCTCTTTTCCACTTAGGTGGACACAAGCATAGACTAACAATAGTCCTTTCACAGTACAAGGCTGCAAAGAGTTCTTAAGGGAAACTTAAGTGGCACATACATGAGCAGCAACTGAAAACTGATGGGTAACTAACACCACATCAGGCTGCTCTTGTCCCTGTCCACAAAAGCTTGCAGATTTCTGTACCAGCAAATCAAAAAGTACTGCATATACTGTGGGTAGATATTAATACACAACAGTAAAAGCATGTTTCAAGCCTCTGTTTTAACAGAACATTTGCTGTGGAGTATTGATCACATGGTATCTTATATTTTGGCTGAAGAAACCTAATTAAATAATGCTACATGCAGAAATTTTCTAGGAGACAAGTGTTTAGCAAGCCCCAAAATACACATAATGAACAATGGTCCAGCAGCTGCCAAGCACAGCTCCTCCCCACCCACTGTTGCTTCCTGGAGGTAACTATGGAAAGAAATCTTAAGAGGTAATTGCCATCCCTCTAACAACTCCTGTTGTACAAACAGAACACAGGAAACACTTCTGACATGGATTAATCATCACCCTGCACAAAAGAGCCACTATATTCCAGCATTAAGAGTTCTAGGGCAAGACTGAAAATTAACATTTCCTTACATACCCACCTCATTACCCACTGTTTTGGTTTGAAACTTACATCCCTTTAACAGACAAGTTTTATCTGAATGCCCAAGGAGCCCCATGACTCCCATGACTGCTTCAGCAATGTAGAAATTCCTGTCTGGGGAAGGGCAGGAGACTTAAAGAAACAAACTCTTGGACTGTCATCTCTACCAGCAGAGTCATCAATCTAAGGACTATCAAAGCCATCTGATGCTTTCCCATGCATTTACTGTCACAGGCTTTCCAGAAGGTACACACGGTGTAACACATTACAGGATTGAATGCTTCTCCCACTGCTCATCACATGAGAAATACACATCATACACCAGCTCCCCTGCCTTGTGCTGAACTATAATCCCTCTCAGTCCCAAAGTACAGAAGTCACCAGCTAGTAAGGAACAGGTGACCCAGGATAGCAACTGTTCTACCCACAAAGTTAGTCTGTACTATGATCTCACGATTTCTGAAATTACTGCCATGCTGCAGGGAGGAGCCCTAAATTGAATATATGCCTAAATAAGGTAATTTCACACCAACTGAAGTTACCAATCCAGCCTGGCAGAAGCTTACATGCACACTAAGAAGAATTCGTTATTTCACTCTGACTCAGAAGGAGGAAATGTTTCAGCTCAAAATGGGTTCCTGAGGAACATTAACCCTTTCAGGGCCACTGAGGAAGCTGCTTAATTGTTTGCATCACCAGTGCATACAGTTTTCAGACATTACCAGCGTGAAGGTTTATACTTAATCAAAAAACAAAGCAAACAAACATACAAAAAAACACCAGTGTTGAACACAGTATCATCTCAGTCTCTACGCTAAAATCCGTGCTGGAATTAGAACAATGAGCTCCACAACTGTAGAGATATTACAAAAAAAGAAATTAAACACTCCTAGGCCACTGAAAGGAAGCACATCTGCTACTTCTTTGTAAGTAGGAGGAAATAAAATAGCATCCCACTCATACATTCAAAAAAATCAGTAGCATGTAGACCACCCACATAGCGTTTCATCTTCTTTCCTAAACCAGTAAGGTAAGATTATTCTTCCTGTCTCCATTTTCACCTGTACATATAAATCAATTATGCAAAATGGCAACTCCATATAAGTAAGTAGAAGTCCTTGGCTACCATGACATACAACCACCATGCAAAAAATACACAGCATCTGTAGTGTCACCTAGTGAGTGACAGGCATCCATACACATTTTGCTAGAAGCATGTATTTTGTTCTCTATTTCCCCCTCCCCCTGAACAAATTCATCACCTAACAAGTTTTGTTTTTTCTATTTCTGAAACTTCATTTTTGCTTTATGTAACTACACCTATGGATACATTTTTAACATTCTTTATTAAATGTGAGACTGAAGAACACTTGCATTTGGAAATTCAGAACTATTAGAATAAACAGTCTTCCTGCAAAAACAAATGAAACTTAACACATCTCCTTATACCTCCAAAAAGAAGGCACATATGCCATTCTGGACCTAAGATTAGCTAGAGCAATCCATCTGAAGCGGTTAATATCTTTAAGCCCATCTCTGTAGTTCACAAAAATTCATGTGTTATGTCTACATATCTCTTTCCCTCATACAGAAAGATCCAAACTGACCAGGTAAGATCAGCTGACAGCATGTATAGTGTTCACCCCCTTCATTTCCAGCTTTGTTTCCCAGCTTTTAAGATCAAGAATGCCCTCAGTACATAGATGCAAAGGCTTGTTGAGAGGTGCTTTTAACTACACCTACCTGTGCTTTCTCTCTCTTAGCTCGAAGTAGCGTGTCCTGATAATGCTGAGCTACCTTTGGTGTTACACCCTCCAGTTTTGCTGCAGGAATCTGTAAGGCTTGCAGAGTTTTCTTGGTGTCCCCTTCATCCAGTGCCTCGTTGATAAGCCCAATTGCCAAAATCCCTAGAGAGAAAAGGACAGAAGAAGAAATACAAAGATCCAGTCCTTTACCATAAACTGCTTTAGGGGAAAAGTGCTATTAATACTAAACCAAATACCAGCTGAGAATAGCAACATTTCTAATAGTAATCATTTTCTACTGGTAAAGAAAGCAAGACTACTTCTCCTTAAAGAATTGCCACACATTTCTGGACATGGTAATAAATAAAGCAAAAAGGAAAAAAAAAATCTCAGGGATACCACATGAATGGACAGAACTGAGTTCAGATCCACTAGAAGAGAATTATCAAAACCTCAATGGCCAGAGCTAGTAAGTTACAGGTTTGCAAGATGTTGACTCCTTCAGAAAAAAGCTCTTCACATGAAGCTAAAGATTTGCATAGAACGCCATTCAAAAATACAGTACCTTCATATTTTAAAGATCAAGACTTATTGGATGCGTGTAGTATTAGCTGTATTACAAGAGATGTGGGTGCTGTCAAGTACAGCAAGGACTACAGTTCAACTAAATAAAAACAGACAAATAGATAAAGCTTATAGTTAGCTAAACATGAACAAAGCCTGTGTCATACATGCCAAACCTACAGCAAATCACAAAATAATTTTGGTTGGAATTGACACTCAGAGATCACGTGATTCAATTCCTTGCTGAAAGAAGCAACAATTCAAATCACAGTTTGATAGTTAAGAACAAAGATCTTTCAGAAGAAAGCGAGGAGCTCACAGTGGTTACAACTTTGGTTAATGTATCCAAACCACAAGAACCAGGATTGCTAAAAAGATGCTACAACTGCTGTAAAAAAGCACCATTTAAGATCCCGTTTAACTAACTGTACTTTCTTTAATGGCAAGGTCACCTATCTATTTGATCTAGAAAAGCCAGTTGATGGCTTTTTTGGATTTCAGTAAAGTTTTCAACACTGTTTCTCACAGAATCTTGGGCAAAATGTCCAACATACAACTAGACAAAAACATAATGCAGTGTGTTAATGAGTGGCTGATGGGTCAGGCCCAAAGGGCTCTAGTAAATGGGGTCACATCAGTCTGTCAGACAGTCACTCCAAGGGTTCCCCAGGCCTCTATTTTAGGGCCAGTTTTCTTTAATGTTTTCATAAAGACTTGGACATAGGACTGGAAGGTGTTACAAGCAAGTTTACTGACAACGCTAAACTGGGAGGAGCTACTGAATCTGTCAAGGGTGGAGAGGCCTTGCAGAGAAATCCTGACAAGTCAGACATCTGGGCAATCACCAACTCCAAGAAATTTAGCAAGAGCAAATGCCAGATTCTGCATCTGGGAAGGGGCAACCCTGGCTATACACATTGACTGGGGGAGGAGATGCTGGAGAGCAGCCATGATGAAAGAGATCTGGGAGTCTTGGTTGACAATAAGTTGAATACGAATCAACAGTGCTCCCAGATAGCCAGGAGGGCCAACAGTATTCTGGAATGCATCAAGCACAGCATTGCTAGCAGGTCAAGAGAAGGGGACTGTCCCACCCTACACTGCATTGTTGTGGCCTCATCTTGAGTCCTTTGTACAGTTTGGGGTACCGCAGTATGAAAACGACATAAAACTACTAGAAAGCATCCAAAGGATGGCTACAAAGATGGTGTAGGGTCTAGAGGGGAAGACATATGAAGGGTGGCTGAAGTCCTCAGCCCAGAGAAGAGACTGAGTGGAAACCTCATGGTGGTCTATAGCTTCCTGACAAGGGGGAGCAGAGGGGCAGGCACTGATCTCTCTCTGGTGACCAACAACAGAACCCAAAGGAACGGCCTGGAGATGTGACAGAGGAGGTCTGAGTTGGATTTCTTTATCAAGAGGGTGGTCAGGCACTGGAACAGCCTCCCCCAGGGCAGGGGCCAGGGCAATGAGCTTGCCAGAGTTCAAGAAGCATCTGGAGGATGTTCTCAGACATACGGTCTGATTTTTAGGTGGTCCTGTGTGGAGCCAGGAGTTGGACTCTATGATCCTTGTGGGTCCCTTCCAAGTTGGGATGTTCTGTGATTCCATGAAACTTGTTACCTACATCAAGCCACAGAAACATACTTCAAGAACATTATAAGACACAAAAAGCTTCCTTTTATGTATTATTCAAAGTTAGAGCTGGTAGTGGACCAAGACTACCATTAGAATTCTTTCTGTTCTGTATTCTGTTTTTTAAATGCACACAATTTCACTTTTTCTGTGAAACTGGGCCATTGGATTATTTCTTTTCTTAACCGTGGCTTTCAAGGATGTAGTGAAACACTTCATTCCGAATTGTCTTTATTCTTCTACATCAGTTGTCATCATGTGTAAATTATCTGTCTAGTAAAAAATCAGCTCTAAGTTTTACATATCCACATATCTACTTCTGTTCTCATATGTATGCAATCAAACCTGCTTCCAATATACACTTATATTTATCTCTCAAGGTAATATTGACTGCAGGCAGAACTCCACTGTCTTTACACAGAAACATACAGTAAGATAGGAAGCAACAACTACGTTTTTTCTCTATTTTTTGACAGAAAACTTGAAATTAAGAATTATAAATATGTCCAGGTAGTAGTAATGAGTTGCACAGCACACAATAAGATCCACTTAAAATGTCAGTCCATTCTTCCTCTTCTCTCATTCAGTAGTGCTAGACTTTTGTTCTTACTGGTCTCTATTCTACTTTATTAGTGATTTCACAACTTAACACACATAAATACCTAATTGTAGGCTATCAAAAGACCTAACATTAACTATTATTTGCTTCCATGACTGCTAGCATGCCAGATCTTTCACCTTAAGTTTCCACATCATCAACAACTAGATAAAATTTGTTTAATTTGAACTGTTACACAGTTCCTTTAGAGAATCACAGATCCACAAAATTGTAAGGGTTGGAAGGGACCTCTGGAGATCACGTAGCCCAAACCCCCCCCACTATAAGCAGGCTCGCTAAAGTAGGTTGCACAGGAAAGCATCCAGGTGTGTTCCGAGTATCTCTTCACACTGATGTCTAAGACATAACAGCATGTTTTGTCTCAGCATCTCTAGCATTTCCCTCTCAGTATTATCTTAGCCCTTAGAATGCCTTCCTTTCATTTTGTCCTTAAACTGACATCTTTCCATCACCTAGGCAGACTATGGTACAGACTAGTTGCTTCCTCCTACAGTGTGTACATATACAGTATGTACACCTTTATATGTGCTTCTCTCCCCATGAGTGCTGGGGGAAAGTAGGAAAAGAAAAAACCTCTCTTACAAAAACACACACTAAGACTGACACTACTTGATCTCGTGAAGAATGAAGAAAAACAGATATGGTAACTTTTGACCTAGGAAAGGGCACAGAAGATAAGCAGTAATTATCTTTGATCAGTTAGCCAACATGGGCAGAAAAAGACTACTCTGTGAAACAACAGTATGTTACAGCTCCGCATTAGAAAGCATTTTTGAATTTGAAACCTCTTACCAGGACAGTGGAAGGGTATATGTTGGTATGGCTTGAGGACTTCCTCAGATACTAGATAAAAAGTATCCATGCACGAGGGCATGCATGAAACTGAAGCGTTCGCACTGGAACAGGTTGCCCAAGGAGGCTGTGGATGCCCCATCCCTGGAGGCCTTCAAGGCCAGGCAGGATGTGCCTCTGGGCAGCCTGGTCTGGTGGCTGGCAACCCTGCACATAACAGGGGGTTGAAACGAGATGACCATTGTGGTCCTTTTCAACCCAGGCCATTCTACAATTCTATGAAACACTAGCAGATGAAAGAACTAAAGTTTTCTATGAAAACTATGTCATTAATAACATGTCAGTTTATGTCATTATAAGATTTTCTGCATTTTATGGTTGTTGGTTTGGGTCTTCTGTTGTCTCTATTGTTTTAAGAGTTATGGGAGTGTTACAAGAAACAGGCTGCTGGACTACATGAACTTCAAGACTTCTGCTGTGATGTCTTACAAATAAAAGGCTACAAAACTAGTGTTTTGGTGCACACGTGCACATCGTGTGCGCTCAATGTGGCTTCAATTCATCTAATCACATGACCCAAACAGGAAACCCATGTCTATTTGGAGATCCAGGAAGCAAGTAAATCAAGATTTCAGGTTCTAACATTAAGATTTTAACCCTCTGGACTATAGCCTTTTCAGGTGAACTCAGCTACACAAGAAGCAGTGGCAAAGGGCAAATATCTCAGTCTATATGAATCAATCAACAACATTTGTTATTGGCATGCACCTAGTTTTAGCACACCTTACGATCTAGGATCAGTCTAGTACTAATCAAGCAAAACTTACTTTCATGTTCTTCATGCACAGCTAAGTTCACACGATCCACACATGACTGGATATCATTCCATGTGATAAATTCATTTTCTTCTGCATGCATTTGAGCTTTCAGCTTCATCAGATCATCAATGTATCTGTCAAAGAACAAAAATCAAAACCAGCAAGTATCACATCATGAAAAACTGGCCAGGGAACACACAAGACTGCAATGAGAACACAAAATGGAAGTAGTAACACAAGGATTAAAACTGACAAATATGAAAGAGGGAATAGGAAAAAGACAAAAGTCCATGAGCAAGGCAGTCAGCTCTAGTGCAAAACAATCAAGAAAAGCACTGAAACACCAAATGACAGTTTCAGGCAAAAAACAAGGTGGATGAGCTGGCCCAGTGCAATTGAGAACCTAGTAGTACCAGAACGTAGCTTTGTTGTGAAACCCAGATAAAGGTTCAAGAGACAGTACATAAATCAGATTAGTAAGAAATGGTGAACGCAAAGACAAGATTGAAGAGCCAAGAGAGCAAATAAATTAATAGTGTAGCAAGCAGTGAAAGAACCTGAACCGTAAGAGAAAAAAACAAAAAAACAAACTCACAAATGTAAGCAATATCAAAGACAGACATTAATCTTCAAAACACTCACCTCTGAGAGTTCTCATCCTCAACGTTTGTCAGCCCTGTGACAGGATTGCTCAGTTGTTTCCATACTGTACTCACATCCCCCGAATCCAAAGCCCTATTAATCACAGCCACAGAAGAGAGCATCTCTACAGCAACAGATAATTCTGCATGGGTGAGGTTACCCTGCATATGAAGAGGAACACAGATCAAATATACTCGCTCTTCACAAACTATTGCTAGAACACCAAGAGATTAAAATAGAATCTTACAGTGCCAAGTAGCTCAAGACTTAAGGATTAAGCATCACATCAGAACAGACTGAGCATCAATGCAGTTCTACGAACACTCAAGACAGGCACATTTAATGAAACAGACAAGGTAGATCTGGTGATCCATATCAATTTACAGAAATAAGAGAGAACGTATTACTTACATCATGGCTTTGTTGTTGCAAGGTGGCCAGTTCCTTTTGATAAAGATTGGCAGCAAATGCATAAACCTCTGGTAGCTGGGCCTCTGGATTCATCATTTCTGCCATAGTCTTCTCAGCATCACCCATTCTAATTGCAGCATTAATTCTGGTCACTGCTGCCAGCCCTAGAAGTTCAAAGAGGCAGCACGTCAAAGAGACAGCATGAGAATGAGGAAGGCAGTTGGGTCCCCAGTAATGCAAGCACTTTTACTGTACTCAATAATAAGATCCTTAACCTTAAAAAAAAAAAAAAGAGTAATTCCCTTACAGGCTTTCCAATCAGTATTTATCCAGCTAGTCTTGCATTACTGTAAACAACCAGACTACATAATGCCTTCTTTAAAATAGGACTCATTTTTAGACCAGTTTACCTTTTTGTCTGATTATCAGGACTGTCTCACCAACTTCTCCCAATAAGAAGCCTCAAAATTGCCAATGTTTTTCATAGGTAATTCATAACAATTTTTCCTTCCTGTATCTATTACTGGTCAAAGCAGTACCAGGCACTCTACAGCGTTCTCTACACTTGACAGTGTTTTAAAGTTAGCACTTTGGCTAACTTTAAAATAGCACAAAAAGGTAAATAAACATCAAACACCAGTAAGGTACTTTGAAGGTAGCCTCCTAGCTACTAGACTTGCACTATCTCCCTCTTGTAATTTAAACCACCTGTAACCAGATCCCTATTAGTTTTCTTTCTACGTGTTATAAATCAAACTAATTGCTATTGTACAGCCAGAATTAAACACTGAAAGCTTCTGGAACTTTCTCCAGAAGAGATATTTGCATGGTATCAGAAGCAGCTGATTAAAAAAATCCAGCCACTGTGATCTACATTTTATTTGCTATCTGATACTTAGAAACAGCTAGCCATAAAAAAAAAAAAAAAACCAACAGCTATAAGTTCCGTAGCTCAAACCAAGTAAGACTTATGTCAGTAGTCAACAGGTAAACTAGTTTTAACACCTCATGGAGCAATCCATATTTCCTTCACAGATCCATAGAGCAAAATCTAACACAAACTGCCTAGAAAAAGCATTATTTGAGGTGAACACAAGTTCCACATTGCTCAGTGTTTCATCTGTTTTACTGTTATCTCAAGCAGGATTTTAAGAGCTTGATAGAAGACACTAGAGCCAGCTGTCAGGATTATTTTTCATGTTCTAGTAGCCTCAAACTACTTAAAGAACATCCATAATGGTCTGAGATAGTCCTATTGTAACCTCGTGTAAACACAAATCTTGTGCTTTCTCATCCTTCTGATCACATCCCACAGATACTTTGTCGCTATCATTTTTGCCACTCTTGCTTACTTTGCTGATATTGTTGCGCTGCTCTGTTAGCAGCATCCACTCCCAACTGTAAATCCTCCTTCTGCAGAATACTTGCAATGCCAGCCTGAGGAAAAAAAAATATATATATATATATCAGGGAGAGTGAAACAGTATCAGCTCATTCACTGCAAATAGCTCATCAAAAGGAATAAACAAACAGAAGGAAACAGCCTTTCCTTAAAGCACTTTAATGCCACATAAACTCTGCAAATAAAGAATGCCACATACACACAGGAAACAAATTACTCAACAGATTCTCAGTTCCAATGCTAAAGGACTGCATGTGCACAACCTGATCCCTCTTAGAAGTGCAGTCCCATGAGAACTGCATTTATTAAATGCAAGATTCCACTTCCAAAATTTCTGAAACATTTAAGACAAAGGGAACAACTTCCCAGGAAAAAGACTCTATAAGAACTGCGTGCTGCAGGAAAGTTTTTTGTGTAGTTTGTCATGAAATAACATGTTAATTAATGCCTCTTTGATAATGAAAGAATCTCCGAATGTCAAAAAAAAGCAATGTGCAGTCATGGCTTATATATAATGCTTCTTGGACTATACAGTACCACATGAATACAAATAGAAAATGAGACAGTGGAGCAGGAGGGCACCAGCTGTACAGGTCACAACTTTCATATAGGAAGGTTCATGCAGTAAAGTTGAGTACTTTTTCAGAAGCACTGAAAAAATGCATCTATTAAAATAAGATCTTCCCATTACTTTCTGGAAAAGCGTGCAATCTGACATTGCAGTTTAAAAAACAGCTGAATCTTGTTTTTGTGGTAACTACAACACTTGGAAAAACGTTCCCCATCCTATTTCACTCCTAGCAACATCTCCGGACAACTATGGAGAGTTTCTGCCACACCAGAGCTTGCTAGGACTTAAAGAAGCCCACATTTTTCCTATTTTATTCGCAGCTCTCAGGAAACATTGTGAAGTTCTGTCTTCAGAGGTGATAGATCTTCTGAATAGCAGCAGCTGCTGAGCTTAGCCCTTGTATGCCCACAGAAGGGCGTAACAGCAACATACACACCACTCATCAGATCTATTTTTCATGCAGAATGCCAAAAGACAAAATGCTCGCAAAGCATAGCGGTAGACTAGCCAAAGGAAAGAGCATCCCAAAATAGGACATTCACTTTAAAGAATTATTCTCTGAGAAACATCATTTATCTGAAGACTAAATCTGGCATTTTAAAAATGAGTAAGTCAAGAGTAACTGTGAACTGTTGTTGTGTGCCTCTCAGATTAAGGGATCCTTCTAAACAGAAAAAAGCTGCGCTCCAGCAGAACATTCTGTAGAAGTATTACACATACAGACTGATCTACAGATGCAAACATATACTGAAGGATTTCAAAAAAAAGAATGCACTAATTTAGTAGAAACGCTCAAAGAGGGTAAGGTAGATTTTGGTTGGATATAAGGAAAAAGTCTTTTACAGTGAGGGTAGGGAGGCACTGAAACTGGTTGCACAGAGATGTGGTTGATGCTCCATCCCCATAGACTTTCAAGGAAGGGCTGGACCAAGCCCTGGGCAACCTGACCTAGCTGTGGTGTCCCTGTTCATTGCAGGGAGTTGTACTAGATGATGCTCAAAGGTCCCTTCCAACTGCAAGGATTCTATGATTCTATGAAATGTAGGTCTTAGTAAGCCCAGTGCAGACACCATCTGAAGTGGGAGTACAAATCAGGTCACAGGAAAAGCAGGTAGCCACACTTGGGCAGCTACATATCTCTCCCACTGCAAATGCAGTCAGTCCTTCTCCATAAAATATATACATATATATATATACACATATATATATATATACACATATACACATATATATATATATATATATACACACACACATATATATGGCAGCTGATTAGTTGACTGAGCTGCATTAAAGTCTGACAACAAAAAAAATGTAGAGACCTTTCTTGAAAGCTGCTGCCTATTAAGTCCTGAGTCCCAGAAACACTAAGGCAGAAAGTTTCTTCAGCCTCAGAAAGGCCTACCTTAAGGAAGACTGCTTAAAAACGAGAGAATCACAGAAATCACAGAACAGTTAACATTGGAAGCAATTTCTAGAGATCACATAGTTCAAACTCCCCACTCAAAGCAGTGTCAACTGCAGAAGGCTGCCCAGGACAGCAGGAAGTCATGTAGACAAAGTCATTAGGATCCAGGCAGACAGTAGCTTGAACAGGAGCTAGCATGGGTGAGGCCACACGTGGAGCACTGTGTGCAGTTTTGAGCTACCCAGCACAGGAGAGACAGGAATAGGCTGCCCAAAGAAGGTGTGGGTGCCCCATCCCTGGAAGTGCCTGAGGCCAGGTTGGACTGGGCAGCCTGATCTGGTTGGGGGGAGACAACCAGCCTGTGGCAGGGGGGTTGGAATTGGGTGGACATTAAGGTCCCTCCCAACCCATCCATTCTGTGATTCTATGATTACTTGATACCTGATGCTTGTCAGCTCTGGCTATTTAAGACTTATACTGTCAATGAGACCAGCTGCTCAGTACCTGATGATTTAACATCAGCAAAGCATGAAAACCTCATAATGAACAGCTATTCTCTCCAGACATCAACAGAAATTCAAATCCAACATTTTCCCAGGGCTTTAATTTTAACTGCCAGGCCCTAGCAGAGATTCAGCTAATTGTTCTCTAACAACTTTCTAACTACTTTTACTTCAAACTGTGGTTCAAAGGTCCTATGAACAAATAGGTTTCTTCATCCACTTACTTCAACTACATAGTCCAAACTTTTTGAAGTCTTTCTATACTCCCTACAGTGCAACAGGGGTCCCTGCCTCCCCACGTTTTCCAGCAGCCACTGTTGTGTCAAGTCACAGTATTTTATGCCCATAACATATAAGTACATACGTATCCACCACAATGCCCAAGATCTAATTTGCTGAAACCGTACAGCTAATTTGTCCACATTTTTCTTGGATCCAAAGGCACACAATACCTTACTTCTCTGATTGGGTGTACCTTTTCAAAAAATAACTCATTAAAGAAATACAGTAGAAATAACCATCTTCATAGCATCCTATTTTCCCCCATTAATGTGTATGACATTGTAAAAACTGAGACGATACTGCTTTTTTAAATCTACTACATGAATTTTGTAAGTAGCATACATAAGCAACCTGCATCTAAAATCCACTGAAGAGTTGGCTTGAAATGAAAAACTAATGTCAGCCTTGATTATGGACAGGATTTTTCACAGTGAAAGTAGTATAGTGCTTATCTAATACATACTTATAAAACACAAACATCCACATTGTCTGAGCACTGAAAAGAGCAAAATATGAGGAAATGTGCCTATATTGTACAGGCCTATACGTAATTTAAGATTTGGTCGAAGTATTTTATTTACATATACCTACCTATATGTATAAGCAATATACTGGCCTTTCATATGCAGAGATGAAAACTAAACAATGTTTATTGTATGCTTATATCTATTAATGTTAAGTTTTTCCAAAGCAACACTAAACTGTTATGCAAGTATACTGCAAGCAATTAGCATGTGAAGGACAATGAGATGGTGAAAGGGAAATAAATAAAAATGGAAATCAGCAATCACAGTGATCCAGGCTTTTGCATACCTCCTGTTTCTGCTGTCTATCACTCAAAAACTGCTTAAAATACCAGTCACAATTTTCTCGTAGCAATCCTCGGAGTCCCAGGGCTGGTGTTGCCAAAGCTTCATACAGTGCTAATGCATCTCCTTGTTCCAAAGCTAGGTCAATCTTGGATATGGCTGCACACGCTAGCAACAGTAAAGCAGAATTTTCAGAGAAACATTAAATAAACAAGTCCCATCACTTACATAGCCTACTGCTCAGAAATAAATACTCTTAGATCTGATGGGTGTCAAATTAGGCGTGTAATCTGAATAGAAGACTTCCAAAGCCAATTGCAAAGCAGTACGTCAATGAGAGGCTGAAGGATGGACATAATATGCGTTACTCAGTGGGATAGGAGGGTGGCACATGAAGCTCCAGCAGCAACACAGACAATCCATCCTCTTAAAGAAGGGCAGCAGAAGTCAAAATAAATACAGCTTACAACTACATACGTATCAGTAACATGTTCAAACAAAAAACACAACAGAAGAGCTGCCTCCCATACATGTTAGCACTCCAGAAGCTTTCTGCTTGATAATGAAAGCAAGCAGGAGCACAGGTATCATTTTTAACTGTACTTTCAATCAGAATTATTATTTTAGCATGATACCTACTGTTCACTTTATTGATGTTTCCCTGAATCTCAGCTTGAGTCAGAAGTTCTTCATATACATCTCTCTCTCTCTCTGAATTTTCTGAGGAAATCTGAAGATAAAATTAAAATGAATCAGTCTCCTTTGTCTTCACAAAGGAATTTTACAATCCTGTCATGGAAAAAGTCAGTTAGCATAACTGCCTATACAGAGCTGTGAGAGAGGGAGCCCACCCATCTGTGACCTACCTATGCATAAAGTCCGAGAAGTACACAAACTCCAATACAAACAGTATAGAAACACCTCAATCCAGTTTACAGGCTCTATATGAACACATAGAGCTCCAGAATGTGGAAAGCCAACAACATGCATAGGATATTTGTTATGAAGCGCTCTAAAATTACCCGGAATCTTTCTGAGGGTCAGTTGGTTATTCTCGCCATTTCATTGTTGTAAAAATATATCATTATTGTCCAAAAATTCCCAATGTGTAAAGGCCTATATGAATGCTGCATGTACACATGCAACCCATAATTCAGACAGCTGAAGAGAGTAATGCAACTATTGCTGCCTGTCTTCTACAATAGGAAAACAGATTACTGGGGCCAATACTAGAATATCAGCAGGAATAAATTCCCCAATACTATTCACACACAACTGTAACACACACACTCTACGTTCTCCTACAGTTTAAAACTACAACATAAAATTGCAAAACAAACAAATAGCTAGTTTAAAAATATTTATATACCCTGTTTTTAGCATTCTCCATCTTGTCTTTTTTCGCCCTGTAGAGAGTGTCTTGGTAAGTAGATTCCAAGAGATCATCAAGATTGATTAGCATGGCATTAGGGTTCTTCATCGCCACAAGAGTGTCAGCTGGAACCTGGTGGTCAATTGCCTCGTTAATGGCAATGACAGCAGCATGTACTGAAAAAGAAGTCACAGCCTGTTGATTACTTACAAACATAACAGTCCTGTTAAACATCGAGAACTTGACTGAAAGTGAAAAATTATCTGGAAGTTAACCAGAAAGCAAAGCCAGCAGGATTTTGTGCTCCTGACAAAAAATGGTGGCCTCCTTCCCAGTAGTATATGTCAGCTAACCAAATCAGTGCATGTCAATCCTCTTCCATCTTCCAGAAAGTCTGCATTTTCTTACAGCAAGGGGCATTAAAACTGACACTTAGTATACAGTATGTTGATCTGAATAATCACAAAATGAAACCTACATGCTGCTTCATCCACAGAGAGTTCATTTGCTAGAATTCCTCCAATCTTGCTGAAGGCAGGCATCTGAATACCATACTTCTCCAGTTCAAGCCTCATATTACTGATTTCTTCCTCTGAAACATATATTAAAAAAGTGTTGCAGTCTAAAGTACATTAGGAACCAGCTCTCCAATATCAGCTGTTGCTACAGGAAAGGCTGAAATAATTACAGTAAATAACAAGTCATTGTTTCATTTATACTTTGTGTATAACTCTGCAAAAGTAAGCAAAATAAACAGAAAATGCTGTCATTTTGGACACCTTCCTGAAATTTGTATTTATCCCAGAAACTCATACAGAAATATTCTGCGTTCTTTCCCATGAGAAAGCATTACATAAATCTAGAAACACACTCCATTATGCGGAGGTGCTTCAAAGACGGTGGCCAACAGGTCAGGAAAACGCCCAAACAATGCTTTTTTTTTTTCCTCCTGAAGAAAAGGGGATGGAGAATATAGAGACACTGCTGATAAACACCAAATAACCCAAAAGCAGTGCTGTAAGTTTAGCCTCTCATAGGTACGATTAGTAAATGTTCTGCAGGAAAATAAAGCTTTTAAATCAGGTGTGTCCTCAGACAGTAATCTCACCAACACAAAACACACCATCAGCTGCTTCTGCAACAATCAAGCAACTGAAACCCTGAGGAGGTATTTTTGTGTGGGCATGCGCAGCTCTGCTTTAAACTGTTAAAGGAGACCAGAACTGCTTACCAAGTACCGAAGTGAAACCTCTCCCAAGGGGATAAAGGTGACATCAAATCATCTTTCAACAGGAGTGAAAAATTAAGGGGCTGTTATTTGTGAAAACAATGGTAGTGAACCAATGACTATTTATCAACTTGGCTAAGAAGCACCCAAAACAAACCTTCCACCTTAACTTCTGGAACTCTTCACAACCATTAATCTTTAATTTAATTTGCGTTTAGGAAGCCTACATTAACAGTCTTTTCATTGATCTAGACAATATCTCCTACAGCTGAAATAAAGGCAGCACATATTGGTACAAATTTTATTTTTTTATTTTTATTTTTACCTGTGAAGTCCACTTTCCCATATAAATCCTGAATTTGCGGGGCAAGACCCAATTTGAACAGGTACAGGCTACAAAAGAAAATAAGTGATGAGAACGAGTAATTTTTCCTCATGGTTAATTTTAAGATATCATAATTTAAGAGATAAAAAGACCAAAGGAACCATTCAAGCATACCAACCCATATAGCAGCTCACAACTACCAATAACGTACGAGGTGATCCTCCTCTCTCCTTCCCTCAGCTGCACTTGACTTGCTCACCACTCTGAAGTCTCCATAGAATGAAGATGGAAGGGACTTCTGGAGGTCTTCTTGTCCAACCCCACTGCTCAAGCAACATCACCTTCAGCCAGTTGCCCAGGACAGTGTCCAGACAGCTTTTGAACAGTTCCAAAGGAAAGGATCTCCTAGCCTCATCAAGCAACCTATCCCACTGCTTGGTTACCATCACAGTAAATACAGTGTGCCCTGATGTTCTGAGGGAACCTCCTGTGTCTCAGTTTACACCCATTACCTCTTGCCTTGTCCTTAGAAACCAACAAATAGAGCCTGGCTCAGTCTTCATTACACAATGCCTTCAAATATTAATATACATTGATCAGATCTGATCCTTCTTGCCCCTGCAGGCCGTCTCTTCTCCAGGCTGAACTACCCCAGCACTCCAGCCTTTCCTTATACAAAAGATGCTTCAGACCCTGAATCGTTTCAGCAGCCCCATGTCTCTCTTGCACTGAGGAGTCCTGAACTGGACACAGTACTCCAGGTGCGGCCTCATCAGTGCTGCGTCGAAATAGTCTTAATAAGGTGATGTGACTTACTAATATGACGTAAACACATTCACTTGGTCATTTTTTCTCCCCGTAATTTCAATGAATTAATCTGATTAACAAAGAAGTTGATGAGGAACAGAACTGATACAAAGCTAAGACAAATGGGACTGGGAAAAGAGAGGCAAGTTCTCTGCTTGCCTGTCAAGCTGGCTCAGCACAGCTCATGGACCTGTACCCTCTAGTAAAATACCTGATCATAAAGGAACATTAAAAATTACTAAAAAAAAAAAAAAAAATAACTGTGCCTCAGATGGAACTCAGTTTTAATTTGCATGGAAAATAAGCAGACAATTGCACATTTCTACATTACCTCAACATGCAATATCTAAATTTCCTGCATTTAAATTTCAGTATCTAAAGGGAGGCTGTAAGAAGGAAGGGGCTAGACTCTTTAGCAGGGTAGCGATAGGAAGGGGAAATGATTTCAAACTTAAAGAGGGTAGATTTAAGCGGGATATAAGGAAGAAGTTTGGTGGAATTTGTTTTTTTCTTTTTACAGTAAGGGTAGTGAGGCACTGGAACAGGTTGCCCTGAGTGATGGTGGAAACCCTGTCCTTGGAGATGCTCACAATCAGGCTGGACCAGACTCACAGCAACTTGATCTAGCTGTAAATATCCCTGTTCATGGCAGGGGAGTTGGACTAGTAGGACTTTAAAGGTTCCTTCCAACTCAAAAGATCCTATGATTCTATGACATTAAAAACAAACACTAGATAGTAGGAAGAAATTCTTTACTCATAGTGGTGAGATGCTGGAAAAGGTTGCCTGGAGAACACTGTGGACGGCCCATCCCTGGAGGCATTCAAGGCCAGGTCGGATGGGGCCCTGGGCAGCACAATACAGTGGGGGGCAACCAGCCCGTAGCAGGAGGATTGGAACTAGATGATCTTTAAGGTCCCTTCAAACCTAAGCCATTCTATGTAGATCTTCACTCCAATCTGGTACAACAGCTCTGCTAGAGAATTCATCCCCGTTCACCCTTCAGCCCAGCCTTCTTTTCCTCACCTTTCAGCTTTCCACGCAGATTTCAGAAGGAACTGGAGATTTCTGCCTAGCATGCCTTACCTGAGTGCATGAATACAATAGATACAGCGTGGCATGTTCTTGCGATCATAGATATCTGTAGTTTCTGGGTAGAATATCTGAAGATGAAACAAAATTAGCAGTCTGAATGATACATCCACTACATAATCAAACGTCCTAACTGTGCTAAGACCAAATCTTCTGCAGTACACTAACGAAACAATCTACAAAACCAAAACTCCTCACGCTTCTCTGACCCTAGCACATCTCTCCTGTGTAAAGTCATACTTTTGTTTTTTCCCCACATCTTCCACCCAAACCAAGGCTCCTTTTTTCCTGCCCAAGTTCTACACACATGAAAGCACATTCCCTTTCCTTCATGTGCCCACACAACACTACCAAGGTCCATGTATTTTCAGGCAACAGTGTTTATTAAACTCCTCTGAGCTATCAGGCCATTCCTATAGTGTACCCAATAATTTATATTTAAGCCATACCTGAATCTATTTCAAATTAACTTAAAAACTTCATTGGCAAATGTGAAGAAATTGAGAACCTACTGTTTTCTGTTGCACTGCTTCTTTTAATATAGATTTCTGAAAAACTGCCACAATCTAACTGCAGCTCAGATACTGCACAATAGAATGCAGAGTACAAACAACATAGCGTAGACAGTATGCAAGATCTGTGGTATGGGATAGAAGAGCCAACTATTGTGCACCTAATCATTCTCACTCACAGCAGAATGGAAGATTTCATCAAGTTCTTAGATAGAAATTCTATACAGATGCAAATCTAGAGAATGAAAAAACTAACTATATTAACTCTGCTGGTTTTAGCGCAACAGGAGATGCTCCCACAGAATGCAAAGTTGTTTTTGAGATTACATACCAATCTGCACATACAACACAGAAGTTACCTTAGGGAGGCCAATCTCAGCCATGGCATTTAGCCACTGAATTACATTATCAGTGTGCCGGAAGTGGAGACCAGTTGCCTGAAATAAAAATAGGCAGAAACAAGAGGACATGCAAAATATCACAGCTGACAATACAGACAGTGAAAAAAAGTGCACTCAAAAAAAAAAAGTGTCAGAAGTCTTCTATATATACACAATTATATTGCTTATTTAAAACAATGCAAGTTCTTTCACAGCTGTAAGCTCAGACATAAAGCTAAGAGTCCACAGCCCTCACATCCAATATTCTCAAGCAAAGGAGACATTTCTCATAGAATCATAGAGTGGTTTGGGTAGCAAGGGACCTTTAAGATCATCTCATTCTAACCCCCCTGCTACAGGCAGGGACACCTCACTCTAGACCAGGTTGCTCACAGCCCCATCCAGCCTGGCCTTGAATGCTTCCAGGGAGGGGGCACCCACAGCCTCACTGGCAACTTGTTCCAGTGTCTCACCACCCTCACAGTTAAGAATTTCTTGTTGATACCTAGCCTAAATCTACCCTCATCCACTTTAAAGCCATTTCCCCTCATCCTGTCATTACACGACCTAATAAAGAGTCCCTCCCCAGCTTGCCTGTAGGCCCCTTTCAGGTACTGGAAGGCTGCTATAAGGTCCCCCCAGAGCCTTCTCTTCTCCAGGCTAAAGAGCCCCTGCTTCTACAGCCTGTCCTCACAGAGGAGGTGCAGCAGCCCTCTGATCATCTTCATGGCCCTCCTCTGGACCCGCTTCTGAGTTAATATAAAAGAACTTTCTGCTTATTCAGTCCACGCCTCTGTCTGCACATTTTCCTATTTGAGGCCTCTACCTAACCAAATATCTACAGCTAGCAGCTCTCACCTTATATCTAGTCTGTTCCCTATCATAGATTTTCTTCACAGAAACCACTTTGGGGGAGAAAAAGTTTCCAAGTTTGGCCAAGTAGACACCATTTCTCAATCCTTCTTCCAGTTCTGTTGTGGGAGGAAGCTCCTCATTCAGACAGGCCTCCATCCATCTGGAAGTGCAAGAAGAATAAAGTATAATTCCAATTTGTGAACATAACCCCATGCTAAGTAAGTTCTATGCTGCTACTGCTACATCACTCTCCAGCACAGTATTTATTTAGCATTAGAGGCTGAACATCAGTACAGCACTATCAGATAATGTGTCATTAAGATATTAGTTAGTATTGCTTCAGAAAAAATATTAAGTACAGAGCCCAGTAGTCAGTGCTTCAGAAGTTAAGATACCATCTCACCATCATATTCTTCCTCCGGCCCATGATTTAGCTGCTGCTCGTCTACACATAGTAGCCAACCTGTCTTTGTAACTCACTTAAATTTTCTTCTCAAGTACAGGCTCATCTCACACGTATCTCTTTATTCAGCTTTCATAAAAGATTTGGTAGCTATTTCAATACTCTGTACGGCTGGTTCAAGGTCCTCTCACTGACCTCTTACAATGTTGTCATATTGGCCAGGAGTGTAGGCTTGATATTTCACTCCACCCTACCATACATTTCAAAAGCAGAAAAGGAACACGCACCTCTGTGGTCTGACTTAGTGACAGAGTTTTGACTTTCCTCATAACAACGGACTTTCCCATATCTTATTTCCTTCTGTTTCATTTAATGGTGCTATTATAGTTCCTCCTGACAGTTAGTGTTGGAAGGACCTTAAAACCCCCACAGTTCCAAACCCCCTGCCACAGGTGGGGCTGCCATCCACTAAATCAGGCTGCCCAGGGTCCCATTCAACCTGGTCTTGAACACCTCTGAGGATGGGGCAATCACAAACTCTCTGGGCAGCCTGTGCCAGGGCCTCAATACCCTCTGACTAAATAATTTATTTCTATACCCTCTGACCAAATAATTTACTTCTAATACCTAATCTGAATTTCCCCTTTTAGTTTAAAGCCATTCCTCCTTGTCCTATCATTATTAGACTGTGTAAAAACTCTCTCTCCTTCCTACTTGAAAAGCTCCCTTCAAGCAACAGACAGTCATAACGAGGTCTCCCCTCCCTAGAGCCCTCTCCAAGAGGAACAAGCCCAGCTCCCTCAGTCTTTCTTCACAGGAGAGGCTCTCCAGCCCTCTGATCATCTTCATGGTGCTCCTCTGGATCTGCTCCAACAGCTCTATGCCTTTTATGTTCTGAGGACCCCAGGCCTAGATGCAGTACTCCAAATGGGGTGTCACGAGGGCACAGTAGAGGGGGACAATCTTCTCCCTCATCCTGCTGTCATCCCTCTCAACGCAGTTCAGAATACAGTTGGCCTTCCAGACTGCAAGCACACACTGTGGGCTCATGTCAAGCCCTTAATCCACCAGAAACCCTCTGTCCTTCTTTCCAGTAGAAGGTCAAAATTATTTCAACATATCACAGGTCAGAAAAAAATAAATCTGGCAGTATTTAACATGCTTATGAAAACAGAATACATTCCATAAACACGGAACAGGGACCCAATTTCAGAAGCACATCTTCAAGTAAAAAGATGGCAACTCAGCACAACTCTACCATTTGACATCATTGCGAAAATGTAGATACCATGTTGTAATGTATGATGCTAGCACTTCTGTCAGGGTACACAAAACAATCCTTGGGCTCTTACAAGTGTTGTACATCAATGCCCCAGTTTGAAAGCTTTTCTCTGTTTTGGCACTTCCAAAATGACATGGAGTTGAGAGAAGTCATAACAATCCAGGGAAAAAGGACCATAGATCTATTAAGGACCCACAGAGAAATATGAAAGTACTTGGTTTTCAGTTTAAGAGAAGAAAAGTCAGGTTAAAATAAAAATGTGTAAAGGGCTACAGATAAGAGAAAGAGAATAATCTGTTGTTCATGTCCATCAGCAGTTAGTAAGATAATATTACACCAAGACAAATACAAGTCAGGTAATAGTAGAAACTTTTCAGCGGTGAGAATATCAGAGCACTAGAGCAGTGAAGTCCTTGTCACACACACAAAAAAAACCTTTAAGAGCATGTTAGATAAGCATAACAAGAACTTTTACTGGGCATAGATATTTTTACCTCCTTCAGGCAGAAAAACAGTCTGGAGGACCACAGAGTTGAGTTTTTTGGTGTCTGTTTTAAAATGAATCTATCCAGTCACTCAGAAACACACAGGAGGTAAGCTGCATCTAAATTATTCCCCTTACAAAAATATCATGACTTTAAAAGTTCCAGGCATTTGAAACCCCCTTATTCTTACCTCTTCGCTTCCTCCAGATGACAAAGGTATTCATAGGCTACATTCTGGCGCCGTCTTTCATCCATTTCCTCTGCTGTTAATCTCTCATTATCCAAGACAGCTGCAAATAGTCAAATAAATACTCTCAGACAGAAGAGGACTGAACATCTGTAGCAACTGGACAGATCAACACAATGAGAAAGGCATTACAACAAAGTTGTGATGATGGAAGGACTGGCACAATAGAGAGGTGCTATAAAGGAAGGAAGAAGATTGCTCACCATATCAGAAGATTCCAGGTTAGCAGGGGAAAGCTTCACCAATGAGATATCTCCAACTAGAGATTCTTCCCCAATGGCAGTCAGCCCCTAAATGAGGTCTAAAACAAGTGCAGCCAGGCTCCACCCCTTCCTGTCCCACCGCTGAATTGCCTTCACCTGTGCTCCCAGGGCTGACCAGTCCATTCCCCAGGTGCTCAATCAGTGACTGTGAGCTGTGACTCAACAGTTCCCATACCAAAAATCATATCCAACCTTCCTCACAGGAATTCACCACAGGCATAATTTGTCTCAGAAAAATAAAGAAACAAATACATATATTCTTTGCAAGTAACAAGAGACATGGTTTATGCAATAAGGGTGAAAGGGTAAGGAAGTTTGCCATCTTCCCTCTCTGATTTCTCAATTTGACTTTGATTAAACTTTTCCTCATCTTCCAACTATCCTTTATTTTCTTACTTCCTTCTAGCTTTGCCTTTTTTCCTCCTCAGTGACACACCTCTCTCCACCTACCTACTGATTTTGGCAGTCAAGATTAAAGGACAACTGCATATTTTCACATCGTGTAATTTCTTCTATACTATTATATTTCATCCCTAAAATTACAGAAATGCTCCTCTCAGCCATCACCTGGAGGATAATAATTTAGATCCACAACCTGCATATCGTCTTCAGATCAAACTCCTACAGTTATATGCCTAAATCTTTCTGATTTCTATGTGTTCAAACACTCTTTCCACTCACTGCTAAGTACCTCCTCCATTCTCTCATGTTGAAAAAGCCATATTTTTTTTTTAAGGTTTTACAGATCAACGTGACAAATAGGAAACACTTTGTACCATCATTAGTCAAAGGTTAGCTTACACCTGAAATACTTTCACCAAACAAAAGCAACGGATGAGGTATCAACCACAGCATTTGGGATCACGCAAGGCCTTGGTAAGAACTGCCAGGACGTCTCAGAACCCGGGTGAGGTGCCCACACGCATCTTTCCCATTACTTCAGCCTTTCCCGAAGTTACAAGAGCTGAAAACGGCTTCACGCCACGCGGTAACGTACACGAGCGAGGAGCGCTGCCGCCTCTGCCCCTCCCGCAGACCCCACCCGCGGCCGCGCCCCGACCGTCTCTTTCGCCATCTCCCATCCGCCGCACAAAGTTTGCTCCATCGTCGCTCATTTTTGACGTGACGTCTTGCACAAGTGACCATACGCCACAGAAATATCGAACCGAAGCCTCCCTCTCCAAAGTAAGCATATTTTCGAGGAGATGAAGGCGTTCCATCTGAACGTATCCGATTGATTCGGATGGTAGGTGAGGTACCGCTGCCGAAACAGCACGGAGGCGGCCGGATCAGCCTGCTACGGCAGCGGCCCGCCGCGCCTTTCTCCTGCCGAGATTGCTCCACCAGCACAGCCCCCGCCCCGCCGCGCTCCCCTCCCCGCGGCGGACATGTTGGGCGAGGCGCGCAGCGCTCCCGCGGCACACGCGAGCGATCCTCGCGCGGGAGGCGAATGACGGCCCCGCGCTGCCCGCCCGCCGCCTTCTCCCGGCGCTCTTCTCCACCACCCGCGGAAGACCCGTCGAGCTCGAGCGAGTTCGCGCGACCCACGGCACCTGCCCCGCGGGAGGCTCGCCCCGCCAGCCCGGGGAACGACGCTCCCCCCGCAGGAGCCTTCGCGCCCAGCAGCGGTCGCGGGAAGAGACGGACCGCGCAGGCCGGGCTGGGCGTCGCCGGTCAGGATGCCTCCTGGCGGCGGCGCCGATTCTCGGAGCCGAGGCCCCCGGTACTCACAGCCGTAGTGCGGCCGGGACATGCCCAGCCCGTCCACCTCCTCCGCCGCCATAGCGCTGCGCTGGTCCGGGGCCGGCCGGGAGCTGGGCGCGGCTGTTCCTCTTCCTGCAGTACCGGGTGTGGCGGGGGAGGAGCCACGCCGCTCGTTTCGTTGCCGGCTTCATCCGCCGGGGTTCGGTTGAGAAGCCGCCTTTGCTCTGCCCCGCCCGCCCCGTGCGTATCGCTGGGCAACAGTGTCACCGTCCGACCCCCGTTCAGCCTTTGCTGTGCATCCAAACCTTAAGAACGTTCAAAGTTCTACAGTTAACACAGAACGTAATACTGAGGAAAGGAAAGCTGGGATAATACGAAGCCATACGCTTTAAGAATATATAGGCTCAACACCGAAGGATTGAAAATGGAAACGTATCATCATTACAAAGACCAGCTTTACAAACCAGATGGAAAGATCGCCGTGGATCTTGCAAATGCACAAATCTGTGTGCATTTCTCCTTTAAAAACAGGGACACAAAAACGCAGCAGCGTTGATCAGAACTACAGAATGATTTTCACGTGAAGAGGAACTACTTAAATTACAACTTTACCGTTGACAAAAGAGGTACCCAGGAGAAAAAAGGAGAGGGAAAAAATGAGACTGAAGAAATGATTTCTTCATTTCTACTCATAAAATATAGAATAGGTAGTCAAAATTTAAGCAAACAGAAAAATTAAGCAAACAGTTTTAAACCAGATAGAAGGAAGTATAATTTAGAAGCCCAAAAGAACAGACTCAAAAAGGAATCACATACATTCAGATGTTGATCAAAGGCAACTGAACGCTCAGGAGGGGTCACACCACTGAGCGAGAAGGGACCCTTCTCCTTGGTTGTATTCTCTGCTGCCCGGTGCTCTCAGCTGAGCAGTAGCACACATAGGGCCTGGGCTTTGATTCAGTTAACCTGGTTTTGTTAAGAACGCACATAACAACCCTGAGGAAAAACAAATTTTCCTGTTAAGTCACGTTAAAAGAGAAAAATTAATATAACCAATAGACCATATTATTGAAAATAGATTCTGCCAACAATTTGGGAAGACTTCAACACCCAAGAACTCTGTCAAAACTCATGCTTTTATTATAAACAGTTATAGCTCTAATTGTTAACGGTTATGTTACTGTACATGTGACTGCTTTGCAGTTATGTGCAGTTATGAGATGAGAAGACATTTAAAGCAATGTTCATATGTAGACTATGGCATGCAGAACTGGTTATGTTCCCCCCAAAATTCTGTAATATTGTTTGCACAGTCCTACAATCCTTCCTCAAACAAACAAAAATATCTCACATTTACCCTCTTCTGTAAGGTTTATTATTTCACATGGTCACATTTTCTGGATGAAACTCTTTAAGGTTATACTTAAAGTGATTACTCCACTCATTTACAATTTCTGGTCTCTGTTACTGTCGCCACTGACTAAAGTTCGTTAGGGTTTGTGTTTATTGCTTCTCCTGGCTGGTTTTGTTGTTGTTGTTGTTTTTTAAAGCATACAACAGCCAGGTAGCCTCACAAAGAACATTTCAAAAGTTCAGCTTTCAATTCCATTCAAAAAGAAAAAAAAAAAAGGACTTGGCGCTTGGCCTTAATCACCAGGGCTATGCTGGGGAAATGAGCTCCAAAATTCAGGCCTTTACTGAAACTGCAGTTACGTTCTTTTGAAGATGTTTATTGGCCAATTCCTTTACAAGAAAGATTATTTTTGTGAGCTGTGCAGCAAAAAAATGCATTTTTAGAAAACGTGAAGGCTGAAACTGCGATTCCATGATCACCTGGAGATTCTACAGGCTATAGCTTACATAACGCCTTTAACATCTTCTGTCCTCTTCCAAACAGTACAGTATATGCAGTTATCTCACTTGTCTAGATTTCTAAAGTGTTATCGGGTCCTGCATTACAAAAAAGGTTGGGAAATAACAGCCTATTCAAACAACCTTCTGCTTGGGAACTTCTCACACATATTCTAATTTCTGGCAAAACAATGTCTGAAGACAGAGTAGAATCTGCTCTAGGTCCCATTTAGTAAGAATTCCATGTCATCGCTTATTCTCTCTGTAGCACACATGAAATTCTCAGACAGATGAAATAAAACATGTTTAGCGCCACTCTACATCTTAACACCCTTCATTCACTGAATCATAGAATATCCCAAGTTGGAAGAGATCCATAATTATCATCGAGCCCAACTCCTGGATTTACACCTGACCACCCAAAAAATCAGACCGTATGTCTGAGAGCTTTGTCCAGACACTTCTTGAACTCCAGCAAGCCATAACCACTGCCCTGGGGAGGCTGTTCCAGTGCCCAACCGCCGATTGGTGAAGGACCTTTTTCTGATATCCAGCTGGAATCTCCCCTGGCACAGCTCCATGCTGTTCCCTCAGGTTCTATCATTGTTGCCAGAGAGAGAACAGCGTCTGTTCTTACGCTCCCCCTCGTCAGGAAGCCACAGGATACAATGAGGTCCCTCCTCAGGATCCTCTTTGGTCTGAACATGACCCTTCTCATCCTTACTAGTCCCTTTTTTTTTTTTAATCTATTGCACTTCATTTCTTCACAGATTTTTGGGACCTTTCCTTGCAGAACTCATTTATTCAAGATGTTTAAACCTTATCCTCTGTGTCTGCAACAGGCTTTAGATCCCTATTCATTTTCGCTGTCTTTAGCTACATTCTGTTCTATAGGCCCTTGATGCCCTGTAGAAATTTAGATGGAATTACCCTAGTTGAATAAGTCCATATATTTTACACACACATACACAAGTAATATATGTAAACACTTATATATAAATATATATAAACACACTTACTGCATACGTGTATATATGCAAAACATATTTATATATCCAACAGCTGCCTGGGACACAGACCTGTGTGCATGCTGTCTGCAGGACTCTCCACGGAAGCCTGAGAAGAAGTGACAGAAAAGGAGGAGCCCAAATCCTGACCAGTCCTGTTATAGTCCATGACCTGTGGCTATGGCAGAGCCACAGGCTGCCAGAATAGCAGATGAGCACTTACTCTTTGGAGGCAAATGAGCAATCTCACCACTCCAAGTGACTATCATGAAAACTTCTCCTTCCCACACCATGACAGTACAACATGAGCAAGCTGGCAAGAAGGTTTCTTGAGCTGCAAAACCACATGTTTTTCCCCAACATCAGATACCATTTCTTTCATCTGAAGCACCTGTGTGGCCCAGAAGCTTCACAGCTACCTGGAAAAATACCAAAACATTGCACAATCTGAGATTCACCTTGTCAGTGGTGTAGACTAGCTGTTGTTTGTTTTTTTTTTTAACTGCTTTGTAAAGCTGTTTTGGTTCCTCCATACTTGTTCTCACAAAATCACAGAATTGCTCAGGTTGGAAAAGACCTTAAAGATCATCAAGTCCAACTGCAACCCAGCCATACTACCCTAACTCTAACAACCCTCCGCTAAATCATGTCCCTGAGCACCACATCCAAACAGTTTTTAAACACATTCAGGGATGGTGACTCAACCACCTCGCTGGGCAGCCTATTCCAGTGCTTAACCACCCTTTCTGTAAAGAAGTTTTTCCTGACATCCAAACTAAACCTCCCCTGGCGCAGCTTGAGGCCATTTCCCCTCATCCTGTCACCTGTCACCAGCGAGAAGAGACCAACCCTGCTCTCACTGCAATCACCTTTCGGGTATTGGAAGAGAGCAATAAGGTCTCCCCTCAGCCTCCTTTTTCCCCAGACTAAACAGCCCCAGTTCCTTCAGTCACTCCTCATAGGGCTCATTCTCCAAGCCTTTCACAAGCCTTGCTGCCCTTCTTTGGACCTGCTCCAGCACCTCTGTGTCCTTTCTGTATTGAGGTGCCCATGTAGGCTAGCTATTAAAACACTTTGGGAACCAATAGCATAATTTAAGTCCTAACAAAGCTGCAGTATTTAGCTGTAAACAAATGAGTGGGGATGAGCCACAGATTTACAGATTGTAAAGCAATGACACAAAACATGCAGTCTCATCTCGTAAGGCTACAGTTATCTTACCTAATACTATCCATCAGATGCATAACACTCACCAACAAGGAAGGAATTCCAATGCCACATCTCTATTTAAATGGATTTGATTCACTGCCAACAACTCACTGACTTTACTTTCCCAAAGATCAGCCTCCTCCCACCTCCAGCTCTGACAAACAGACGTTCCTTCTGCTTCACAAACTTCACATCCTGTTCACCCCTGCCCTGCCTGCAAGGAAGGCATTTGGGATCCTCACTTTTTTTTGCGAAGGAATGCCACTATACGCTTCATTTTTGGCTACAGAAGACCGGTACGTTTAGATTCAAGATTTCTTCGACAGGTCAAACGCGTAATAGGTATTTACACACATAAGAGCACCAGCAGGGGCAGGATGGAATCAAGCCGGGCGCAGCCCACCGCTCCCATCCGACTCGAGGGCTCGGCTAGCGACTCCTGAGGGCTCTTCCGGGAATTCCGTGCTGCCGCCCATCCTCCCACAGCCCCGTCCTTCCCCGCACCCGGTGAGAAACATCCCCCACAGCAGCAGACACCTCCCCGTCCCCCTCAGGGCGAAGAGCCGCCCGCACCACTGCGCACCCACTGCGCAGGCGCAGCCTTCCCGGCTGTCCTTGCGCTGCACTGAGCTGCACCCGGCCGCGCAATGATTCACGAGCTGCTACTGGCGCTGAGCGGGTACCCCGGTGCGGCCTTTACCTGGAGCAAGCGCGGTGGGCTGCAGGTACGGCCTCTCCCCTCCTCTCTTCTCCCCTTTCGCTTCTCTTCTCCTTCACCGCTCTCTTTTCCCGCAGGTGTCCCAGGAATTGCCGTTCTTACACCCCAGCGAGACCAGCGTCCTGAACCGTCTCTGCCGCCTCGGTACCGACTACATCCGCTTCGCCGAATTCGTGGAGCAGTACACGGGACACGTTCAGCAGCAGGTGAGGCTGCCGTCCACCGCGGTGCGGAGCGGATGATGATCTGCACTACTGCTTTTATCACAGAGGGCCGTCGGTACAGCTCTGTGCCAGCACAGACAAATTCACCGTCCCGAACTGTAAGGTTCTGTGTGGTGTAAATGAGAGAGGGTGCAGAACTGCTTGTGTTGAAAGACGTGACGGAGTGCATCCACAGAAGAGCTAAACGACTCTGTTCGTTTTCTTTTGTGTTTTTTTTCCTGGTCGTTTTATGATTGTTGAACATGCATTTCAGAGTGTTGTGACCATTGGCTGCTGGTGTAATGTTGCAGGAAGTCCCATTACTCATCAGACCTGTGCTGAGGACCTGATTTTATTGTTCTGTTTCAGGACCATCACTTATCTCAGCAAAACCAGAGTGGATTGCATGGCATTTATTTGCGAGCATTCTGCACAGGTCTTGATTCAGTGTTGCAGCCATATCGACAGGCACTGCTTGACCTGGAACAAGAGGTAAAGGAGAGAGACCTGGGGCGAGAGGCTGTTTGCTGCTGGCACGTTGTGGAAGCTTGTTGTTTCTGCCGTTCCTGTATTGACCAAGCAGTAGTAGCTAAAGAGACAACAAGATAGCCATTCTCAAAGTGGAAAGGAAACTTTCAAATTGTTCCTGTGAGATGCTATTGTAAATGACTGTTCATTTTAATAAGCTGTAATTCCCCTCCACATACAATTCAGTAAGTGCCCCATCAGCCTCAGAGCCTGGTGCTGTTTCACGCTATCATGGCTTCTGTTTTCAGTTGTGAAGGTTCTGATAAAATCCTCTGGGGCTTAGCAGCTGTTCTGTCTTAGGTACTGTCGTCATCCAGTAGTTTCATTAAAAGTTACAGCCTAAATGGGACATAACGTGATAGGAAACATAGAGCCAAACTTGCCTTTTTACTTATCCATGCCATATTTTAATTTTCATTAATTGCTTTGTTGTTCTTACAGTTTCTGGCCGACCCACATCTTTCCATCTCACATGTTAATTATTCCTTGGACCAGGTAATGTTGATGAACCTGTTCATGCTAATGGTTACTCTTGTCATTCTGTAACACGTCTAATGAGAATGTGAGTGGTGTAAACAAGGTTTAGTCTTTCATCTTACGTCATTTCTCCTTAACATCTCCAAATTTATAGTCCTGTAGTCATACTTAAAGGATCACTTGCACTTTGACACAAAGCATAGGTCCTCCTCCTCTACCCTGGCATACTCCTCCCAACTTCTGTTTATTCTGAACCGCAGCTGGAATACAGTGGCCTAATGACCCTTGGTCCAGGTGAGGATGGACACTGTTTCCCGTGATTTTTCAGGTCACTGACAGTAGTTTCCAATTTGAGTGGAAAGCATGCTAATGGTTTGCTTAAACTGCTGTAATCACCTGTTGTCCGCACTTAACGTAAGTGTAACTTTTCTCTCCTTTGTGCTGCAGTTTCAGTTACTCTTCCCATCCGTGATGGTTGTGGTGGAACAGATCAAGACTCAGAAGGTATGGTAAAATTTTAGCTAGTCTCTCTTAGCAAGTTTCCTCTTTATCTGATAAAGTATTTCCTGCCTTCATCCCAGAACTGAATGCTAGGAAAGAATCTGGTTTCAGTTAATGTAAGTATTGAATGCTTTACAAATCTCTTTACACTGGATTTGACTTTTTCTCGTTACTATTAGCAAGATGCATTTTCCAGTCACAACACACTTCACACTACAAGATGCTGCTAGTTGGAATTTCTTCTTTTCTGATTTTGTTTTCTTCCATGCTCACTTGAATTAAAAAAGGAAAAGGAGTAGCTAATGTTTTCAAAGTCCTGAGAGGCTTAGTTTTCATCTAGGGAAGCTTTTGAGAGAAGCTTACATAGAAGACTTCTTTCCTCACCACACAGAGTATGTTTAATCTCTCTTTCTGTCAGACCTGTGCAGTTCTTCTTGTTAGCTGGAAATGTAGTGTTTAAATGCTTGAAAAGGTCAGTACAGATCCAAGTAATAATCCTAGTCTAACCACTTTTTCTTTCTGTAGATTCATGGATGTCAGATACTGGAAACTGTCCACAAACATAGCTGTGGGGGGTTGCCTCCTGTTCGCAGTGCTCTTGAAAAGTAGGTAGATGCAACAAAACTATTCCGTTTGTACGTAATACCTGACGTTAGTATCAAAGTGTTTTCTTACTTGTAAAAGCAGATGATGCTGCTCAAATCGGGCCTGTGTGATTTAAAAGGGCAAACTGTCACAGTCTCCTTTATTTATCCAAAACAGATTCATGGCAGGAATTAAGGCTTTCTCCGTATTTCATACTTTGAGGATCTTACTAGGGCATCTTTTAGGGCTGAAGTCTACACGAAATGTCTTGGATACAGCAGACGTTATTGTTTTTATTCATCCTTTAGAAAAATAAATTTCACTGGATGAATGTTGTTATGTCTTTGTGCTCTTGGGAAGAAAGTATGTACCACGTTGCCCAGCTGATGAACTGGACTTTCCAGAATAATGTACAATGAGGTTTTGATTACTGTGTGCAGTGGACCCACTGTCTATTTCTTTTGATTTCAGGATTCTGGCTGTGTGTCATGGAGTCATGTATAAGCAGCTCTCTGCCTGGATGCTGCATGGATTGCTACTAGATCAACATGAAGAGTTCTTTATCAAACAGGGCCCTTCTGGGAATGTCTCTGGCCAACCCGAAGATGATGATGATGACCTAGGAATTGGAGGACTTACAGGAAAACAGCTACGAGAGCTGCAGGACCTGGTAAGACTGTTAAGTTGTAGCTTGGCACCTTTAGTCATCAGGTAACTGAAGAGGAAGTACTGTTTTCTGCTTCAGTGCAAATGATATAAATGACCAGTCATTCTTGAGACCCGATGTACTGGGTCTGGCTGGGGTGGAGTTAAATCCCCCACAGCAGCCCGTAAAGGGCTGTACTTTGCACTTGTAGCTAGAATGGCATTAATATCACACCACTATTTTGTGTATTACTGAGCAGTGTTGGCATAGTATCAAGACACTCTCCAGCCACTCCAAAGCCAGTGGGCTGGGAGTAGGCAAGAGGTGGGGAGGAGACATTGCAAGAGCAGCTGACCTAAACCTACCAGAGGCATATTCCATAAAGTACACTTGACAATAAAAGCTGGGCAAGGAGGAGAGGCTTTTATAATGACAATACATGTCCTGAACAACTGTGATGCCTGTTGAGGCCCTGTTCAGCAAGACACAGCTTAACATTGCTTGTTGATGGGAAGTAGAGAATAATTGTTCTCTCTATGCTTCCATCTGTCTTTTGCTTGTTTTTCCTCCTTTTTTTCCCTTTCTTTGATTAAATTGTGCTTATCTCAGCTTGTGAGCATTTTTTTTTTCCCCAAAGTGTTTCTCTTTTCCTTGGAAAAGGGGGGGGGAGAGAGAGTGGTGTGGTGGAGTTCAGCTAGCCATTGTGAAACCATCACATCTGATAGGATGGCAGATCAAGAGAGTATCGCTGCAGGTTGCAGCTAGGCATTAAGAAGAGATACATATTGGGCCCACGTGGACAAACTTGGGGGCAGAAAGCCATATCAATAGAATATGCATAGACACAAATAATTTGAAGTGCTGTACTCATCCTGCTCTTTTCTGATTCCTTAGCCAACAGCTATCTTCCACGCTTAGTGAAGCATTACGGCATTTGAATAGTTACTGCATCAGGCTCTAGTGAGAAACAGCTGCAACTCATGCTCTAGTTTACTGTGAGAAAATATTTCCTAGGCACCAGTGGTTTAGTATGTTGCATGTAACTCTGTGAATGCACAAAAGATCCGCTGCAGTCACACCTCACATTGCATAAAATTAAGTGCCTTCTATAAACAGTCTTTGCTGAGAGCAGATTGCACACAGGCAAAAACAAGGAAAAGCTTTAAAAGGCCATGGAAAACCAGTTATTTTTAGTGTACTCTGATATTTATTTAATACCTTTGCTATATAAACCTGGTTTTCTCAACCTTTTTCTCTCCTTGTGCTTTCTGTCTTGTCCCTGGTGTCTCTGACAGCGCTTGATTGAGGAGGAGAACATGTTAGCTCCATCTCTGAAACAGTTTTCTCTGCGAGTGGAGATGCTGCCATCGTACATCCCTGTGCGAGTTGCTGAAAAAATCTTGTTTGTGGGAGAATCTGTACAAATGTTTGAGAATCAAAATGTTAACCTGACCAGAAAAGGTAAGGAGCATCTTTCTTATGGCCTTCATTCAGCTGTGAAAGACTGTCAAGTATCTTCCAAAATACTGTATGAATGACTTCTTTAACAGTCACTATTAAAAATGATAAGCTTCAGAAAATACAAATGGCTGTGCCCGATCAGAGCGATGGTCCACGTGCTCTGCTTCTAATTGAGTGCTAGGGAAGGATATAAGCACAGCATGAGTAAAAAATAGTTTCCAAACATAACTTATAAGTTACCATCTGATTTACTCTGGAGAAAAAAAGCCACTGTAAAGATCATGTTGTCCTTTGAGTTTATATCCCTGTCTCTGAAGGGTTCAAACAAATGCAGGAGCATATCTTGCTCTGAGTGTGTGTGTGTTGCAGAATGGCATCACAGAGTTAGAATGCATGCACAAGCATGAGAGATTGATTGCAATGTAGTCCCAAAAGTGGCTGGGGAAGACAGGTGATCATGATGGAGCCTCAAGGACAAAAGCAAAAAAAAGACAGTTCCAACTGATTGTTCTCTTTGAGGGCCTGATAGGTTTACATTGGAAGATGCTTTTCCGAAATACACTGCAGCAAGAGAGGAGGACTGCTGTGGATTCTTGATCTTGAATTTGTCTATGTAAAAATACTTAAGTGACTAATGCCAGTGCAGATAACAAAGAACCAATTGAATTGGACTGCTTTCTTCTGTTTGTAGAAGTGAGGAGTGGTTTCAAAAATAATAAATTCCCAAGCCCAAGCAATGGGATACAACTGAAAGGGACAGAGTATGTGGAGAATCAAACTGACTGGTTAATACAGCAGAAAAGTTCAGGGTTCAATGATCTAGCTGAGTCCTAGGAAAAAGGGCTGTTTGTTTGCATAGAAAATCTTTTCCTTCCTTCTTTTCTTCTCTCCACTTCTGTGCTTACATGCTTCTTTTTGTTTTTTGTTTTTTTTTTGTCTGATACTGCAGCACTGCTGTATGAAGTGTCTATTGTGTAATAGTATTTGCAGTACTGTCTTGTACTTGGTACTTTGGGGCCTCCACAAATCCACATTCCTCTTGTCTGACATGACATTGTGCTTCCTGGGCAGCCTCTGTCCCACTGTGCTGGAAAGGGTCTGCACTTATTTGAATAGTATCTGTTATTGTTCAAAACTTTTCTCGTTGTTGCACAGGCTCCATCCTAAAAAACCAGGAGGACACTTTTGCAGCAGAACTACATCGACTCAAGCAGCAGCCACTCTTTAGTTTGGTAGACTTTGAATCTGTGGTTGACTGGATACGGAGTACAGTTGCTGAGGTAAGGATCCCAGGTAGGGTAACTATATAGGTTGAAGAGCTTTTGAGTTTTGTGTGAATGACCAGGAGAAGGGAAGCTGTTTACAATCAATTAAAACAGGATGGTGAAAAAAGCAGTAGCTTTTATGTTCTTATCAGGCTTAGTGTCGTGTTATTCCAACTTCTAATGATACAAAGACTTCAACTAGTACCAGTCATTTGCAGGGAATTTTAAAATACTGATTATATCACTTGTGACAACTTCAAAACTTCATGCTGTGATTTCAGTATAACGCTTGGCCTTTTACTCAGACAAATGCTTTGTGGGTTGTTTGTTTTGTTTTAATTTGGGGGAAAAAAAATTAAAAACGGGAAAACATGGGGAGCATAGAAAAGTGAGGACAAATAGGATTGGAATGAATTCACAAGAATTTGGGTTGGTTTTTTTTTTTTTTTTTGAGTCTTCATGTTTCTTACTGGTATGCATCAAGAGTATTCTAGTTAGTAGCATGGGTTGCCCACACAGGAGTCATCTTACCTTGTTCCTCTTTTGTTTTATATAGCATTTTATATATGTGCATTTAAAATGTATCACAAGTATTTTAAGGCAGTTACTGAATTTTATTGAATAAGTTCAGCTGTATCTGAGGAGAGATTTCTTGTTTTGTTTATTGTATCTTCTCAATAGCATCTTTGGAAACTGATGGTGGAGGAATCCGACTTACTAGGACAACTGAAGGTAATGTTACTGCTAACTTGTTTTTACGGAAGTAGCTTAAAATTGGTGGTGTGGGAATTTTTGTTTGTTTGCTTTGTTTCATTTTTTTAACAGCCCTTTTCCAGTAAATGCTTTACTGTCTTATGTTTTGTACTTTCTTTTAGGTAACTCTATTTTCATTTCCCAAGATCTCAAGTATGAGTACAGTGGTAGAACTTGGTCAGAGACAGAGTTAGAGGAGTAAATGTATGTGGTTTTGTGCTTTGCATCTTGGAGCTTCATTGTATTGCTTGCAGTGCATTGCACTGTAGACTTTCCGGCCACTGGATGAAGTTTAGAGCTTTCCAGCTGTGTTTTGAAATGGCAGAAGTTGCCCAAGTAATTAAAAAATAAGTGTTATCAGTTAGAATGCTTACTCTTTCTACTCAGTTTTTTATAAGCTTACATACAAAAACTTATCTAAACAGATTATAAAAGACTTTTACCTTTTGGGAAGAGGCGAGCTGTTTCAGGCCTTCATTGACACTGCACAGCACATGTTAAAAACACCGCCTACGGCCGTAACAGAACATGGTGAGTGCTGATTACTCATCTACAAAATGTCCTTTCTGTGCTCTGGCAGGAAAATAGCTAAGTCCAATGCAGATTTCCCCATTTTATCCTCTGGATGTTTTCATTAGTTTTGAAAGAGCAGCAGCACTTCTGAATTACAGTGTAATACACGCTGGGCAAAAAATAACATCTTTCAGTAACTTTCAGATGATAGGTTTCTCTCCATATCGAAGAGTGGAGTTAAAGTAGTGGTAATAGTGATAGTCTTTTATGGCCTAATGTAAATAATAGATGCAAAATAAGCACTATCTGCATCTTGAGTATTCTGTTAATATTTGTGTTCTCTCTCTGTCAGATGTCAATGTTGCATTTCAGCAGTCTGCTCATAAGGTACTGTTAGATGATGACAACCTTCTTCCTTTGCTTCACTTGACCATTGAGTATCATGGAAAAGAGCACAAAGGTATCTAATTTGCATTTTTAGTAACGAGTTAAGAGGAATTATGACAGTGACCTTGTTTTCAAATCCTATTACCCTTGTGTGGAGTTAAGAAATATTAAATTGTTTTCCTTAACAGCCCTGTGTGATACCCTAGCCTGCTTTTCCTCATCTTCTTCTGTTCTTTCCCTGACTGAGAGGAAGACTTAACTGAGCACCTTATCTGTTTTCAGATTCTTCTCAGACTCGTGAAGGGCCTTCCCGAGAGCTGTCTCCACGTGAAGCCCCTCCATCTGGCTGGGCAGCTCTGGGCCTTTCTTACAAAGTTCAGTGGCCACTGCATATTCTCTTTACTCCTGCTGTTTTGGAGAAGTAAGTACTAGGTAGTGTCTTCATGTCTGGAAGTTACCTGATCTCAGGCACTCAGTATTTTTTTCCCCTCATAAAGGTAGAGCTCTAGCACTTTAGCTTGCTCCCTGAACCTTACTCTTTCTAGTTGGTCATGTTGAAGTTACTTGTTGCAAATAAGATTATGGCAGATATGTCAGCCAAACAGATTCGTCAAAACTTTGCCAACTCTTCTCTGGTAATGTTAGAATTACTTTGTATTTTTTAGATCAATAACCAATACAATCAGAAATCTGTTACTCTGAGATGGGCTGTTACTTCATCTACCCCATCTGTTGGCAGGCAACTACCTGCCATTTCTCTTTCCAGTCTTACACTGTTGTGTTCTCCAGTACCTGTACCCAAGAGAGTTCTGTCCTAAACAACTTTGTTATTTTTTGACTGTAGGTACAATGTTGTGTTCAAATACCTGCTCAGTGTGCGACGGGTCCAGGCAGAGCTACAACACTGCTGGGCTCTCCAGATGCAACGTAAACACTTGAAGTCTAACAGAACTGATGCCATCAAATGGCGCCTGAGGGACCACATGGCTTTCCTTGTGGACAATCTTCAGTATTATCTCCAGGTCAGGACTAAACAGAGTTGAACTTATATCGTTTCATTAGGAACTGATAGAAATTCATGCACTGAAGTTTTAAACTATAACTTTTCTGAGTTCCCAGATTCAGTGCTACAATTATACAGTTAATGGATGTGTGAATCAGTAGAGTTCTAAGTGTTAATGGAAATGCAAATGTTTCTGGCTCTCTAGTGCTACTAAGGAGCCCTGAGAAACCCCACTTATCCCTGAAGCTGAATCATTAAGATTCTGTCTCGTTCCTTTGCCCCTTGAAGTGAGCTCTACTTTGTTCAGTAACAAGGAGTTCTTTTGGGTGGTTTTCTGTGTGGCTTTTTTTTTTTTTTTTTTTTTAATTGAAAGAAGCCATTTTATCACTTTCAAACCTAAACAATAGTTAATAGTAGCATAATTTTGCGAGAATCCATTTGTTAATAGCTACAACAGTAGAATCTAGCGGGCCTGACTTTCTGGCTTTCTAGAGTAATGGCTTGAGTTCTTGCTCTGCAGCCTTTGCCCTGATGAGCACAGCATGCAGGCTTTTGCTCATCACTGGTGAAAATGCATAGCTAATAGTGGTGACTACATTGAAAAATAGTGCTTTGTAGCTGAGAATCAAATAAAGAACACAGTAACACTATTTCTATGGAAACTAGTACAGAAACAGGTTGCTCAAAGTCATACTTACTAAGTACTTTTTCACTAGTTAGAAAGCAACTGTCTGTCTACTTAGTTAATATTCAGGGATCAATTCTTTTCTCCCTTATTACTGTACTGCTGTTGTATACAGAGCTCTATTAATGAGGCAGATAGAAGTTGATGCTCAGCCTCTACTGTAAGAGTAGTGATAGGAAAAGCAAACTTCTTACACAACTTCTAGCTGGTCTGGGGTACTCCTATTCCTCAAGGAAGCTGTTAATGAAAATTCTTTGCATGTTTATCAGGTGGATGTACTTGAATCTCAGTTCTCACAGCTTCTCCAGCAAATAAATGCCACACGAGATTTTGAGAGTATACGACTGGCTCATGATCATTTCTTAAGTAATCTGTTGGCTCAGTCTTTCATCCTACTAAAACCTGTAAGTAGATCTTGTTTTCACTTCTTTTCCACAGGTTGTTTTGGGGACAGGTAGAAGCGAGCAGTTTTTTCCTTAAGAAAAAAGGCCTTAGAAATGCCACAGCTTCTTTAACATCTTCCTTAGTGACTGCTGAAAAACATGGTATTAATATCATCTTGATTATGAATGCTTTAATTTTTGAGGTACTAAAAACAAACTTTTTCTGAGGCTGAGCTCTGTACATAATTGGTAACTTGTACTTTTTTCCATACAGGTTTTCCACTGTTTAAATGAAATTCTGGACCTTTGTCATAGTTTTTGTTCTCTGGTGAGTCAGAATCTGGGACCGTTAGATGAGCGTGGAGCTGCACAACTCAGTATTCTGGTGAAGGTGAACCTCAATTGATATGGTCTTGTTCATCTCCCTTGCAAACATCTAAGTTTAACTTTACTCCTGTTCTAAGCTGAGATCAGACCTTCTGTGTGAATGCTTACAATTACTTGAATTAATCAATCCCTCCTGGGTAGAAAAACTCCATGTGCACAGAGGGGAGGTATGTGCAGATACACAGAAATTGCAATCCTCTTGAAATATGAAGGAGGTAAATAGTCTGGTTTTACCTCTCCTTCTGGCTACCTAGCACTTAATTCTTTTGGCTGACAGGTTACCTTATAGTGGACCACAAGCAGAAATCTTTTGCAGTGATACTTTTCTTCAGGATGCTCAATGATTGAAAAGGCTTTCCTGAACAGGTTCCCTGTAATTTGTAGGGGTTCAGTCGTCAGTCATCGCTGCTCTTCAAGATTCTCTCTAGTGTTCGAAACCATCAAATAAACTCTGACCTGGCTCAACTGCTACTACGTCTGGATTATAACAAATATTACACACAGGCTGGAGGCACCTTGGGCAGGTAGGAATGGCTTCAGGGGCACTCGCAGAAGTATCCTAAGACACTCGAAATACAAAGCATGCCGAACAATTGTAATTAAGCAATGTTCATTTCGTAAGCCAGAATTACTGGAAGCAAAACACTGCAAAGTACTGTGACAGAGAAGTAACAAAACCAGACTGACTTGGCTTCTGGTTTTCATGTGTGCTTCCCCCCATTGTTTTGAGCTACCTGCTAGTTAATCTTGCTGAAAAATGGTGATGTGCATTAATAGAGGGGAGGTCCTTTAAATCTGTTAATATGTTAATATTACAATACTTCTCTTGCAGTTTTGGGGTTTGAGCACTAAGACCTTCAAACTGCGACCAACAGCAGAGTAAGCAGTGAAGCCTGTGCAGCTGGCTCTTGCCTAGTGAAGCACTGTCAAAAAGAGCTGGCAGGAAGTGCCACCTACCTTCAACTGCCTAGTGATTACAGAAAGCTTCTCCGTTTGTTTGGAACTAGTACAAGCATGCTTTCTGCAGTCTTCATATGCTCATAAATGCTTCCAGAGAGGCAGTCTATGCTACTTCCAGAAGTGGGGGAAAAAAAACAACAGAATTATGTCTTGGCTGTTCAGTTGGACTGTGACACTTGGCAAGCTGGAATATGGAGAAAGTAGTCTGTTGTTCTTGACCATGAATGAAGTTTTAGCTTTCTTCAGAAATTGGACTCGTCTATCGTAAACCAGTTTATTCCACGTCTGCTAATCAAATACTTACCTCTATGTAAAAGAAAAAACTCCAATAGCATTTTGAGGTAGACTGGAAGTGGATGAAGGAACAGAGTCTAAAGAAGTTTTTTCTTTTACAGTGCACTGTTCCACCACATCAGTATAGTTAAGTTTTACAGAGAAAGCATGTGACATTGCTAGCCCAGTCCTTAATGTATTTTAACATGCTGGAATTATTCACACCTGTTAATATTTGCACTGTTCAAAGTGCAGATCTCCCTCTGCTGACAGAAAAAGGTGCTAGAACTAGTTTCTCCCTCACTTAAGACATCATCTGTAAATGTACCCTGTTTTCATTCAAGGCTATTTAGAATGCTGCTCGTGACTAATGTACTGAACCGAAATAAACCTTTGGCATGCACTTTTTTTTTTCCTTCACCTCAGGCTCCCAGCAGTTTATTTGTCCTAGTTTCCTTTTCTTTTCCACTTTTGTATTGCCAGTCTGTGCTGAGGCAGGTTAATATCTGTGTAGTCAAAACAGGAGGGAAGAAAAAAAAGCAGCCAAAACAAAACAGTACTTTGTCCTCAAAGTTCTTAGCGGTCACTTCAGCAGTATCTCGTTCCAACAAGTTGTAGCAGTACACAACATTCTGTTCTTCCAAAAAACAGAAGTGGTGCTGATGCCCTGAACTCAGTCATATGTCCATCCTTCTGTAAAGAAAGTCTACCACTTTTCCATCCCTTTGTAATTGACTTTTTGTGTTGGGGTCAGGTATTAGAGGAAGTAGAATATTTAAGCTACTCAGTCCAGACAAACGTAAGCATTTCTCTTCTATCTGCCCTCATCTAGGTAAGGCAGATAAATTAGAAGACCCAATAGCTAACAGAAGAGATCGAACATTTATTTCATGATAAAAGTTCAGCAGATAAAACTATATACAGTAAACCATGCACACTGTCCAATTCCACAAACATTTAAAACCTGATTAAAACAGTCTGCACAACGGTGGGACAGCAGGACAAAGTTTCAGCTTAGTGAGAGACATAGTCATGTTTGTATTTTGGATGCTTGTTGTAGCCTACTCTCTCTCCAGCAATAAGGCTCTGGATCACCCACTCTTGTGAGACAACAGGCAGCCTTAATGCTTCTGCGCACTTCAAGACAACAGCTGGGCAGGAAAGATCAGTCACCACCACATCATAAACACCCAATGCAATATCTGCGTATGAAGAAAGAGGCACTGGTCAGGTAAAAAAAAAAAAAAAAACCAAAAAAAACTCTTCCTTGCAACAGCAGATAAGTCTGTTTAACTACCATACTGCCATGCCATGAATCTCCTTAGCATCTCCCATTGCTAGCCTATGAATTCTCTTAGAAGTTAAGACAAGCTGTACAGCAACACTGGGCATTGGAAAGTAAAGGATTCCCCCTAGTGCAGACAAGATTACAAGCAGGAGCAGATAACCATGCATTCTGACCACAGGCTGCAATACTAGGGCCTACATCCCATACAGAGAAGCAGCAAGTTGAATGTGTATACAGGAATTCAGAAGAACATGGAAAACATGGAAACAATTCTAGTGGCCTACAGAAGGCCCAGAAGCAATTTTTTAAGGCTGATAGCCTGTATCCTGAATTGCTGTAGCATATCATTCACTGGAAGTTAGAGCTTCTGTATGTAATCTAGATTACATTCAGGTGAGAGCTAGTGTCAGCATTTTACCCTACTTTATGCTTATAAGCCATCCTAAATGATTTTTAAAACCATACCGGAGAGCACAGCAGCATAGGATTTCCAGCTACTAGAGAAAGCCAATGAGTACCTTTGTTGTTAGCATTTGAAAAATGCTGTTTAACAGAAGATGCTCCCCCAGTCATAAGGATTTCAGACCACAGATCCAGGAAGTTCTGCTGCTGATCTGATACCAGGAGAACCTTCAGGTTATGGAATAGGTTCTCTCGTGGGTGCCTGTGGAAAAAAGAATTGCAGACTGTTAAAAAAAAAAAAAACTGGTAATCTTCTGTCCTTCCAATATTTAAAGGGAACTGATAAACAGGAGGGAAATCAACTTTTTACATAGGTAGACAGTAATAGGACAAAGGGGAATGTTTTTAAACTAAAGGAGGGAAGGTTTAGTAGACATCAGGGGGAGGGCAGTGAGGTGCTGGAACAGGTTGCCCAGAGAGGTTGTGGATGCGCCATCCCCAGAGGTGTTCAAGGCCAGGTTGGATGGGGCCCTAGGCAACCTCATCTAGTACTTGATCTGGCAGTTGGCAACCCTGCCTGCAGCACAGGGGTTGGAATCCAATGATCACTGAGGTCCCTTCCAACCCAAGCCGTTCTATGATTCTATGATAATCCCAGATTTTATTTGAGGACCACTGTTTACCTCCCCATGTCAACTGATTGGCTCCCATATTAGTACTTCTGATATTTTAACAGCACACATTCCTGAAATACCTGGAACAATTTTCCTGTATTTACAGATAGTAAACAGCTAGACCACACTGGTAATGTGTGTATGTATACATGTGGGCATGCACATGCATGGGTGCAGCCACCTAAATGCAGGGTTAGGCTAATCTCTCTGATCCTGAACAACCTATTTTGTGCATATCCAAAACACCTCAGCTTTGATAGGACCAAGCAATCTAGCATCAGTCTCCAGACCAAGAGACTCTAGGTATTTGAAATCTGCTTCTGTCTGCTCACCACTGTCTCCAAGAAGTCTCAGAACAGAACGGGATTAAATTCTGTAGAAATGCCAAGAAAGCATCCTGAATCCAAAACTTTTTTCACTGTAGCCAGTGGAAAAAGCTGCAATAGTATTGCTCTCCTTTATCAATTTCCGAGCTATTAGAGAGATCAGCTAAGTGAGTGAGAAGTCTTGCCTGAATTTCATCTTTCTTAAGATGACTAAAATCTCTTTTCCTGGGAGACTCTTTTTGTGCATACAGCAGCCAAATCCACCTTGGTGCTGGAGCTACATCCAAGGAAAAGAAATGGAAATGCTATTTCTATACAAATGGCAAACATGGGGAGCAGTACTATAGACACCTTCAGTACTTGCAATACTCAAAAGCTAACCAAGCATAAGATCTCCTTAAATCCTTGGCCTGTGCACTTACATCTTGGTTATTACTTATGGCACTTACCATTCTAGCAATTTTTGCTCCTGCAGGCTATAACCAGCTGGCAAAAGGTAATTCCGATAATTCTGAAGCTGGTTAGCGTGACAGCTGTCATAAACCCAGATATGAGACACACAAGGGATCCCTCGGGCAAGGCACAGCAAGTATTTCCGTGTTCGACAATGCTGATCCGCAATTAAAAGACACTGATATGCTGCATTACACTTCAGGATAGATAAAAAAAAATCATATAAACTGGAAATAAAGGGGTTGGAAAAAAGCCTTGAAATTATCTGCAGCTGAACAGTAAGGAAGAAAACAATCAAAACACTCTTCATGGTTCTATTATGTGAGAAGTGAATTCAATTCAGAGACCAGAATAACCTGTTCCAAGCTGTGGAGCACAGGGTAAAAACTCCACCTATTGTTTTATATCATATCTCTCTCTTCCATTTCAGATAAAGGAAGAGAAACGTCTTTTAAACTGTGACTTTAAGTCAGTAGAGAGGACTGTATCCTCAGGCAAGATGCTCCAACAACAGTTTACATTTTAATAAAAATCAGAATTTTTTTTTGGTGAGGAAAAGTTTAAAAAAAAAAAAAAAAAAGTCTACCATCTGCCCTGAAGTCTGCACATCATTCTTCTGGCTTTGCCTGCTATTTTATGCTCTCTAAATAAAACTTCAGGAAAAGAGTTGTAAACTAAACAAAGAAGTTAAAGATTTATTCTGGGTGCTATCATTACTTGTAGATTGTCAGCATCACTACATCAACCTTGAATTTCACACAAGACTAGGATAAATCCTTTGTATAAGTTTAAACAGTAAACTTCAATTATTTGATAAACTGGATTTGTTCTTACAAATTCAGTAGATCAAATGCCATGCTTGAACAAAACTTAATAGATTACAGTACTGCTGATGGGTACAACTACAATATCATTTTTAAGGTCTTCACCAGCTGTAAAGTAAATCTGTATTCTGGTAGCGTTACTTTGAATCTCTGAAGTTAATCGGCCATATTACTAAGAGTCATTTCTTTATAGACAGGTAATCAAGACAACAAACTTGCAGTAAATTAACTGCCATTTTACGTGGTGATCAACTGCTGGGTTAAGCTGATCCATTATAATCTATAAAAGCAGCTGATACTCAGTTTTTATATTTTGCTATATGCATAGATATACACACACACAGACACATAAATATGCATGCATTGTGTTTGAGATCCAGCCAGCCAATATGAACTTCTGTCCTTTGTGTTTATCTAGACAGTGACACTTCTGTAATGACCATTTTACGATAATTGTGATTATTGGTTGGATGGTCACACTCAAAGAGTTGTGGTCAACAACTCAATGTCCAAGTGGAGACCGGTGACGAGTGGCATTCCTCAGGGATCAGTGCTATTTAACATCTTTATAAGCAACATTGACAGTGGGATCAAGTGCACCCTCAGCAAGTTTGCAGGTGACACCAAGCTGTGGGATGCAGTTGACAAACAAGAGGGAAGGGGTGCCATCCAGAGGGACCTGGACAAGAAAGGTGGGCCCATGTCAACCTCATGAAGCTCAACAAGGCCAAGTGCAAGGTCCTGCACCTGGGTTGGGACAGTCTCAAGCAGCAATACAGGTTGGACAGAGAATGGTTTAAGAGCAGCCCTGATAAGGACTTGGGAGTGTTGATCAATAAAGGTTCGACATGAATCAGCAATGTGCACTTGCGGCCCAGGTGGCCAACCATATCCTAGGTTGCATCAAGAGAAATGTGACCAGCACACTGAGGGAGGTGATCCTACCCCTATACTCTGCTCTTCTGATACCCCACCCAGAGTACTGCGTCCAGTTCCGGGCCCCCAGCACAAGAACTACATGGAATTGGTGGAGCAGGTCCATGAAGATTAATTAGAGGGCTGGAGCACCCCCTACAAGGAGGGGAGGAGAGAGCTAGGGCTCCTCAGCCTGGAGAAGAGAAGGCTCTGGGGGGACCTTTATAGCAGCCTTCCAGTACCTGAAAGGGGCCTACAAGAAAGCTATGGAGGGACTCTTTATTAGGTCATGTAACAACAGGATGAAGAGAAATGGCTTTAAACTGGATGAGGGTAGATTTAGGCTAGGTATCAACAAGAAATTCTTAACTGTGAGGGTGGTGAGACACTGGAACAAAGTTGCCCAGTGAGGCTGCGGGTGCCCCCTCCCTGGAAGCATTCAAGGCCAGGCTGGATGGGGCTGTGAGCAACCTGGTCTAGAGGGAGGTGTCCCTGCCTATAGCAGGGGGTTGGAATGAGATGACCTTAAAGGTCCCTTTCTACCCAAACCATTCTATGAGTCTATAAATTCCATTTGTCTGTTCTGCAATCTGAAGTTTCCTCAATATATATTGACTAGCCACCTCACATCATTCCTCAGATGAGGGTATACTTTCAGCTGCTTCTTGATGCCTGGACAGATTCTGACAGCTGTTTTTCCATCATGAGTTATTTATTAAATCTGTTGCTTTTCAGTTTCAGCTGTTGTCACCTCATAATGTGTTTTAACAGGAGCTATCCTACCCATCCCATTTTACTTGACTCCTACTTAAACTATGCAGCATTTCTCCTGGAGAGAAGAACTGTCTTTAGCTGTTCAGATTCTGCAGGTAATGCCTTAGAATTATCATCGCTAATTCACAAAGTAGCTTTGGAGACAAGAACATGGAGCTCCAGGTGGAAGACAAATTGAACACGAGCAGTTGCAGTGTCTTTGCAGCAAGCCAGCCAGTATCATTGGCTGCATTAGGAAAAATATAATGAGTCAAGGAAGGTTATCCTGCTGCTCTATGCAGCGCTGGCAAGACCAGATCCGTAGAATTAGGTTTCACAGTACAAGAAAGACACAGACATCAAAGAAGCAGGCCCAGCCAAGAGCTACTAAGATGATCTAGAAATTGGTGCATCTGACATACAAGAGGTTGAAAAAGCTGGACTTGTTTAGACATATGAGGAGAATTCTAGGTGGTCTCACCAATGCATATTAATGACTGACAGGAGGGCGCATAGAAGATGGAGGCATGGTATTTTATGATATCCACTTAAGAAAACAAGATACAAACTTAAATACAGAAAATTCCATTTAAATATATATACATATATTTGAATTGGAAGTGGTCAAACACCACAACAAGATGCCCAGAGAGGCTGTGCAATCTCCAGCCTCAGGATATCCAACTGGACAAGGTCCTGAGCAACTTGCTCAAGTTGGTCCTGCTTACAGCAAGGTGTTGGAGTAGACAATCTACAGAAACTCCTTCCAATCTCAACTACTTTGACTATCATACTATAAATTAGTGAGCAAGCCTTTACCTGTGTTTCATTAAAGTCTTCCAGGATATAGCCAGCTCCTGCTCGCAGCTGCTGTGCTATATAATGTTTGTTATACGGAGTCATCTCTAAGAATTCTAAAACAGAAATAGGATGTTAAGATTTTGGCTATAATCCACTCGCATCCACAAAAAAAATAACAAAGGGAAACATGACTATTAGCTTAACTAGCCAAGTAAGCACCTTGTGGCTTTCTTTATGCTGAAGTTCACTGTGTAGAACACAACTACTTTAGTGAAGGCAAACTGCAGCAACCCATTCATACTTTGATGTCCCCTCTTTCCCAGCATTATCGCTTATCTCTCAAAATCTCACTTCTCATATTACATTTTCCTCAGACTGCTGGTCTCACCTTTCTTAGTTTGCTGAGCAGCCTTATAATCATCACTGATACAACATCATACATTTCAGGCTGTAAATTCTCTAAAACAGAGACTGAGTCTTAGCTCCTTTCTGCAAAGGATTAAAGAGCAAAAGGGTAAAACAAGCACTCACAAATGCCTGACCAGACTGTGTCCAGCCCTTTTCCTACAGCCACAGCATTCCACTTGAAAATACAATGGATAAGGTTCACCTCACCTTCTTCCTCCTCACTACTCCCTGCAGGACCATCTGAAGGCTTCTGGCAATTGACCAATTTGTCACTGGGTGTTGCCATGGTGAGGAGAAAGGCATAGCCCAAAAAGAGGGTCTTATTGTGCGGCAACGGTCCGTGATGGTCCTCCAGTACTGGGGGATCTACAGCATCTACACCTTCACAGGTGCTCACAAACTCTCCTGCTCTCACAGCCCCTGTGGAGAGATGGAAGCACCATGAGCATCACAAGTCAGGTTCAGCACAAAGACCTGTAGAAGGATTTAGGATACGTTCAACTTCAGTTACTTTACTGGAGAAGACAGGGAGACAGGACTTGGTTAGGATCAGGCTAGGATAGGTTGGTATCTTTTACCCTTACAGTTGCAAAGACTCTTCAAATCAAAACTAGCGAGTGACTAATGGAACAATATTTCAGGTTACTGATAAGACTGCCAAAGAAAGGGACCCTTCACAGCATTAAGTGTGAAGGCACTTTAGGACTTAATAAACAATTAGTTAAGAAAGGAGACAGGCAACTAAAAAGATTCTCACCAGGCTTTACTGTTGCTGACTTACGGCCACGTTTAGCTGGGGATTTCTCCTCCTCAGAAGCAACAAGTTTCCTCTTGCCAGAAAGCACACCTGGTGGCACACGCGGACTCTCCATCCCTTTACGAGTGGGAGTTGTACTACTGCTGGAGGTGCTGGGAGAGACAAGGTTACTGCGTCGCTTCCGCTTCCCCTCCACAAGATTATCTGTAATATAACATGAAAATTAACTTAGTCACCTGCTGCCATCTAACTCCATGACCTTCGCTCATCCAAAGATGGCTAAACTCTCGCTTCCTGCTCCGTTCAGCCCAGCCAGAGCTCCACGCATCTTCCAGCCCTTTTTAGACCAACCAACATGCAGCATGGCTTCCCGCTCTTCGGGTTTCCGCATGCGCTGTTCCCGCCCTCTTCAGCCCTACCCATCAGAGTGCAATAATGCTTCTTGCCTTTTACAGTCCAGCCAGTGAGAGCACGGTGTTGCTTCCCACTCTTTTCAGTCTGATCACAGCACAGCACTGTATTCCATCCTTCTCATTCCCACCAGAGAACAGCACTACTACTTCCCACTCCTTTTCAGCCCAACCAGTGAGTGTGGTGCCACTTCTTGCCTTCTCATACCAATCATAGCACAGTACTCGTTCCTGCCCTTTACAGCCCAGAGAGCAGAGCTGCATCCTACACTTCTCAGCCTAATCATACCACCAAACTGCTTCCCACCCTTTTCAACCCCAACAGAGCATGCTGCCGCTCCACACTCCTCTGATCCCAACTTACCAGAGTGCTGTGCTGCATCCTGGCCTTTACAGCCCAAACATAACACAGCACCTCCTACCACTCTTTCCAGCCCAACTGATCAGATCACAGTGCTGCTCCTTGCTTTTCTCATCCCAACTTACCACAGTACAGCGCTGCCTCCCACCTTTTTCAGCCCAACCAACCTGTGTGCAGTGCCTATTCCTGCTCTTTTTAGCCCAAGGAAAGCGCAGTGCTGATCCCCACCCTTTTTGGTCCATCTAATCAGAGCACAGTGCCACTTCTTGCTCATCTCAACACTGCTTCTCACCTTTTTAAGCCCAACCAATCGTAACACATTGCTGCTTTCTGCTCTTCTCATCCCAACCAATCATAGCATAGCACTGCTTCCCATCCTCTTCAGTCCAAACAATCCATGCACAGCACTGTTTCACTGCCCTTTTAGCCCAACCAGAGCACAGTGCTGCTTCCCACCCTATTCAGTCAATGAGAGCTCAGCACTGCTTCCCACTTTTCTCAGCCGAGCCTATCAGCATTTGCCACTGCTTCCTGCACTTTACAGCCTAACTGCGCAGTGCTGCTTCCATCCTTTACAGTTCAACAAATCAGAACACAGCACTGCTGCTCACTTTTCAGCCCAACCAATCACAACACAGCACTACTTCCTACCCCTATCAGTCCAACCAGAGTGCAGCGCTACTTCCCACCTTTTACAGCCCTAACCAAGCATGGCACAGTGCTGCTTCCCATTCCTCTAATCCCAACCGATCAGGCAGTCTTAATCAGTAGGCAGCTTCAAAGGCCTTGCTAAAGGCTAGGTAGACTACATCGACAGCCATTCACTTATCCACCAAACAGATCACTCAGTCATAGAAGGTGCTGATGAGGTTGGTCAGGCAGTACCTGCCTTCCATGAACGCACCCATGCTTGTCAGGCCTGATCCCCAGGCTGTCCCATAACTGCCATGCGATTGCACTCAAGATGATCTGTTCCATAACCTTCCCTGGCACTGAGGTCAGGCTGACAGGTTTGTATTTTACAGAACCTAACAGCATCACCCCTTACCTAGACTGATGTCAGCTGCCTTAGTCAGGGGGGTGACAGGTTCAAAAGGGCCTAGTCCAAACTGCTCTCGAAGCTTATTTCCTTGTTCCAGAGACAGGATAACAGCCATTCGCTTGTACCACTTCCTCTGGCCTTCCTTTTCAATGCAGTAATATAGTTCTCCAGACTCCTTCCGGTGTCCCTTCACTACACCTGACAAGACAGCAAATGACATTGTTAATTTAAGACACTCAGGTGGAGGAGCACTCATTTCTCACTGGATTGGGCAACTTGAGAACTCAAGGACTACTCTTACCTGCACTGAAGTACTCATCCTCTGAGAGCGCGGTTACTTCAGTCTCCAGTGGGATAGGGTCACAGAGTAAAATATCTTTCCCTAGTACATCACATTCATACCCATCATCAAAGAGAAGTTTGTACTTCCCTGCTCCAACATCTTGAGTAATCATCCCAGAATAGAAGTACCCATTTGAAGACCACTTTGCTACAACCCTGAGGCCCACAAAGCTGCTCCCAGCAGATGAGTCTGCACAGTCTGAAGGACCAGCAATCACTTGTAATGGGATTTCTGGAGAGTCACTTCGACGTAAGACACAGAAGCCAGATGTGTCAGATTTCTCCCCTCCATCTGGTAGGCGAACTGTACGAACAAATGATTTCTCCTCCAGTGATCCTGTAGTTGAGAGATCCTCTACAACAGGAATTCCAGCTAAATCTCTGTAGAAAACACAAAAACAGAAGGAACAAAAAAAAGTTACAAAACAAAATATTTGTGCTACATGCTTGCTGCTGCTACACGCTATCACCAAAAATTACCTCCTGAAACACTCAGTTCATTTTCCATCACATTACGACAGTAGCTCCCCATTCTCTTCCTTGACAATAAATAAGACTACAACCTCCTTTTCCCATGGTACCTTGTTCCAGTTGTTCGGGATGGTGGGCGGCCTCTTCTTCCTCGCCCACGAGGTGTCACAGGTGCTTTGCCACCCTGGCGAGTACCAAGCATAGAATCCTCCTCTTCCTCACACAGAAGTGCTGCTCCTGCCTGGCTAACTCTGAGAGGAGATGGTGGTTGACCAACTCCTTTCCTAGGGCTAGAGAAATCATGAGTTCAGTTAACCATTCTGAAAAGAGATGCCATTTCACTATACTCCCCCATTTTCACCATGATCTGACAATTGGACCAGGATTTTGCCATATCCCTTCTAAACTCTTAAGGAGCTTAGGCAAAGCAATGCATAAGGAAACTACCACTACTTTTTCAGAAAACCGATAGAAAAATAAAGATTATTTCATTGTTTCTGTTCATCAACATAAAAATCCCTGGTTTAAGGTCTACCCTGCTTCAAATTCCACTCAAGCCAGCTGTTCACTTCTGTAAAATACCTTATCTTCCATTCTCAAGGCTCTACACATACCTTAGTTTTCCCAAGACACCTCTGCCAATGGGTAAAGCAAACTCTCCACTTTCTGTACCACACACTTTCCCTTTGACAGCTCCAGTTCCTCGTGCTGAACTGCTGCTGCTGTGTGTGGCAGAGAGACCGCTGCTTGCTCCACTGGATGTGCGGTGGAGGCTTGAGGCCTTAGAAGAGAAGGAGCTGACATCACCAAGGTCCCCTGAGGTCAGCGATGAGCCAACTGTAGTTCTAGAGGAGGATGTGTCAGTCTCGCACTCCTGGCACTCCACTACAGGCTCCTCAGTTTCCTTATGAGAAAAAAAAAAAGCAGTCACTTTGAAGGTGATGAACTTGCTAGATGGAAGCTCTGCAGTCACCAGGCAAGAGCACAGACAAGATGAGAACACAATCATGAGACTGAAGACAGCCATGCAGATTGAGTCTAGACTGATCTATGGCAGACAGCAACTCTGACCATACAGTTGCTCCCATATGAAGACATCACATGAAAAAAAAACTAATAAGTCACCAGGATAGAGGTTGGATGACTACAAATTCAAAGCCATAAATTAGTCTGGCTTTGAATAATTTCCACCCTTTCAGAGTGGGAGAGTGCAACAACTATTTGAGATACTAGCGGCCATTGGTTACTAATAAACCAAGATCAATTTCCAGAGAGCTAGCATTTGGAGCTATTCAAGTTTCATGGATGTGTCAACAAAATATTGATACCAAATGTTGACAGATGAATTGAAAACAGTTATACAGTTGTGTTCACATAGCCTGTGCAAACACATTTAAGGAAATTTAATTCTATATTTTAATATTAGAATAAATAACTTCACGTGTAGTGACAAGTATGAAGGCATAACTGAAATAATTTTTCCTCTTTATGCCGTTACTCATTGTAGCAACGCAGCACAAGACACTTATGTTTTTTACCTGTATACCAGAATAGCAGTAAAGTTTTATTGCTAGCAGGCTAGTAAGATTACCATGTACACCAAATCAGCATCTGTTGACTATACTTTGAATTTCCCGACAGATCTTTTGATGAATGAATGGAACATACAGCAACACAAGTATACTAAAAATTGGCTTCGTTCGTGTGTGTTTAAGATGCTTTCTAGAATCTGATCCACAGGTCTCAGAAGTCTGTGGACCACTGGTGAGAAGTAACACAGAGCTGCAAAACATACTGAACAGCCTGAAACAGTTCAATTTTACAGGCAGATGTGACTTTTGCTAACAGAATTTCTGCTCATTCTGAAGTTTCCATTCTGACAAAATGGAAAGAATTTTGAAATAGCTAGAATCACAGAATCATAGGGGTTGGAAGGGACCTCCAGAGATCATCTAGTCCAACCCCCCTCAAAAGTCTTTTGTTCTGTTCCTTGCGAATTAAAACAAAAAGCATGTAACCAGAATACAGTAACAGGCACAAAACGCACCAGCAACACACAAACCCACACAGCTTTCCATGTACATAGAATGGTCTACACGTTTGCTCACGGAGACAAATTTGTCATCACAGCACACTGGTTTGCTTTCTGCAGCCACAATGTTTTAATTTTCATTACTCCATTCTTCAGCCAACATGTTTAGTTTAACCCTGGAAACAGGAACTTACCTCAACTACCTTCCGTTCCACCTCTGCGCCATTTACATAGTAAACGTCTGTTATAACACGGGTGACCACAGTGCGCACCTCTCGAATAGTTCGCACGTGTCGACGCTGAACCTGGCCTCTGGGAGGGTGAAGAAGGTTAAATTCATCCTCTCCCTGTAATAAAGAGGATAAATTAAAATCAAAACAGACAACCACCAAAATCAATTTGTGTACAGCTGTCTCTGCAGTACAGTTTTTTCCCCACACTACACACAAGCACTGTGGTAGGAAACCTTTCACCATCATTGAAAATCAGATACAACATGAAAGACCTTGAAAAAGGGAGAAGCAAATATTTTTTTCATTTGTTGAGGGGTAAGGGAAGGGAAATCACAGCAGTCCAAGGAGGAAACAGCTTAGTATGGCTTCTGATGTTCATTCCATATACTCTCAGACAGATCCAAAATCAAAACCATTATGTAGTGTATTTATGGCCCTCTAATCTCCTATTTCCCAGAGGGGACACAATTCTTAATTCAAGTTTAGAAAAGATAATTGTTGTAGTCCTTATAGTCTCAAGAAACCTGCAAAGTATAACTTCAAAGCAGTGACTTCTCGAGTCTGCAAGAAACTTTCTGAAATTCTAATTTCAAAATTATTCATCTTGTTAAAGTCTTTAACTAGAAGAGCTCTTCCTTGATGTGCTTACCCACTGTCATTGGATGGAGTGGCAAAATCAGCTGCCTGAAGTTTAATGGCACAAACAGAAGGCATCAAAGCCTTCAAGATTTCATGCCATTTCCTCCAATAAAAGGTGCTTAATTTTTTTTTTAATACCATTATCAACATCTGGACACAAATACACAAAAAAATTACTTGCCATATTTTCCTAGAAAATATTGAGACATTCACTTCCCAAACTTACCTGCTGAGTACTGCTACCTTAGCAGTTGTCTACTGCTGATATAAAAAATATCCGTGATATAACATTTTAAAGTGGTCTTTTGGCTTTTTTCAGTTGAGAAAAAAGTTAATGAATTTACTGACTGCAGGAATACTTCACTGTGTTAAGGCAGTAAAATTTAATACAGGCAGCCTTCATCCCACCTGACTGTGTAGAGAGTCTGTGTCTTCTGCAGAGGTATTCGCAAGCTTTTGTCCACCCTCCTCAGTTTGGATGTTTACATCTTGTCGCCCAGGTCTTTGCCCACTCATACTGGTTCCCACATCCACTCGCCTACAAGTTCCTTCTGCTGTTTGTGTTGCTGTTGTAACAGTTGTTGGGGTAAAAAGACAGTCTGCTGCAGTTTGAATCCCTTTATTATTGGTATCTGCCTGCTTCCCTTGGCTTTCATCAATTGCAACCACCTTGCTTGGTTTCTGCTGCATTCTTACCCCTTCTTCTATCTTAGTGATTACAATACCAGCCTCCACCGACTCCTTCTGCTCTGTACAAGAAGGTTGTTGATGGCAGCCCTGCTGCAGCCTCTGAAGTATTAGGAACTGTCCACCACTGTCATCTGCTCTGTGTTGCTGATCACTAGGATTCTCACATATTTCAGCATTCTTTTCTGTGCCAGGAAAGCTGAAGAGATTCCCCCTGCAAACCAGTTATACACAGATCAAAATTACTGATGAATAAACCAAGATGCCAATATTGTCACTCAGGTGAAAGTACTGCTGAAAAAACAGCAGCACAATTATCCAATTGCTTCTTAAGGTTGCACAGAACTCAGTGAGTTTTCAAATTATAAAATAACCTCAACATCTCCTAAGTGACCTACATGGTGGCTGGAAGAATGGCTGACACCACAAAAAATTAGGAGTTTTTACATACACTAATAAAACAAACACTTCACATAACATGCACCATCTGTGCAAAAATGTTTCTGGAAGTCAAGCCATACTGACGCTGTTGCTACAGTTTGCTCTGGCACTCCATTAGTTTGAAATACGTAATCACACCCACCAAGAGGCAGGGGCATAAACACAAACTCCAATATTTCCACTAGAATTCCTCTGCCCTGTCAACAGTACTACTGAGCATTATATCAAACTTACATACTGAGTCCTACTAATAGCACACACCTGGCCTCCCTCATAGCTAACAAGCTTTGAGGAATGACTGTCCTACATTGTCTGTACACTGTGCAGCACTGGAATCCCCTAGTCATTACATTATTTAGAATAATCATCCAATATTCTTGCAATATAGGTTACTCTTTCTCCATAGGTCAAAACCTCACTGCCTTCATCAGAAGACAGAATGCAAAACAGTGAAGCAGCAGATTTCTATACTAGGTCATGCACCCTTATCCTTATTGGCTGTGCGGAAGTACAGCCCTTTTAAAAGGGACTGCAGACAACAAAAATATACGGACTTAGAAGACAGGCAGTAACAAAGACAATAATAGGTCACAAGACCTGGAGAAAGGAGAAAGAAAAGGTATGGAAGCAGTATTCTCTCATCCCTCCCAAGCTCCAGATTTACCAAAGCTTGTCAGCCAGCTGGAATCACATCACTACTCACTCAAAAAGTCTGATTATCAAGTGAGATGCAGTACTTATTATACTCAGCCCACCATGCCCAACCTTTTAACTTACCCAGACTTAAGACAATTACTTTGAGCACAATTTTGTTGATGCAGAAAAAAAACACAAGTGCGGGTACATCCAAATACAACTGGCAGGCAAAGACTGTAAATAGTTACCTAAATGGAGAAGGTGGAAGGCTGTGGTCTCTAGCCTCCTCCTCTCGCCGAACTTCACAGACACGACTAAACACAGATGATGCTTTCTGGGAGCTAGCAATGCAGATTTAAAAAAGCACATTGATGAGCGTGAAAATACAGCAAAACTACAGCTCCTTAAGACAGCAACAACTGGCATTGAATTTGTTGACTTACACAGCCACAGAACAAATGAGACAGTCAGACTCAAAGATCAAGAAACATCTTGCATAAGCATTTGTCTTTTCTGCCAACAAACTCACAGCCAAGAGCAATCTAGTGACTGCAGAAAATGGAGGGTCAAAAACCACAGCATTATCAGGAGTTTCACCAACCACTACCTCCAATAGCTACCGAGGAACACATCAGATCATTTATGGCTTAATTTAGGATCTTCACAACACAGCAAAAATATGAGGAGTAAGAGTCATAATGCAGACCCTGAGAGTTCAAGTTCAATCTACACCTAGAGGCAACTTATCCTCAAAAACTGTTTACTTCAAAGTTTTCTCACTGCTTCAAACCATTACATTCACTTCAACAACTAAAACAGGGTCCTCCAACTCAGATTATTATCAGTACTTACAAAACACACAGCCCAGAAGTTACAATCAAGCAGAGCTAGGCACTGCGTACTGTATTTCCACAGCAACCAGCCTCTGAAACTGTATTTCTTACATAAGAAATAAAAAAGATACATACAGAGGAAAAGATCAAGGGAGTAACTTACATTTTGGTCAACAAATTAAACTGTGATCTCAGTACATCAGTGACTTTATGTTTCTTCTATCAGCCTCACACCAAAAAGAATTTTCTTTCAGAACTCCTCAGAGCTGAGATTCTTTGCAGAAAATTGACAGTAAGAAAAGAGGAAACCATGTGTTTAAATATAAGAGCTGGATAGTGCAGACTTGCATTCTGGACTGCACAAGACATCAATTTCTGTTCTGACTATAATCAAAATGAGGCAAAATGCTGACTATCAGGAAGCACAAAGCCTGCAGTGAAATAGCAGGTGGGGCGCCCACCCTGTGTCCATGCCTACATACTTAAACTTGATCGGAGAACTAAAGAGTTAATGTTGTGGCTGCCTCTAAAAGAGCTCCTGTGTCTCGCTTTAATTTTTTAACCCCTGTCCCTGGTAATGAGTAGGAAAAGGGTCTAACCAGATTTCTGAATTAACTCTGCACAGCAACAAGCCTGGTTACCTGGCAGCAGCAGAAGATCCGACTTTCCTGTCACTGGCTATGGGCTCTGAAACAAGAGGGTAAGGAGAGAATTTCAGTGCCAGTCTCCTCTGCCTTTCCAAGCACCCCATACTCAGCTGAGGGGTCCCAAAAGGTCAGACAAAGCGACCCCACACTTCCCCACCCAACTCACCATCGCGGGCTTTAGCTTGTGTGTGTATTTTGTATAAATATATCAAGTTTTAGACTAACAGACTGAATGTGTTGCTGTTCTGATTAAAATGCCGTCAAACTTGTGTATTCAAATTATACTTCCAGTATCTTTTCTTTCCTTCAGTGTAATCTATTTTCTGTCCAGAGGCATTGCCACTATACATCACAATTTTCAGTCTGCTTTCCCCATAACAAAGGCCTCTTTTCTCACTCCAACCTTGCTTAAAGCACTGTACAAACAGAAACAAATTTAAGTGACACCGTCCCAAAAGAAAAACAAGATTACAGAGACTGTCTCAGGGAACACCACGGAAAGGTTCTGAGTTAAGGCTAAGATCTAGCATAACTTGTGCATTCTGATGCCTTGTGCTCTTACTTTCCAAGCTGAATGGTAGGGACTCGTCGCTCCCATCATTCATGGGGGTAACAAGGTTCATTCGTAGAGAAAGTTTTACATCAGCCTCAGGAACTGCACAAGAATCTCCTTTTTCACACACTTCTGACACATCTGCTGACACCATTGCACTTTCCACAGTGACACTGTTGGTCCCCATTGTGCCCTCTGCTGTAACGTCACTAGTTGCTATAGTGCTGTCTGGACAACTATCATCCACTGAAAACACAAAAACAACAAAAAAGGACAAATGCAAGTAGCCACCATGGTTTCCACTGCCCAAGTATCACCCTCAGCTTGTGATGAGAATAATTTACTATTACCAAAGCAGTGAAATATACCCCCCTTTATTCAGCAACTACAGGCTGTTGTTTCATGTGACCTTGGCAAAGAAAGTCTTGCAAAAAGAATCATCATCTGTTGTTTAACTTTTTTCTCTACTCAGAGGGATCCTTTGTATCCTGTAATGGAGGTGTATACTTGAACGTAATGAATACAAGGAGGATGTGCTTCATACAACCCAATACTAAAGCAGCACTAGAGGGATGAGCCCTCCTCATAGAGTACTATTGTCTTCTTTGCTACAATACATTTGAGTTAACCTATCATTCCGCGTCTAGAGTCAAAAGCTTCTAAACAGGCTTTCACTGAAGAACAGAACTATTCAGATCAAACTTACCAATTGGTGTGCTGTGTCTTCTAGGTCCCATTTTAAGTTGGCCAGTGAGAGGTGGTGTTATGCTGGTCAATGGCTGAATGGTATCACCCTCCTTTGGCAAAGTGAAATGAAATGGTGTTCCTAAAAGACAGGGAGAGCCAGCATTAATAATTTCAGGATATTCCAGTTCAAGTACCAAAAGCATAGCTCACTATGGTGTAGAAACTAGGAAACAGCATAACTCTGGTGTTATACTATACAAAACCATCCCAAATAATTAGTTACTGTCTTGGGACTGCTGCTCTAACTGATCTTCCTCACATAATGTGTGGAAGTTCTCTCCTGGTTCAAGACTGAACTATGGTGGCCTTGATGGAATCGTCCCCAGAATTTAGACAAAAAATGAGACTAAATACAGTGACACAAGTCTAACTTTCATAAAATGTATGTTTGCTTGAGAAATGCTCAGGATTTTGCACAGAAAAAGGCCAGAAATAGAAATGAAGGTTAAGGCATAAATAAATCATTAGAGATGCATGCTGCCTGAATTAATAATCTGACCTCGTACAAAATGATGCAATACCATCACGGATAATGGAAGAGCAATTTACAGCATCTGGCTGGACTCGTCCAAGAAGTTTAATACTGCCTCACACAACATCCCTGTGTCTAAAATGAGATGTGGACTTGACAGATGGACCAATCAGAAGAGAAGGAACCATGTGGGTGACTGCCTTCAAAGAGTCACAGTCAGTGGCCCAAGGTCCAGGTGGAGAGCAGTGACAAGTGATATCCCACAGGGGGCTGTATTGAGACCAGCACTACTTAACATCTTTGTTGATGACATGGATAGTGGGACTGAGTGCACTCCCAGCAAGTCTGCTGACAACACCAAGCTGAGTGGTAAGACTGATCCTGGCAGACTTGGGAGGTAGGCCCACATGAACCTCATGAAGTTCAAAAAGGCCAACTGCACAATCCTACATCTGGGTAAGGGCAATGCCAAGCACAAATACAGGCTGGGCGATGAGTGAACAGAGCAGCCTTGTGGAAGAGGAGTTCAGGATTCCAACAGACAAAAAACTGAAGTCAGCAGTATGTGCTTGCAGCCAAGAAAACAACCAAACGTCATCATCATTTCTATTCCCGCTTCTTGGACTGTTCTTCAAGATCCTCCTAGTCCTCATGCTATGTTTTTGCTTACTTATGTGTCCTTCATAGTCTGCTGACAAGCAATTAGACTTCCACTGGAAATAAGTGTTACCAGAACAAAGCTGCATTAAGAGAAGTGGATGCTTTACAGCTGTTCACACCTTAATGGCTGAGCAATGGTTACAGAAAAAAATACCACTACATCCTTTTCCACTGTGTTTGAGGAGACAGTAGGTAGAACATCTCAAAAGCTTTAACTCCCTCCTAGCACAGATAAAGTAGCAAAATATGCAAAATACATATTTATATTATGCTACAACCAACAGCATTATTTTCTGAGTTCATTTTCTCCAAATATGGCTTATTTTTATATACTCAAGATTCAAATATCAACACTGTTCTCTTGACTGTGACAAACTGCCACCAGAAATACCCACTCCCTGCACACAAAATGCCCTGGATTTGTTCACAGAAAAATTACTGTGAGATCTCAACACACCATAAAATGAGATCATCTATCATCTTCCTGAGCAGTATTTTGAGCAGATCCCCCCAGAGTATTATTTTCTACATAATAAAGCTATTTTTCCTTCTTTTTGTTAGAGAAAACTACAAACACAGCATCAAAAACATCCAACATCCACCTTCATATTAAATAATCACATAACAATTGGGTTGGAAGGGCCCTGATAAGCATCCCATTAGAATTAGGGAAGGGTCCCATGATGGATCCCTGGGGGACCCCACTCATCAGCCTCTACCCAGACATTGAGCCATTGGCCACAACACTCTGGCTGCGACCTTCCCACTAACTCCTTGTCTACAAATAGTCCACCATTCAAATCCATCTTTAATACAGAGCTAATACAGAGATAAGGATGTGGCAGGGGACTAAGCCAAAGGCCTTGCATAAGTCCAGGTAAATGATATCAGTTGCCTTCCCTTTGTCCATTGATGCTGCCACTCCACCATAGAAGGCCACAAGATTTATCAGGCACGACCTTCCCTTGATGAAGCCATGCTGGCTGTCTAATCACCTGCTCGTCCCTCAAGCGCCTTAACGTGTCTTCCTGGAGGATCTGTTCCATGATCTTCCCAGGTACAGAGGTGAGGCTCACTGGCCTGTAGTTCCCTGGGTCCTCCTTCCTCCCTGTGCATAGCTGCACAGCAAAACAGTGAAAAGATTGCTTTATTTCTTTAAAATCTGCGGTAGGTTAAGTTTCAGCCAGAACCATCCCTCGTTTTAGTTTACTGCAAAAGACCTCATCCCAGTTCGAAAAATACCCAAAGGAGACATGAAGGAACACTGCTGATCAACAGTTTGACTGTGAAAAGCCATTCAACTTTAAAAAATACTCTCAAGATAGATTTGCTGTTTTAGATGCTATATGCATATGCATCTCCACAAAGAAAATCCTCCCATGAAAGAAAAAGAAAGAAAAAACAAAAACTAAATGAACCAACCAAAGAGACCTAGAAGAGGAAGCACAAACTACTACATACTCCTTTCCTTTCAAGAACACTAGTTTTGCTGCTTCAAGAAAAAAGAAGTTACAAAAATCCACCAGCATTGCCAAGGTCAGAATACTGCAAGTTTTCAAAATTGCTGAGAGCTTCTACCATAAAGCAGTGAGTAGCTGTTAGGAACACTGATTACTTCATCACTCTTGCCTGCAGTAGTGCCACAAAGGGGAAAAAAGTACAGGCACATTATGCATGTAAGAGTAATCTGCAGCGCTGCTCTGAAGGTGCACTGTTTAACATGAACTGAGGACCAGTGCTGAGGATTGTACACGTTGACATAATTCAAAGCATACGCCTATGAATTACTAACCAAAATTCACTTACCATTGGAAGGACTAGGGGACTTAGCAGCTGTCTGCTCCTCTGGCTGCATCTGCTCTTCTTGCTCCAGATTCACTGTCAGAGCAGTAATCTCTGTATTCTTTGGCACCTGATTCTCCTGCTGAGTCACCAGTACGTCAGCTTCCCTCTCTTGCTGTGGTGGTTGAGTCTCCATTATCTGATGTAATTCTGAACTTTCTGCAGGGCTTTTGGCATACAATGCCATCTCGGATGGAGCGTCAATCTTTAATTTAGGAAACAAATTGTGCTGTTCCAATAACTCCCCTACAGAAGGCTTAGATAAAACTTCATTCAGCTTTGGCATGCTTTCTGAAGCATCTTTAAAGGACAGTTTATCCACACTCTTTGCCTCTCCAGTGCCAAAAGCACCATCTTTTAAAGTTTCTTTTCCCCAGCATTCTGGTCCAATCTTTCCTAGTTCTTGGGTCTCAGTCAGTTTTTTGCTATTTTTACAAGAACTACCAGCAAATTCTACTTCCATCTCCTCGTGGTGCTCTACCTTCCTTTCAAGAAGGAACCTCTGAGAAACAGTCACGTTAACAAGAGACTCGTCTTCATTCATCTGCTTCTCTTCTATATGCATCTTCTCTTCCTGTTCTTCACATTGAGTCTCAGGAACTGCCTGATGTTGAGAACTCCCTTTCAGTGAATAACCCCCTAACTGAGCTTCTCTTCTGTCAGCACAGGACAAAATCTCAGGGTGAGACTGATCCGCAGCAGCCTGACTTCCAGAAATACACCCGTGAGGCAGATGGGATGTAGGGGCTGATGTCCCATCTCCTGCTATGCCTGTACTACCTAACTGTATTACAGGCTTTCCTGCAGTATGTATATCCTCCTTTTTCGCTTTTTCACAGTTCTCAGAGAGGGCGTGATGGCCTGCATCCAGCCTCATTTTTCTGTCATCATTCTCCACAGAAGAGAGTCTCAAGTCTGAAATACTGCATTCAGAAATCACCTGGATCTGTGTAGCTTCATCATCATGGCCAGTTTTCAGAGAGTCTGAACTGATTTCTGTGTTTGTGGTCTGGCTACATCCACTTGCAGAAAGCATCAGATTACAGGACTCAGAAGGCTGTGATGCAGAGTCTTCCACAGGCATCTTTGACAAAGTATGCGTGGGTCCGGAAAGGTCTCCCAGTACACGTGAATAGGTTGAAACAGCAGCTTTTTCTTCTCCCTCATTCTTCTCTGGGCTCTGAGTTGGAACAAAGATATCCTAGAATAAAAAAAAAAAAAATTAAGAAGTGGGCACTGAACACCAAGGTATCCCAAATAGGGCTGTTTCTTATTTCCAGATGACAAAGGATCATAAAACAGAGCAAGCTCAGAACAAAACAATGGATAAAAAAGATTTTTAATCCATGTATGTGAGTGCCAACTACAATACCTTCACTGAGAGAAATTATAATCCATTACTTTTCAGTACCTCCATGGCAGTCACAGAAGGTCTTTAGTTCACCTCCCCTGTTACCAAACTATGAAGCATGGGCAACTATGGTAAATCAGTAGCTGTTTTTAGTCAAACAACGAAGAGTTCTGGAAAGAATCTTTGTAATAATCTACCATATTAGTATGAAAGCCACCTTCAGCTAAGGAGAAACCCCTGCCTCAACTACTGAAGTCTCTAGCGCAACTTCTGTTTACTGCCTTAAATTGATGAAATTTGTTATACTGAGCTACAAAGCCACCAAGTATCTGTTAAAGCCCTTTGCAATCCTGAGAAAACAGACAGACAGAATAAGCAACCCAAAATGCATTTGCAGTAAGTGAATTCTAGCATTCCATAGTAGAATACAAAGGCAAAACAGTTTCACCTTATCCATGACAAATAATGATAAAAGTGGAAGTCCTGGTAAAAGTTTAACTTCTGACATAGTTTGAGAAGCAGAATGTCCAGTTTGGTATTAAAAACAGCAGCCTTTTAAAGAAATAACACAAAAGCACAGAAGTTTCTAATATAGATGGAACGACAACTTATCCTATGTTCAGTAACTACACCCTCTTAAGATGTTATGCATTTTCTCTGCAGGCTAAACTGCCACACATAATCACACATACAGAAGAGCATCAATGTAAAAACATGACTGCTGGGAAAAGGGAAGCTCATGAGAATCATTTCAGTAGGGAAGCCCAATCCAGAAGCACAGAAGGTGACTCAAATTACATCTTTGCAACAACCACAAAGACTATATCCAAAAAGATATTTACACGAACACTCACATGAGAGAACACTGGTTGTGATGGTACAGGTAAAGATTCAGGAAAGAAGGCTGGGGCACTCTGAGACACTGGAGTTGAAGCCTGTGGCAGGACAGGAGGCCCTGGTGGGATAACCATCTCCACTAGCACATCTTTCTTCTGCTCCTCCTCCATCAGACCCTTTTCCTTCTGTCCCTTCTGCACCAGCTCTCTTCCTTCAGTAGTAGAGATATCCACCTGTTCATCTGGTTTTAAAGAACAGAAAAATTACTAGCAGATGCCCGTGTTGTACCCAGTTTCCAACATTACTGTTAAAAGACTTATTTTCAGCAGCCTATGCAACATTCTCACACTTTAACAGGTGAACCTGATATCTCTCGATAAATTACTTGCGAGGGCGGGGAAATCAACAAAACTACCTGTAAGGCTATGTGATGGAAAGTACAGTGATAATAGTAAGGTGGCAAAGTCTTTGGCTGCAGCAAATGAGGACAAGCCCAAATGCAGCAGCCACAGACAGAGAAACGAAGGAAAAAAGCTGCTTACCTTTGGAAGACCTCAGGTAGGCAGGGATCTCCAGAGAGATACCCTCGCCTCTACTGCCAACCCTTAAATGAGGGCTGGGAAGGGGTGGATCCTGGCTCCAGGCCATGCTATCAGTCAGGTTCACTGCACGCACCTGAGCTCCCCTGGGCTAGCCCTTCCTTCCCACCAGATGCTCTATCACTGCTTCAGGACATGGAAATCTCACAGAAAGGAATAGGAATTTTCTGTAATACTGAAAGTCTGTGTGGATATATTAACCCCGATAGCAAACAGGTAACACGTAAGAACCAAGGTATCACACAGAACAAGCTGTCCTGGCACAACCTTTTAGAATACACACACGTAACATACAAAAACTCTTAAGTATTGTAGAAGTCATTGAAGGCAAGATGCTCTCTTTCATCTTTCTTACTGGTCTAACAGCATATATTTAAGACTGACACCTACCTACCTGTAGCAAAAGAATGGCTTGCCCCTAAGAAAGGAGGCCAATGGCAAGCAGCAATCTGTATTCCATATGAAGTATTCCTCATCCTTCATAATGAAATAGATCTAGCCAACAAAACCAATTTTATTATGATAGCTATGCAAGAAATAGACAGCTTACCAGGAGTCACAATTACTGGTCTCCCCAAATCTAGCTCTTTAAGCATCCTCAATCCTGCTTTATACTTTAAGAGCAATTTGAACAAGTCCTGAAAAGGCCGCATGCCCAAACTGAACGACAGAGCAAAGAAACACAACAGCAGGTGAGTATACAGAAAAAAATTACCTTTTGTTTGGTCCTGTTCAGTAGGACTGCTAGGGATGAGAGCATTGGATGCTAAGCCAACAGGAGAAGGAACAACTACACCTGGAGAACCACTGCAGACCAAGAAAAAGTAACATAGACAAGGAAATACATCACTAGAAAATGTATTAACTTCTCCCCAAATACAACTCTAGCTTGCCACTATAGGCGTCCTCTCACAAGAGGAGAGTACCAGGGGCGTAGCAATTGCACAGATCGACACAGTGAGAAAGGCATTACAACAAAGGTGTGATGACAGAAGGACCAGCACAACAGAAAGGTGCTATGAAGGAATGGAAGAAGATTGCTCACCCACATCAGAAGATTCCAGGTTCATAGGGGAAAGTTTCACCAAGGAAGGATCTCCAACCAGAGATCCTTCCCCAGTGGGGGTCAGCCCTTCAGTAAGGTCTAAGAGAGGCACAGCCAGGCTGCACCCCTTCCTGTCCCACAGCTGAACTGCCTTCACCTGTGCTCCTAGGGTCCTTTCCCCAGGTGCTCAATCAGTGGTTCAGGCCATGACTCAACAGGTCCCATACACAGGGGTTTGCTAGCAACAGACCTGAGAAACAGTCACTGGCTACACAGGCATGATTGTTTCATTTTACTGGAAAATAAAGCCATACTCCTCCTTTGTAGAAGAAATTTTACACTTAAATTGCATTTGGTTTGAGCTTTGGCCAAGAAAAACATGACTAAAAAGTCACCTGACCATGCATGTTTAATGGGAAATCAGGGAGAACGTAGTCTCTTCCTCACTGCCTGCAACAGTACTGGTTAACAGATAGACCATAACCTGGTCATCTAACGCACTTGTTTTGAGAGCGTGTTTTTACTCTTCACATTGGGCAGTACGAAAGAGACATCTACAGATAATTGCTACAGTGTATACAGTCCACTTAGAGATAAATAGTGCAGTAGCTGAAAAAGCAGAAGTGTCAAGGGCATGGTTTTAAGATATGAGAGACAAAAGCATACATTGATAATAATGTGGTTGACAGGGAAACTGCAAGATCAGGATCCCCACATGGCAGGGGTGTAGAGAGAAAGGGAAAGCCTTCAAGCTCCATTGTCAGTGGGCTGGGCAGAGGAGACTGAACACTCTAAACATGAAGCAGAAAGTTCTGACCAGTCTCCTCAAAAAAAAAAAAAAAAAAAAGTCAGCAGTTCAGGTTCAAAGGTCAAAGAAACCTTGCCAGAACAAACTGAACTGCTGTCTGCTTTGACAGCTTTCACCTAGGACAATACACATGCACGGAAAGGAAACAGACAACAGAGCTAGCAAGAACTGTTAGGCAGCAATGAAGGGCAAAGTCACTGGCAGAAGAAAGTACTTCATATCAGTATCATTATATACAAAAAAGGAGCCATCACAATAGGGCAAGTCAAAGAAAGAACTCTCAGCAGACAGCTGGTGCTGGAATAGAGCTGATAAGCTCAGTAGGAGTCTTTCTCAGGCAAAAGCCAGTTAAGCAAAGATTTTCAGGAATCTGAAAAGATTTCAGTTAAGCAAATTTTCAGGAATTCGCCCAAGGTTACAAAGCTAGAAACTGCAACTTCATTCCCTATTCAGCTGTATATTTCCTTTCAACAGCAAACATAACCAGGGACACTCTAGAAGCAGCTTGTGAACTCTCACCCTAAATTACATATGCAGTTCTACAGAGAAGTCCCATATACTACACACAAAGGAAAATATCTGAGTCGTAACAACAAAATTACATTATCATTCTTTATAGCACAAGTGCAGTAGCCTTTAAATAGCACTATACAAAAATACAAACATAAATCAATATTCTCTGTAAGGCTTCCTATTTGAAGCATCCCTTACCTAGCAGGAGGAAAACCTGCCTCGTGCACATACGGACACTTTCTGACAGAAGGATGCTAGGAGACTAAGAAAACACGTGCAAACATCCTTTGCTTTAGAGATTGAGACAAAATATTTTAAAATTTCTCACAATCTCTAATTTAACACCACCTAAATAAGCAGAGCTATAATGAGTAATAGCTATTCAAACCAGGTGAATAGATACTTGAGAGAGCCCTAATCAACTATCTGGATGTTCCAAATTGGGAGGTACAAACAAACAGATGACACGGAGCCCAAACTAAGGTAGTTTGCCATGGTTGTACAAATTAAGGTAAATAAAGTGGTGGGAATGGTACAGAAACTTTTGTGATACAGCTTGGTTATCATTTTGTAGCTTTGTTCTCGTTTTCTTTGTTTGCTTCCACTGTATTTTTTTTGCTTACATGGAACGGCTCTCCTGTACAAGGGATCCCTGTCCAGAGAGCTGCAGGAGGTGCAGACTGCGGGCAGGGGTACATGCCAGAGAACTTCCCTCCTCCACTCTGGTTACAAGGCAGTCACTCCCTGTAGCAATTTGAGACAAAAGGAAATAAGATTAGAAATTTGTCCAATAACGTGAATTATTGCTTATTGGAAAGTTACAGCTTGTCCTTGTCTACCTGAGGTGGTTATCACACAGAACTGGATGAAGGACAGCACGTGAAAGTTCAGCATGAGAAATGTGAGCAAGATATAATCCAGATGATAAAAGTAGTTTCTAACTACAGAATAGATTATTTTTTAATCAGATCAGACTACACATATCTTCATACCTGAGGATTTTAGAAGAAAAATCCCCAGTGGCTCCAACATTACCTCCAAGGACTCAAAGACAAGTCACAACCACCACAGCACAGACTCAGTTTGCTTAAGCTATTATCCTCTGGGTACAGAGAGTTTACACAAGATTATGCCAGTACAAACACAGTTGTACACAAATTAAAACTGAAGCATAAACTGAGACTTCATTTAGGTGCCAGAGCATGTGAAGAGAAGTGCAAAAACGCTGGTGAAGGGACTGAAAAAAAAAAAAAAAAAGACTCATGAGGAATGATAGAAGGAACGTCTGGAGAAAAGCAGGCTGAGTGGAGACCTCATTGCTGTGTACAGCTGAAAGGAGGTTATAGCAAGGAGTGTGCTGGCCTCTTTTCTCAGGTGAAAAGTGATCAGACACAAGGAAACAGCCTTAAGTTGCACTGAGGAGAGTTAGATGAGGTATTTTGGAATGGGTGGTCAAGCACTAGAACAAGATGCCCAGGTAAGTGGGGGAGACCCCATTTCCGGATGTATTTAAGAGATGTGCAGATATGGTACTAGGGAAACATGGTTTAGTCAATGCCTTACCCAAGTTATTCAGTGTAAGAAAGCCTGCAATATTTGCCTACAGTACTTATTCACATTTTAGACTGTGTGCTGCTACAAAGGATGAACATTATTATTACCAGTGGAAACTGGTCTATAGCACAGTCACAGCCTTTCATTTCCAATGTGTTACCAATTTTAGCAAAAATTAATTGAAAAACAGTCACAGTACTCACACACTAAAACATCACATGACTGAAGAGATCAAGCAAGAATAATTATGATTATCTCTGGGATGGTCATTCTTGCTCCGACTGTCTCTTGTTACCTGTTACATTATTTTCAGGAAACATCTCTTCCTGAGTTGATAGGAAATCCAAATCCTCGTGACCAGAACCGATGCATTGCTCAGTTTTAGGAGGATTAGAGACAGGCATCTCTTCCCCGGAATGTTCTTCTGCATCCAGCAGCGTTCTGGGAAAGCAACACAGTCTCTGACACAAGAAACTCAACGCATCAACTGCAACCAGCATAGATGAAAGCTATTCAACTCTGCATAGCAAGAAAACGAATAAAGCAGGCAGCTCTCTCTCACTTGACAAAAACCATCTTCATCCTTGACAAATTAAATTTCCAGAAACATTTTCTAAGTTTCCCACCACTGAAGTGATGTTTGAACACAATGCAGACTGTTCTACTGACTTCAATTCTAAGAATTTAGTTTCACCTTCTTTTTTACTATTTTGTGGCAGAACGCAACAATAGAATAACACTTCTTAGTCCATCTTGTATCTGGCATAGAAGATAATATAAATAGATTCCAGCAAAATGAACGTTTACATTTAAAAATAATTGAAAATATCAAGTTTACAATAGCAAATACTCAACAGAATCCTGGAAACCACCACTTAGCCTCTGGATTTCTCCCATGAGTCTAATGTCCATATGGCAATAAAGGTTTTGAAACAATTCTTATGACTGAAGCTTCTTTTTAAGACACATTTCAGTTGTATACAAGAAAAATTTCAGTATATTTTTAAAATTAATCCCACACACAACGCCTTCGAAAATAAACTTTTTGACTGTTTTACCCTTCAGGCTCCTTTGGTTGGCCCTCCAAAGCAGAATGTGTTCCTATGCTGGTGACAGCTTCCCTGCTTTTAACATTCAGTTCTAGAAAGGTGGAGAAAAACAACAACAAACTTGTCACTCAGGTCATCTGGATTAATACACAAAGAGAACCACATACAGCTCTGTAAGTTACATATATATCAAGATATGCTTTGTATGAAAAAGCATTAATACTGAACTACTGAAGACAATGATAGAACTATTTCTTTTAAAAAGATGAAAAAAAGATGAAAGATGAGGTTTTTTACCAGGGATACAATTCAGTATCTGAAAGTTCTGAAAATAAACTGGAAAAGAGAGGTTCAAGAACCAATGATGACACTTGGATAGCAATAAGGAAACATGAAACTAGCCCGAAGTAAAGACAAGGCAAAATACTATTCAGCTCTGAACTGCAAACTCACTGTTGCACACTACTAATACAGTATTTCCTGTCAGAGACATATAATATGTCTAAATTGAGGAGAAAGAAAAAAAAATGACAGAGCAACAAAGGGACATCAAAGAAAATTTTCACATACCATCTTTAGTATCATTCTTCACAGTTCTGGAAGAAGAAAGGATAGCAGCTCCAGAGTGAAGCTGATTCCTAACATCCTCATCGGGTGCAGCATCACTCTCCAGGTCCTGGCTCTGTGAGAGCTCCAGAACTCCAAACTGCAGCTGTGATGTTCCTGTATCTGATACAAAACATCCATAACTAGTATATGCACAAAACAAAATACAAAACAATCACAAGAACAGAAAACAAACTGAGGCAAAAGACACACTGAGGGGACTGCAAAAACCCTGAATAAATTAAGATATTCTCATCTCAGCTGTACTAATTTAAAAATATGGTAACAGTACAGTGACCATGCCCATTACATCCAAATCCAGTGCTAAGCAGCAAGGCCTTGCATAATACCATTAAGTACTACTCTATATTTGATTATCACAAACAGAAAACAACCCTGGTGATACAGATCCTGCACCTTTGAGGATAATCACAATGCCAGTTGTAAAGCAATGGAAAACGCAACAATGACAACAAGAACCCAGGCTGCAGTGAGAGAGGATTCACTCAAATGCAACAGCCAAGGGCACAGAAATAAGGGAAAGAAGCTACTTACTTTGGGAAGGCCTCAGGTAGGCAGGGATCTCCAGAGAGATACCCTCACCTCCACTGCCAATGCTTAAATGAGGGCTCAGAAGGGGTGGACCCTGGCTCCAGCCCTTCCATCACTCAGTGCACTGCATTACATGCACCTGAGCTCCCCTGGGCTGGCCCTGCCTTCCCACCAGGTGCTCCATCACTGCTTCAGGCTGTGACTTAGCATTGCCACTACACTAGTTCTTTGCTCTTCCATAAAAAGACCTGATCTCCCAGTGGTCAACATACATCTCCTACACCATCTCTTGTCTGCAGGGTCCCCTGCAACAACATTATGAAACTATCATAGATTTTCAAGCACCAAATTATACAGATCAATGTCAGGGAAAAAAAAAGCTGATTTCTGACATTCTACCATCAGCGTGGCTATCCCCAACGGGACAACGGAAGGTGTGTAACTGACATCAACAAGTTACCTTCCGTGTACAGCGAGGCAGGACAGTCCTCATCATCCTCTTCGCATCTTTCTGCAGCCTTCCCACGGGCACTGCAACACAAACACCCGTTCGCATCGCTCAGGGCTCCCTGCAGGCCGCCCTCCGACGGCGCCCTGCGTCCACGGAGCCGCCTGGCGGCTGCAGCCGGAACGGCCGCCCCGAGCCCACCAAGGGGCACCGCGCCGGAGCCACCTCCGCCGCCCACGCCGCCCGTCACAGCGCACGGCAGCGGCCTCAAAGGACAAGAAAGCGCCGGGAGACGGAGCCCGGGGCCCGATTTCCATGCCCACCTGCTGTCCGGGCCGGGCGGCGGCATCTCTTCGGCGGCGCTCTCCTTCGGCCCTGCGAGCACCGCGCCGTCAGCGCGGCCACGCACACCGCTCCCACCTGCGGGCCACTCCCGGACCGCCCCGCGGCTGCCGGCGGGACCGCGGACGATCTCCTGCAATACAGTAGCGCGTCAGAGACGGTCGTGCCCGAGCCCGGCCCCCACCCCGCGCGGGGCGCTCACCAGCACGGGGCTCGGGCTCCGCCGCAGCGGCAGCCGGCGAGCCAGCACGCCGAGGCAGGCCCGCTCCGCGTCCTGCTCCGGACCCGCGCCCTCGGGCTGCGAGTCCTCCACGATCAGACACGGCGTTCCCTGCTGCGAGAGCCCGGGGTCCAGCGGGCTGCCGACAGGCTCCATGCACGGCGCCGCGGGGGCCGGGAACGCCCGGCAGAGCGCGGCTGCCGCGCCCCTACGTCTCTCCGCCACCCCGCGCCGCACTTCCCGCGGACGCCATCTTGCCGCGCGCGGATTGGAGGCGCGCGACCGGCCGCCCCGGCGCGAGATGCAGTTACCGGGGAGACGCGGGCGCCGCTCAGAAGCGCAGCGGCAGCGCGCGCATGCGCAGAAACGCCCCGCGGGCGGAACGGGGCTCGGCGCGCGGGCTTCCTTTACGCTTACTCTCAAAATTAAATAAACTATAAACATCCCACAACGTTTAGCAAAATAGAAAGTACAGCTGCCTTCTAAGCACGAGCACTTCGCTCCTGCCTTTTTTTAACCTCTGTGGTACTTCGCTACTGATTTTTGTTGGGCTCACTGTTGTTTCCAAGCTTGCTATTGTCTTCCCTTTAAGTTCGTTATTAATAAGCTCATTTCCATATAGATATAATATTACACAAGCATCTCTCTCTTCGCATATCTTTTACATCCTTCCAGCAGCTATCTTTTTAATTAGCTGCTTCTAGAGAACGCAGCTCTTCATTGCTGCATTTGAAAGATGTGCTCAAATCAAGGCTTCTGCAAAACACAGACTCCTCCAATAGAGGCAGTTCACACTAACAAAGGAGGAGAACGATCGCACTGTGACAACAGCAGTCCGTGCAAGCAGGCAGACACTGCCATGCATGATTTGTCTTTGGGAAGAAAAAAGGAAAAAAAGTGGATCTTGAGCAACAGACATCGATAAAATGAAACTGGCGGATAAGATCTTATGCCACAGGGCGTTTACAAAGAGATGGCAGTCTCATTACTAAAGGCACAAGTGCAAACTATGCTAATGCAAAGAAAGAATTAAAACGCTATCAGAAACCACGATCTGATTCAGGTATGATGTGAAAACATGGGAAAAAAAACATTACTCCTTTCTCAAAGGATCGGTATTAAAGTATGCTTCCACCATTCATGGTCAAAAACAGCTAAGGCTCAAAGATGGAAACATTCAGAGATCCAAAACACCAGAAAATTGTCCTACAGACATGTTAGCAGGAAAGCAACAACCAAAAGAACTGTTGGCCTGCTCTTCTGAAGGGACACTGCTGGGTGCTTCATGAAGATTTCCTGCCCTTCGCAGAGAAGATTAACAGAGAACAAAAGCTGACTCAGTTAAAAAACAATGACAAGACTTCACCCTTGAAACCAGGCTAAAACTTACCAAAGAGTGCTTATATAAGCCAAATGTTTTTAAATCTGTTGAGTTTTCATCCTGAATTATGTTGTCTTGGCAGTTACTTTCCAGAACTCATGGAGAATAATGCAGTATCTGAAGGCTAGAGGTAGGCAGACACACCAGGCTCTCAGAATTCCTTTCCAAACTCTGAAAACTTTGGTAACAAACCATCAAACGAATTACTGGTTTGTATATAGAAGGTAACAAGGAGAGGAGTTAGCAGCCAACATACATCTGTGAAGAGAAGGCACATAATACCTACTTTATTTTCACATCAGAACAATGGGCCTTACAGACAAAAGCTGGCAATAACTTTTTGCAGTATCTATACGGGGTGCTAATAAGCAGAAAAAGGGACACATGAAATTTCTGTAATATAAGAATAAAACTGGTTGAATAACCATCTTCAGAAAGTAGCCAGCAACACTTCTATGTGACCATAAGTATGTTAGAATGAGGGTCCAAACAAATGTGCTACCTCCTACTCTGTTCATTCTTTTCTTTTCTTACCTTGGTTATAAAATAGCACTTACTAATTCACAGGCAACATGAAGCTGAGAGGGCCTGTAAGCAGCAGAAGAACAATTAAAACATGGTCTGGGAAATGGACAACGCACAGCACAGGTAAGAGCAGTCTACAGGAGGAAAGAACTGTCACATGGGTCACAGTTCCTGTGAAAGTGATGTCAGTGCCAAGCAGCTGCCAAAAGGTGCAAACATCATGCATCAAACTTCTATACAGCATGCATACGTTAGATATGTGAAATCTTCTTTATAATCTACACCTGAAGTCCGAAGCTGAGCAATACATCCACTGACAGGATGTCATAAGAGTAAGTTTTCATAACAGTCTTCAAATAGAAAAACACTGATAGCAAATAATTTTTCACATCCACAGGAGGAGAATCGCAAACAGGTTTACAACAACTGCAAATAGGCTGAAATTAAACACAGGAGATTCAAACAGAAATAATGTTTTAAAAAGCTAATGAAGCTCCGAAGATCGTGCAGTCTCTAACATCTAATAATTCTTTTTTTTTTTTTTTTTTTAGTAACAAACAGACATAGCTGTTCTTGTTCTGTAGCAGGTAGCTGGACCAGATCACCTCTGGGATTCCCTTCCAGCTGATTTTTTTCTACAGTTCTATGCATCTGTATAAATCAGTGGGATAAATTTGAGAGCTCGGTCCAGGTAGTCAAATTAGTAAATGCCAAAGGTGAGTGCTAGTTTTAAAGCTGACCATGCTTTTTCTTTTTGTATTAAATCTGTATTCTTTTTTCCTATCTTTTTTTATGCTATGAAGAAAAGCAACCTGCTTTCTCTACAATATATGTACCTTTGATGTAAATATTCCCCCCCTCAGTTTGCAGACTGCATTCTTTTTCCTGAGCCTTATCATAAATTAGGAATGGGGTGTGGCCACCTTCATCTAAGCATGATGATAAAAGCTTATTTTCCCTTCAAATGAAACACATCCAACATGATACTTCAGTTATGAAGGCTGTCTGATTTTTCATACCTGCAGTATTTTCTCTGATTTCCATGTATCTTTAAGAATTTGCAGCAGAAAGTGGAAGCTGTCATTTCTTGTTTGTCTTCTGAACTCTTCTTTCCATTGTAGTCTACTAATGGGGATGGGAAACGAGAACCAGGTCTCCTGGTCCTTACCCTCCTTTCTTTCACTGTGAATCTGTTTCTCCATCTCAGTGCAGCCTCCACTCTTAACCTGACCTGAGCACAGTATTCACACAGAGCACCAAATGCTAGATCCTGATTTCAAGTCAGAGTTAGATACATAAAATAAGGTACCTAACGAGATACTTCAACTTAGAAAAGGAGTAAAGTTATCACCTGCCTTTGAAAATCTAGGTTAAGTACTCGATATTTTCATAGTTGTGATGTTACTCCCATGAATTATAACAACGGCCCGGTGGTGTCTGCAGGCATTGTCCTCCGCTCCGATCTGGGAGCAAACGCTGCACGGCGCTCAGCAGTCCCAGCGCCCGAGCCCAGCGGCAAATGAGAACGCCGCAGATCCCGAGATAAACACGAGCCGACGCGCTTCACACAATGGTAAGCGCCTAGAGCTAACTGCAAACAGCTGTCATCGCACTGACTACAGCCGACCCGAGGCAACGTCAGAGCGGCACCGCCATCGCCCGGCACATCCCAGAGCGCCGCTGCTGGCGCACACGGAGCCCTCCTCCCCGGCGCAGCCCCGCCGTTCGCGGGGCCGAGGAGAGCAGCCGGGCCGCAGACGGAGCTCCCGGGCAGGACGGGCGCAGCGCCGCGCTCCGCCGAGGGGCGGTCGGGCCGCGCTCGGCGGGAGACGGAACTGCCCCAACCGCCTCCCGGCCGGACCTCCGTCGGACGGAGCGGCAGAAAGAAGAGATTGCGGCGCCTCCCCAGCCGTCCTTACCTACTCGCAGCCGGGAGCCTGCAGCTGGAGCCGCCTCTTCGGGCTGAAGCAGGGGCACCGGAGCCGCATCCCCGCCCCTCTGACATCAGGCGGGCGGCAACGCGCTGAACTCCGCCCGCGCTGCTCCTCGGGGCCGGGAATTGCCGCGCGCCGCGTGGGGCGGGGAGGGGCGGGGCCCGGTCAGCCACCTCGGCCCTCAGGCTGTATCTCTTATTTTTCGGATTGCAAGATAAAAGCCCGGCTCTGCTTCTCTGGGTGACTCCGAAGAGAGAGCCGGCGCAGCACTCGGGTCTATCCATGCTCACAGCCCACGCCCTGCTAAGCACCCGTCTGTGCGTTGTGCTCCCCCCGGCTCTGGAGGACGCGCCTTTGGAGCAGCGCCTTTGATTATTGCCTCGGCGCGCGACCAAGAGCGCACCGCATCTCCACAGCGCCCCCCTGTGGACATTATAAGTTCCTGCAGCCCCGCACGTAACAACTCTGCAGAGAAAGGGACCCAGCTGACAGCGAAACGATCCCTGGAGTCATCCTGACACGTGGGAGAGGGGCTTCTAGAAAAGCTGATTCTGTTCCACATCTGGGCTCACTCCAGAGCGTACAGACTCTGAAAGCACAGCGTATGACATCGCACATTGTGTACTGCATCCCTGCCAGAGCCTGGGACTCTGTTTCCCAGGCAAAAGAACCCCAGACAGTCGACAACAGCTAGGCCAGTTTGGCCTCTGTCGTCCCAGGAAACCACAACACACTTAGCCAGGGAGAGCAGACACAGTTCATGCTCATCCCAGCCCCAACCTGTTGTTAAATTATCCCTGTACCCAAAGGACATGGCAGCCACTAAGAGCTCCTTCTCAGCTCTTTTTCAGCTGTCTCACCTCTATCCTCATACCAGCTCATAGCAGCACCATCCAGCACTCTGGGTTCATGGCAGACCTTAATTAATAATTAAGGATTATTAACCTGGCATTTGCTTTTAACGTTAAATCATTTTCAAAATAGTAACAACAAAACAAAACAACAGCCCCTAGAGGGTGCCCTGCTGACATCGATCTGAGAAAGGTAAACTCCCAACTCAGAGGATTCCCGAACCTCCAGTGACCTGACCGACCAGTAACACATGACACTATGTGTCTACTAAACTTTAAAGGAAGAGGGAGGTAGGTATAAACAGTAATGTGAAATGGATATATGACTGTAAGATTTCAGCTCCTTACTGTGAGCTGTGCTTTAAGATTGTAGCAACTGGACAGATCAGCGCAATGGGAAAGGCATTACAACAAAGGTGTGATGACAGAAGGACTAGCACAATAGAGAGGTGCTATAAAGGAAGGAAGAAGATTGCTCATCCATATCAGAAGATTCCAGGTTTTCAGAGGAAAGCTTCACCAAGGAGGGATCTCCAACCAGAGATCCTTCCCCAATGGCAGTCAGCCCTTCAATGAGGTCTAAGAGAGGTGCAGCCAGGCTGCACCCCTTCTTGTCCCACCACTGAACTGCCTTCACCTGTGTTCCCAGGGCTGACCGGGTCCTTTCCCCAGGTGCTCAATCAGTGGTTCAGGCCATGACTCAACAGTTACCATACACACGTATTTTAATTCTAAGGCTCAGGATCACAAGAAATGTCACAACGAATACACTGCAATAATTTCATAGGCAGTCAGATCCTAGTTTTGATCAGAGATGCAGTTGTTCCATATTTCACAGGAGACATTCAGCATCTTGCAAAGCCTTCAGAAGGCAAAAGTGGGAGGAAAAGGAGTATTGTTCTGATAAATCAACCACAGTGCTGACGAGGAGCAAAAATCAGACGGGCTTATCCCTCTGATTCTCTTTCTGTATCTTACAACATATCCTGGAAGAGATAATATAGACGGCAACACAGCTCCATCCCAACAAGGAAGCGTTATCAAATCTGGGCTTTTCTGTTCCAAGGACAGCTGTGATTCCTGCAGGTAAGATCAGGGCCTGTACAAAGTCCCTTTAAGAAGTCTACTATTTTTCTCTGCTACTTCTCACCCAAAATGAATTCATATTTTACCTTGGTTAAAGACATTAGCCTTATTCAGATACTGCCATAGATCTCTGGTTCCCAGAAATAATCATATTCACGTGGACATTCTTAGCTAGGGAGCAGAGAAAGTCGTCATTCCAGGCTGAAGGATTGAGAAACTGAAGTTGCATAGATTGTTCTCTCCTTGATATTACTAAGATTCTATTTATGCTATTTTGAGCCTAGTCTTTAGATCCATTTCTATAGCAGCCATTTACCTGTGATTCACTGCCTTCTACTGTTCAAAGGCACTCTTTTTTTTTTTTTCCTGCTTTTGCTGCCTGTCCTTCTGCCAGCACCTGATGCTTGTGAGGATCGGTGATGTCTGCACTCAGCTCAGGCAGCTTGTGGTACTTCATAGCAATCCAAGGGACTGTGAGGTACATGAGAGCAGAAACCTGCACACTAATCTCCCTGCAGATCTATTAGATGTACCTAAACTGTGGAATTACAGAAATAAGGAAGAACCTCTTAGACAAGATATCCTTCCTTTCACTACCGGATGGTAGGGCTGATGAAACGTAGCAGCAATATGACTGCACAGCCACATCATTTCTGTTGTGATTGTAGAGAGATCTGATCACGTCAGAAAACAATAGAAATGTCACGATGCTATAATTTGCAGAAGAATGCAAACAGCTCACATTATAAAATATGGCTCTTGGTTGTAAACAGTATTCCCAAGAGATTCTCATTGCTCCGGTACAGCACCATGCTTCAATATTCTCTGTAAGCTTTCACTCCCGGTTTGCATGCCTCCATTTCATTTCCTTTGGCAGAAAGCCAGCTGGAGGAGCCTCTCTCTCTCTGCACTGCAGAGAAAAGCTGCAGCTCTGGAAAGCTACCATGTCAAAAATAAGCAGCAAGTATTGGATTGACTCACCTGAAAACAGAAGGCTGGTATAAAAATCTCTGAAAATCTTGTATCTTCCTATTTGCCGTTCATGATCCTGCTTTCAAGTCTTACTTTCAAGATGAAATTTACTGTACTCTAGGTGTTTATGTGCAGGTTTTTCTCTTTATTCACACATTTGCCTGCCTCCGTGCAGTCCTGTGAAACAATGAAATTAACACTGTTGAGCAAATTACAACACAGAGAAAATAAATTGTTCCATTTTGATGCACTAACTCTGTTTATAAGATTATTTATTACAGATCGTGCCCAGCTGTATTGCTGCACTTCAGTGTGAAAAGGACCTCTTGCATCATCCCCCAGTTTATCTGTTGAGAGCCAGAGAACCTTTGGAGTAAAGATCTCAATTTGAGAAAATTCTGTAAGCTGGTCTGTACTAGTAACATGTAGTAATGTCTGTACTAGTCCATAGAGACAATGTCAGGTTTTCCCCCCTTTCTGTATTTGGCTTTTTTTCCCCAATTATCTTCTCACAGAGGTTTATAACAGTACAGGCTGTCAGATTCGCATAGGTGTGCCAGAACAGCACCCTCTGAACCTTCGGAGATTTGGCTGTGTTTGCAGGGCGGGCTCGGTGGGTGTATGGGAACTGCTGAGTCACAGCCTGACCCACTGATTGGGCACCAGGGGAAAGGACCGGTCAGCCCTGGGAGCACAGGTGAAGGCAATTCAGCTGTGGGACAAGAAGGGGTGGAGCCTGGCTGTACCTCTCTTAGACCTCATTGAAGGGCTGCCTGCTACTGGGGAAGGATCTCTGGTTAGAGATTCCTCTCTTGTGGAGTCTTTCCTACGAGCCCAGATCTTCAGAGATGGGTGAGCACTTTTCCTTTGAAGTACCACTGTGTCTGTGCTAGTCTCTTTGCTGTGGCACTTCTGTATCACCCTTCCACTATGTTAATCTTTTTGATTATTACAGTGGGTTGCTAGGGGCCTCAGCAGCACTAGACCCCACTGTCTGAACATCAGCCTCCTCTGCTGCAGCTCAGTTCTGTGGAAATCTTGCAGACTGTAGGGTGCACAACCTGGTGCTGCTTTAAGAAACACTACAGATTATTATTAACCTGAATCTTGTTTGACAACAGCTGTCTTGCTTCTCCACTCTGCTGCACCAGCACAAGGTGGATTGCCATCTCTTTGTCAGAAGAGATATGGAGTTTTCTACCTGAAACTGCTTTCTTGTGCCTCTCACCTGCTCAGCGTGAAGTTTTGCACTCTGCTTGCTCCATTTTCCCACACAGTGCACTGAGCACCCCTGAGCTGTGGTTGGCCAGAACAGGCTGCTGAGGTATAGCCACACACCCGCGTCTCTGCCCCCCTCTCACCCTGGATGTCAGTAGTCCCCATTGACACAGCAGGACTGCTCACAACTGCTGTTCTACACGAGGAGCAGGCAAAAACTGGAGGCTTTCCTCTTGTATTTTGTGTTTCTGGAAGCTGGATTTCATGTACCAATGCACTTGTCTGTAATTGAAGAGGGAAAAGAGCCATTGAGAAGAGATCAAGACCTCACTGTTCTGCTTACCTCGAAGGGACAGAGAAGAAAGAAGGAATGTAAATGCTGATGGCAAGCCTGAGCATCAGTTAGCACTGCTGGCTTCCGTGGTGTTACTGTGGATATTGCAGTTACCCAGCAGCAGGTATTTACAGTTCCCTGTGGAGTTTTACATTTGTTTGACTCTTTCCCAATCAGACCAACGACGCAAACTGAACTGTCTCCAGGATTGCTCTTTTAATGTCTTGAGTTCGGCACGTGAGTGCGCAAGCGAACAGAGCACAGCCGGGCCCGGCCCGGAGCGCCAGCGCCCTTCGGCAGCGACCGCTCCGCACCCGCAGGCGGCCGGCCGCACGTGGCCCGTGTGGGAGCACCTGGGCCTGCAGGGAACCGGCGCCTCCGGAGTCGAGGCTCCGCCGAGTGGGCTGGGCTCGGCTCGGCTCGGCGCGGGAGAAGAGCCCACGAAAATACTGCACACCGCGCCGTCCGCCGGCCTCTCGGAGCGGTCTCAGAGCCGCGCCCCTCAGGCCACGCCTCCGTTCGCCGCAGTAGCGCAGCGCTGCGCGGCAGCGGAGCCAACCGGGGAGGAGCTCCGTGAGCTTTAAGAGCCGCACGCCAGTCACGGCGCGCTGCAGCGGCGGCCGTCGCGTTACTATGGAGACGACGGCCGGGCCGGTCGCTATGGAGACGGCAGCGCCCTGGCTGCCGGGCGGACCGCGCTGCAGGGAGGCGCGGAGGCACGCGCTGCTGGTGGTGATCGGGGAGGTCGGCACGGAGCCGGAGCGCGGGGCGCTGCGCGGCGCCCTGGAGCGCGGTGAGGAGCGGTGCCCGCGGGCCGCGCGGTGCCGATGTCCGCCGTCCGCCATCCCTCGCGGCGCTGCCGCAGAGCTTCGCCATCCGCCCGGAGGGGCGGCGTCCCCAGCGGTGGTGCGGCGCGCGGGGGGTGGAAGGGGATGCGCGCGGCGGGCGGGAGGGAGAGCTCCGTTACGGCGGGGCGGCACCGCGCGGAGCCGAGCGCTGCAACTCGGGGGCGGGGGGAGCTCGCGCGGCCGCGGCATTCCGGAGCGCTGCGGACGTTCGGACAACAAACAGGTTTTTTTTTTTTTTTTTCCTTCTGCTCTGCGCATTTTCCCCCGGATTCCCACCTTGATCGTGGATCGTAGGTCGGGTCTCGTTCCCATCTTGCCCGAACTTTGGCTAATTGAGGGCTTCGCCCTACGGGGCAGCTTACCGCAGTGCTAGGGGCAACGGCGGGGCGGACTGCGGAGCGCCCCGTTGGACGGCGACCCGCGGGAGGACGAAGCGCAGCTGGGCTCTGCTGCACGGGGACGGGGCAGAGCTCCGCGCGGTGCTCTGCTGTTGTGCTTTCCACGCCGGGGCGGCGCCCGGGGCCCTGGCAGATATCGGTCTCTGCATGGGGGAGGTGGTGTTATTTAAAGAGATGGGGACCCGCCGGTGGGGCGGAAGCTGCGGCTTCGTGGCGGTTTTTAACGGTTCCTAGAGGACGGACTATCGTGACATCAGCGCCTCAAAGGTGGGAGAGGCGGTGTCCTGTTTTAATAAGCAGCGTCCTACGCCTGTAAAAATGAAGTGATATCCCCAGAAAGTTCGTATGTGCTTTTCCCCTTTCTCACCAATTTCCAAGAGGCATTGGTTTTAAGTACCAGGAAAAATAAATGCAGATCTTGCGGTGCAGGTTGTAAATGGCACAGCACGTGCCCCGTTCTGCAGTCAGCGGTCTGCCAGGTGCATCTGCCGAGTCCTGTCAGATGCAGACGCTTTTGGTCTTAGGGCCATTTGCACATGGGCGAGCATCCCCTAGCAGCAGCTACTTGATGGCAAGCAAAACTGGTCCAAATCATTGTATGCTATACATCTAGATTTTTATCTATAGGTTTGTTTTAAGAATAATACAGTTTTTGATTTGCTTTTGTTCTTCTGGCTGTTGTGCCCTGCCTGCACAAAACCTACCAGGAGGAGGCTTGTGAAGAGTAAATGAAAGTATCCCTTGCTCGGTCTGAACCAGAAAGTGCACTTTCCCCGTTTTCTTCTTACAGCTTGATTCAGAGAAGTTGAATAATGCATATAGGACACTGCAGGAACCTGCTTGTTCCCACCCTTACTGCTTCTGATGCAGTGTCACTGTATCTGTGGAACACTCGAATACCTATTCTAAAATAATGTCCAACAAATACTGGTCTGCTTCTTCTGTTCCTGTGTAACTTTTGTCCTGTTCTGAAACAATATTTGAAAGAGTATAAGAGGAAAATTCCAAATCTTAAAACCCAATTATCTTGGCAGGAAATTAACAACAAAAAAATATTACAGGGGTGTAAGGAAAGAGATGGGAAGCTGACGAGTCCCATGCTACATTACCCAAACTGTGCATGTGTGAAAAATATGCACATTTAGAAATCTTATTACGGCACAGTCTGCACTCCTGCATCAGCAGGCAGGGTGCTAATCAGCAAGGACGTTGTTCTGGCTGTTGTACGATGGCATAAATTGAAACTGTGGCAGGTGGGGATAGGTAAGAAGTGATTTTCAGACCTCCTGGAGGGGAAAAAAACATTGCATAAATTGTGGCAATAATGAGTGAAATGAGAATTTCATTTTTCCTTGCTCTGAAAGAGTATATCTGTCTGTATTTTGGAGGAAGTAGCAGTGCCTCAAATAGCATCAATTGCTGCAGTAGGACTCCAGGACTCTGACACAGCAGCTCGAGTCAGCATGATGTGTCCTGCAGAGTGCCACTGTGCTCTGCTCAGGTGGGAACGCTCACAAGCACCGCAGCAAGAGGCACTTATACTGGACATTGACTTAACCCATCTTGCTTTCCAAGAGTATTTCATAGGAAAACAGTCTTTTCATCTTTTTCCTTCCTGTTGTGTTGCTGTTGTTCTGTTGCACGTTTTAGTTGTTCCTATCCTATGCCAGTCTAAAATAAATAGGTGTTCTGTGACACTGAAGGTGACGGTAAGTTTCTGGATGTTCAGAGGGCTTAATGTTTGTTTGTTTTGTATGCTCTCCTGTGCAGCTGTATTACTCTATGGTTTCAGCTGTCATCAGGAAAAAATCCTAAGACAAACATTTTCTTGAGTTGCTGTGAATTCTTGAGGCTACTGAAGTACAATGCAATGACTAGCTGATTCCATCCCACACCTGTGTTGAACATTGGAGCTTGTATCCTAGAAGACACTGCTTTCCACCAGCAGCCTTCAGAAGCTCTTGTGCAACATGAAATCGCTGTGCTGGAGAACCAGAACTGCAGTAACTGGGAACAGTATCTGTGAAAAGTCAACACGCTTCACTCCTAAAGAAGGCAGATATTTGCTTATCTTTTTATGTAAGAGAGGGCTCTTCTTCAGAAAATGGTGGGATAACTCTCAACAAGGACGGTAAAAATAATATCAGGGCTGAGATCCTTGTTCTGTTTAACTCCTAGAAGTCTGTGGTAGTGGACTTCACTGCTGGCTGCAGAAGCTCAGCTGCTGTAAGAGGTCAGTATAGTGATTCACGGTGTAATTCTATTATTGTTCATGGCACCACAATGCAGTATCGCACCACTGAGGAGAAGCTGCTCCTTATTAGCCTGTGAAGTTCTGATCTGTGGTGTTTGGTGTCATTCAGAATGTGCAGCTGCTAATGCTGAGGTCTGAAGGTGACTTCCCAGCGTGGCATGATGCCACTTGCTCTGGGAGCAGACACTGTTTCCTGCTGTGATATGAAGGCGATTAGCCCACAGAGCTTATGTAGATTAAAGAACAAACCCAAAGGGTCTCAGTAGGATCAGGGGCTTTGAGGATGTGATTAAGAAGAGGGAGTTGGGGGCAGGAGGGTTTCTGTGACTTGAAGGATGCTCAAGTTCTAAAAGCACAGAAGCTGATGTGTCTGAGCTGTTTAGTAGTTTAACTGCCCAGTAGCTCCTCTCTGTTAGTGACCAGTGCTGGATAATACAGAACATGTAAAGCTAATAGAGTATTAACTTCCTTAGGCAAGTTAATAAACTTTTAACTAGAGCAATTTAGCCATTATCCTTTACAGTTCTTCTGTTTCACTCATGTGAAACCTAGGCTGTAAAAAGAGTTGCTTAATGCATGTACTGCAGGTGTAGGTATTTTATGGAAGGGAAACAATTTATGGTCCTTTGCTCTCAAAGACTTTTTCTCAGCTTTAACCATCTTCTTTCAGAAGACCATTGCTGCTTCCTGTGTGTCCTGTTTACTTTTGTCTCCACTTCTCTTTCTGTAATTACTGTACCAACAACTCACTATTCTTTCTCTGTTGGGCAGGAATTCGCTCCTGGAATATTAACCCTTTGTCCTGTGATCTGAATCAGCAACTGCGACTCTTTGTAACCCGGCACCTGGCCCAGTTTTCTTCAGAAGTCAAAGGTCAGTTTTTTACTTTATCAGCACTAACTTTTATCTTTTATTTCATATTTGAGAAGATGCAGATTAAAGCTGGTTCTGGTTTAGCACGACAAATTCATATAATGAGTTATTTGCCCAGGATTCTGTAGCAAAAACACTAAAGAAGAAAAACAATCTTAAGGATTTGTTGGATGCAAAGAATTTAACTTAAAATTACTACTGAGAATAGAAGCATGAGCTGTGTAAGGGCCTACGGGCCTTCTGAATACATCTTCCAGATGGGAAAACTGTTCTCTTAGTTGGTAACTGTGAAAGAGGAAACCTAAACTGAGACATTTCTTAGCTTACCTGTTACTCTTCTTAATATGGAGAAGGAAAGTCTCCCTCCTTGCAAAGCAGTGCAGCGTCTGATGCACGGACTCAGATGTGAAAGATCCAAATCATTTATTACAAGTTCTCACATCACTTATATACCTTTACAAGTTTTCTTTTTCTAGCTTTCCCATTCACCCCTACATATCAACAGAGCACTCTACAAACACTCCTTAACTGTTCATGCAGGCACTTAGCCAATCAGAGCCGTGAGATGTTTGTTCTTCTAGAGGTGTCCTTGGTTCTCATGCTGTTTATCTTGTTCCACAGCTGCTGCTCTGAACAGTTTTTCTTGTATTCCCACAAAGCAGTACAAACATATTGATTTTCTTTAATTATTATTTAAATGCTCTGTATTAAACTTATCAACCTATAAAGAGCTGAAGATCTGTCTGAATTGGAAGCAACCATGACAGAGGCTGTGGTACAAATGTACTCACGGTGCCTTATTGGAGTGGAACATTCACTCAAAGTTCTTACCTCGGGGTTGAAGTATCTGGATTAATATTAGCAATGTGTATCCTCTCACTTGAAACTTTTCTTTTTCCTGCAGAGCAAGGGGTGATAAATGCAATGCCAGTCTATAAAGGTCTCAGGAGGGATCCATGGAATCACAGGCCTATCAACCAGCTGTAAATTCTGCTGATCAAATCAGTAAAACAATAATAAAGGACAGAATTGGTGCCCACCTGGGAATAGTCACCACTGTTCCCGCTAAGAGAAATCCTGCTTTTCAAATGTATTGAATTTCAGAGAATCATTAAGGCTGGAAAAGACCACTCTGATCATCTAGTCCAATCATCCACCTGCCACCAATACTGTCCACTAAGCCATAACTCTGAGTATCACCTCTTCCCTTTCCTTAAACAGTCCCAGGAGCAGTGACCCCATCGCTTCTCTGGGCAACCTGCTCCAGTCTCTGACTACTCTTTCTGAGAATAAGCTCTTCCTGATGTCCAACCTGGACCTTCCCTGGTGCAACTTGAGGCCATTCCCTCTAGCCTTGTTGCTTGTTACCTGGGAGCAGAGGATGGCCTCTGCTTCGCCACAGCCTCCTTTCAGGTAGTTATAGAGAGTGTGTTTTCTGGAAGGGTCAGATAACATAGGTAAGTGATTTAGTCTACCTGTCAAAGTGTTTTGGAAGTCAAGGTCCCTGAAGTCTGTTTAAGGAATCCTATTGGCCATAGACTAAGGAGCAAGGTCTCAGTATGCAGAAGTTACTGAGAGGAATGGGCAGACAGAAGTTGTGATGTAAATAGTCACTTCCCTCAATGGAGACAGATTGCTGGTTGAGTTCAGCAAGGTCCAAGCTGCTCAATTTAAGAAGCACAGCTACTTAAATCTTAGAGGGTGAACATGAGTAATGAGGCAAGTTTGATGACCAGAAGTCATTCAGGGTTTTAGTACTGAGTCCTGACAGAAGAATTTAAGTTGTCTAAGGGAAACATTTGTATGTAAAAACACCTCTGCAAACCTGGCTTCAAATATAAAATGACGAGTTCTGAGATGACCATTTCTGCTGAGGAGTGAAGCCCTGTAGTATGATACAGTTCAAACAGTACATTTCTATGACTGTCTTCCTCTATAACAAAGTATTAAAGGTATTGAAGTGCAGTTACTATTATCCTTCAAAAGCAATATGCCAAACACTGTTTTCTATCTAACTGAATAAACTAACCAGAGGAAAGCAGCTCTGCTCCTGCGCACTGTGGGAGTAACTTTTGGCATGCATTCCCGACACACTTAGTGTGAATAGGGCTATTGTAGCTGAGATGGCTTAGTTATAATGTAGGCAGAGCTGCCAATATTTTCGGTAAGCTGTAACAGGACATGCAACTGTCCTCCAGTTTATCTAAAGGCTGCTTATTTCTGTCCTAACTGACTCCTGTTTACACAGCCATCCCCGAGCCGATACGTGTCTGGACCCACAACAGATCTTGCTGACACGCTTTGTTTGTCTCATGTGGGCCTGGTGAACAAAGGTACTTTTGTGCTTCAGAAAGATGTTGGTATGCTTCTGTGGGCATCTTCCTGAAGGACCTGCTTGTTACCTGGTAGATGTGTAGGAGGTTCATGTAACAAACGTATATCTGGTAGTTCAGCAGCTTTAGAAGCCTTCTGGTTAAGAAGAATGGAGGAGATAAGTAGGTGGCCAGATGCCTTTTCCCTTGGAAAAGACAGTAAGTCTTAGAGCTACTGAACTCCCTGCTAGCAGTGGGTAATAGTAATTAAATCTCTTACCGTGCTGCTTTTGGGTATTGTGGTATCACTAAGAATCAGGATCATATTAAACATCCTGGAGTGAGTCGTAGTGCAATCTCAGCTCCGCATGTCTGATTTCACTGAGGAAGCCGAAATTGTCTGTAGATGCTTTTGATGCTGAATTGAAGGCCAACAGCTTGATGTGTTACCAGATATGACTTAATGCATTCTTCAAGCCCCTTTCCATCAGTGCACATCTGCAGAATTTTGTACAGGACAACAGATTTGTACTGCCTCTGCACAACTTCTCTTGCTGTAGTTGTCATGTGGGAAGGCAAACGGGTGTTTAGCCTTCAGCTGTTCCTGCTGCTTGTGAGGTGAAGCTGTCAGTGGTAGAGAGGTGAGACATTCTGGCCTGGATTGGTTGCCATAGGTGGCTACTGGATTTGTGGCAAGCAGCTGAAGTATGACATTCTAATAGTTCCCTGCCAGTGTATAAGGCAAGAGCAGCCAGGAAGATGGTGTTTGGGGCTGCATCAAACTAGAAAATTCCACGTTGTGTGGGAACTGTTGAGTTACAGCCTGACCCACTGATTGAGCACCTGGGGAAAGGACCAGTCAGCTCTGGGAGCACAGGTGAAGGCAATTTAGCTGTGGGACAGGAAGGGGTGGAGCCTGGCTGTACCTCTCTTAGGCCTCGCTTAGGGGCTGCCCCCTACTGGGGAAGGATCTCCGGTTGGAGATCCTGCTTTGGTGAAGCTTTCCCCTGCAAACCTGGGATCTTCTGATATGGGTGAGCAATCTTCTTCCCCTCCTTTATAGCACCTTTCTACAGCACTGGTCCTTCTGTCATCACACCTTTGTTGTAATGCCTTTCTCATTGTGTTGATCTGTGTAATTGTTATATATGTTCCTGTTGATAACTCAGTAAGTGTGCAATTTCGAATGCAGCAAGATGATCCCTCAGAGGGATCCATTCATGGGCTTAAGAATACTGAGCCCAAGAGGAACAAGTGTGAGGATAATAGCCACAGTTGAAAATGGATTAAGCAACTGTCTAGAGCTATAGAGAATGATGACAATCCACACAGTTCAAGATTGCTGTGGGAGATAATGCAGCTGAAGGTGAATGCTGAAAGGCCAGAAAACTGAAAAGTTAGGCTGTAATCCAGGATTTAATTATGGGTATTGGATCTTAAGCATATACAGACTTCTGGTGACTGTTAACAAGAAACTGTGGTTACGTTATAGTTAGGAAGAGACTATGGGAACGATGGCTGTAGCAGAAGTGCTAAGTCATGGCCTGAAGCAGTGATGTAGCACCTGGTGGGAAGGCAGGGCCAGCCCAGGGGAGCTCAGGTTCATGCAGTGCTGCTGAGTGATGAAGGGCTGGAGCCAGGATGCACCCCTTCCAGGCCTCATTTAAGGGCTGGCAGTGGAGGTGAGGGCATCTTGCTGGAGATACCTGCCTACCTGAGGCCTTCTAAGGGTAAGCAGCTTCTTTACTTTTGTGTCTGTGGCTGCAGCCACCTGCTGCAGCATAGGACTTAGCTGCTGTGCTGTCATTGCTACACTTTCCATTGTGTTACAATGGCAAAATCAGAAATTGCAGGTCACAACTGGTATGAACCTAGAAAATCTCTAAATGCAGCCTGGGAGCTGTCTTTACTGCATGCAGTATATGCCATCAGGCAATGCTCTCTGCTGTGTTGAAAGCCCTTTTAGCCACGCTGCCTCTGTTTGAACAGGTTTTCTAACTTCTGTTGCACCTTTCTGCAAATCTGTTGCTGTGTGCCTTGTAACAGCCACTTGAAGATGTGTATGTCTGCCATTATCATTCAGATGCAGATAAATAACACTGAGAAGCTTTAAACATTAGGAATTGCTCAGCCCTACGCTTGCATGTGTGTGCTGCTTCTTGCTGTGGGCATAGGGCAGAGCGACTGCTTCTCTCGACCAGGAGGCTGTACCAGAAATCTTCTGGAATCCCTTCCTACTGATGTTTTTGTTACTTTTATGCCACTTGAAAGACCTCAGCCTTGAAAGTGTGAGGTATGTGTACCTGCTCTATGTTGGTATGCTTAGCAGTACCTCTGGAGAATAAAACCATGCAGAAGTATGTACGTTAATATCAGAATATCAATCCTATAACTGTCGATGTTTGTATTCAGGGAAAAGTCACTGGAGCACAGCAGTTACCGTATAGCCAGAATGGTTCACGGCCATTTACTTAATGCAAAATGCTTCTCTACAAACTTCCAACAGCCACTGAGTCTGACATCACAGGCAAGAAATTCTTTAGATGAAGAATGGTAATAGAATACAAGTAAGTAAAGCAGTCTACCAAACAGAATAGTCCAAGGCTTTTCAATTTGCAGTTTCTCACTTCGTTACGGTAGTTATAACACAGATACAGTTTGGAAATGTTAATGCCTAGTTTTTGAAGCTGAAATTAAAATGCAACTGCGACATTCTGTGGGAATAGAGAACGCAGTTATTTCTCTAACAAGTTTTTGATCTCTTTGGAGGTGAGGAACAAATAAGTCTCAAATGCGGCTCAAGTGAGTGGGGGGAAAAGATCTGATAGTGTTGAGGCAGTCATGTAAATAATACCTAATCCACCTTATGGAAGTGGGCTTTTTGGTACAATAACCTGCTGACTCATTTCTGTGAGTCACAAACAACATGACTCTTGCTCTGGGTTAATCTCATAGCATAGTTTGTGGGAGAGAACTACAGTTGGTAGGGACAGCGGGAAACCAAATATGGATCTAGTGATGACCTTTCCTGAGGCAAGAAGGGTAGTGCTGGTTGGCAGCAATAGAGTAGAAAGAGATAGAAACAACTCCAGAGGACCTTGCATGATGGTGTTACTGTGTTACTGAGAACACAGATGATGTGATGAGAAAGTAAACAAGCATTAAACCAACTCAAGGTGAAATGCTGAAGGCTCGTGTGCCCTTGTGTGGTGAGGGTACCCCCATGTGCACTTCTGTGCTGTTGTCAAGTGCCATTGGCTGCCCCAGGTTCTCGAAGATCATATGCACTGTCTCCTTGGAATGTCAACAGTTCTCTGTAAAGCAGAAGGACTGTCTTTCCAGTAGAGATTGACATGTGGCAGGGCAAAATGCTCAGAGTAATTATTTCTGCTCACTGTTGATGTTCAGAGAAAACAACTTTACTCTGAGTGCAGAACTGCTATCAGAAATATGAGCAGCTGCTCTGAGCCATGCTGGAGAATGTGGAATAGCAATCCCAGTGATCTTTCCTCTCAGACTGCATTGTGGTAATCTTCAGGAAGCCTTATAAGTAACATAATTGAAAGTCAAGCAATCAAGAACAACGTTGTTGAATTTGCTTGAATAAAAGCTTGAAATAATGAAACATTGAGAGGATACTGTTCTTGCCCTGGTAAAAGGATTATGAGAAATACTAAGCTCTTTCTTGAACGTCTCTCTCCAAATTCGACATCTTGTGCTCAAGTCGCAGAGTTTGTGTAACAATCTAAAAATGGTCATTCAGGCAGAGGGCAGTCAGGCTTTGAAGCCTTTTGTATTGGACCTAATGCATAGGCTGTGCTTCCCTCACTGTTGTAACCTCTTGTTAGAGACATTTCTGTGGTGCTGACCATCCAGTGATAGATGTTAAACAACAAACACACACCTTCCCCTCCCACCCCCATTCATTATTTCTCCAGGTTGAAGAGACCTTGCTTACTTCACAATTCCCCGTAGGAAAGCCACTTGAGGTTTTCTTAATGTCTTCCAAGTCTGCCTCTTTGAGATGCTGGGATCAAAACTGTTTGAGGTGTCACAGAGCTCTGTATTTGCACCAGACTTTTCCTGATTTCTAACATCTCTATCTGCTTTATGACTGTTGCAAAGCAGTGAGTTGACTTGAGGATAAAAATGTTGCTGTAATCTGAAGGAAGTTAGCAGGAGTAATCTTCATTTCCCCCTTATCTGTTTTAAAATGTTGCTGTGTTCAGGTTTGCATGATTGTTCTCCCCGTGATACTCAGCAGCCTGCTTGGTGAAAATAACAGCTTTTTGGAGCTTTGCTTTCTTGCAAACCAGCTATGCAGAAACATTAGCTTCTTGCTTTTATGCTGTCCTGTGCAAATGCTGAATACTGACTGAAAGGGTAAAGGGTGCTTCTCTTGCTCCAGAGCTCCTATAAGCATTAAAACTGCGTTCAGCAACTGATAGTTCTGTATACCCACGCTGTGTTCTGAACTGCTGAAGCTTCAGTAGAATCATACATAGGTTTCATCATGTGAAGTAACATTCCTATGAAAGGAAAGAGTTCTCAGATGCCCTGATTCTGTTCATCTTCTCTACTGAGTAGCAAGGTAAGTACTGAAAATTTTGGTCAGTTTTTTGAAAGCAAGAAAGATGAAAGGAAATGTCACACTGAATCAGATTGGTGGTCTGTGCAGCCCAGCATTTGGCCCACAGAAGTAGCAACAAGAGGTATAATTTGGGGGCAACATACGACTGTAGCTGCCTTTCTCTTCCCTTTTCTCCTCATACTCCCTCACTATGCATAAAGCTTGGATTTGGGATATTAAAAGAACATCTACAGCAACTCTGTCTGACTTCGCAGCATGCATAGCAAAGTGCTAAATCTCAGTGCTTGCTGTCCAAAGAGGCATTTTTCTAAGTTGATTTATCTTCACTGAGTGCTCCCTCTCCTCTGGCTTTTTAGAATTTGGTGAGTAATGGTGACCTGATCTCCTACCACTGATTTCATAATCCTCAGCTCTCCTCTCTAAGTTGAAGAGTTTGGGACTTCTAAGACTCTTATGGCAGCTGTTCAAACCCCTTAATCATTTTGCTTATCTAAGCTAAACCTGGACTGATAGACACAGCACTTTGCACGCTTTTGCTACTTTTGAAGATAATGCGGTGCTGTCCCAGTTCCTCACTGATGCTCTCAGAGGTAAGGGATTCAGGAAGCTCTGCGCCTGAAGGATGGAGAAAAGTTCATCCCCTTTTGACATTGTTAGATAAGAACTTCAGCAGAATACTGGATTTCCCTATTTGAACGACTTCTTGATGTTACTGCCTCTCCATAGTTACTGACCCTGTTTATGATATGGTGCTTACGTGACTTCTTGTAGTATCTGAGCACAAAACTAAGATTTTTTGATTCTTATCTTCAGTTGCTGTTCGCGAGTGACTTAACCTGAAAATAGAAGTGTCTACCTGCACTACAGACATCAGCATCCGGGGGAATCCGACTGGCTTCCATGAAGCTTGGCTAAGATCAGTGCATTGCCTAGAGATGGATGCTCTGTCCCTGGAGACTTTCAAGGCAGGCTGGATCAGGCCCTGGGCAGGGGAGTTGGACTGGGTAACCTTTCAAAAGGTCCCTTCCAACTCAAAGGATTCTATGATCACTGGCTCAGGGAGTTTTCTTGCTGGAAAGCTGAGTTGGCTCCAGGGGCTCAGCATTGCACACTGAGTGGTGTGACCTTGGTGAGCACCCAGTTCTGTGGTTCTGACAGCATTTCAAGGGTTGCAGGCACTGTTTTTAGCACCTTATGTAATTTTTTTTTCTCAGCAGTCTCCTGCTATCTTTTTAGTGTGTAACCCATTTAAATTCTTTCTACTCACCTAGAATAGCATTCTTTTCTTTCATTGACTGTCTGGCCTTATTCTCTTATCTCTACTTCTTTGTTAAACTGTGTATCTTATTTAAATCAGTGTTTAGCAGCTCTGAGCAAGGGGGCCAGATAAGAGGAAAGAAGAGGGGTGCAACTCCACTCAATATCAGTGGAAAAACAGGAAAAAAAGAAAAACCAAAAAAAGAACCTGTTGAGGACACCTTTTTTTTCCACTTGATAAAGTTAGCAGCTTTGAGTCACTGGATAGCAGTCTGAATGGTCTATGTGCTACAGAACAGTTACCAATAACTACCTAGTCTCCAAGATAGGCTTCATGCTTCAAGTAACTGTGCTCTTGTAACTGTTCCATGCTTTGGGTTTTCTGATTTATTTTTTTTTTTGCAGCGCTGCAGTGACGTTTCTCTAACTTGACAAAGGCAGCGTTCTCTTGGTGGCTGTGTGCATTGTAAGCACTAGAGGTATAGTGACAGTGACCTCTAACATTGCTTGCTGCTCTTTGGAGAATTACATGTTTTTTGTGTTCTGTAGAAATGGTGAAAATAGATATAATTCTTACAAGTTAATGTGAGCTCTGCGTGACTGTATGAACGTTGCTGGAATTCTAACATCACTTAGAGATTGGTAACAAAAGCTGTGCTGTTGTATTGTTAGCATATGGTTAGTTTACTGTGGCTGTATGCTCCTGCACTGCCCCTACCTGCAGTGGCTTTTCCAGTCCTTGTGAGCTTGCTAAGATAAACAAGATGATGGGCAAAATGGAAGGTGGATTAAGCAGGAAATTAATCCTGAACACGTGACAGCTTCAGCAGCTGTGTATAAATATGTTCTGGACAGATTTCTTGATCTGTTTCACTCTACTTCAACTGTTCACTCTGTTCCAGCTGTTTGCAGTTCCTCAGATCTTTCTTTGCTTTTAAAAATCTCAGGTACTGGCATGGGCTGGAGGGGAGGGCCTCTGCCCGGCTGCCCTCAATTCCTGCTTACCTGAGTGGTGCACTTCAGCAGTTGAAGGTAAGTGGCTTAGGATGCTCTGTGCCTGCCTCTTTCTCGGACTGAGCACGCAGAGCTGAGCCATTTAACTTTAACTCTGCCTGCGCACATTAATACATCTAGAAAAGAAAAAACAGAGAAACCAAGCAGAACTTCTGAACCTATCTTCTTAAAGTAGAAGACATCACAGCTTACAGCCAGCAAATGTAACCTGTCTGTGCTCTGGTGTAGAGTGGAGCAACTGGGGGCATTAATGTACAAGGGAGTGAGCCGTGTCATCAGCTGCCCATACGTGCATCACTGAAGTGTTGTCAGGCTCTCAGCCCACACAGTCACAGTATTTGTGGCATCCTGCTGCGTCCAGCTTGGATGAAAAAACAGAAATCCCCTGAAGTGATCCTCTCTAGGATCTCAGCTGCTATTTCAGGAAGTAAATTTTTCCACTAGGTACAGATTCAGAGGAGTGAAAAGCAGTGTTGGAGGATCCCGATAATCCTATTTTTCTGTGAGATTAATTGTTGTCATGTGCTATTGTAATTTTAATGCCGTAATTCCTACCTCCTTAGAAAGCAGATGTCCCTGAGTCTGATTGGCTCTGTTCCAGGATTTTGCCTTGCCCTATTAACTGTGGCATTGCCAGAACGAATGCTGCTTTTCCTCTCTGCAGATACGTGAAATTGCAGAGTGGAGGCACTGTTTTCCTTTCCAGTTCTGGTGTTGCTTTGTATCTGGGGATCTGAGATGACATGCGTTCTATCTGATGCTGAGAAATTATCGCGGTCTTTGAAGCTCATGATGTTTAAAATGGACTTAGCAGACGTTGTTAAAGGCACTGAGCCTAGAAGCATCTATCTGTTGAAGTAGCAGCTGGCCTTTGCTGCTTGATTTGGAAACTTCAGGAGGCTGAGCACAAAAATAATCAGCTTTTCCTTATTTCTTGGCAGAGCAAAAGTGCTTCAGCAGGGGCTCCACACTGCGCTCCTGTTCCATCTGTAATTTTTTACTTATTGCCTTATCCTGCTAGTTTGTATGGAGCAAGAAGGGAACAAATGAGTCAATTCCCGAGTTCAGCCTTTGGAAAATTAAAAACACTGCAAAAGAAGGGATATTCAGTTTCCCTTAAAAAAACAAAAAAAACAAAAACAAACAAAAAAAAACACCACCACATTTTAACAACATATATTTGATTGTAGGTGTGAGTGTTGTGACTTTTTTGTTATGTAGACCTTCTAAGGCTTGTTCCCCACCGTTTTGCCCCAGAAAGAGCAAGTTATCTGCCATTGGTCTTAATTGTGAGGTTCACTCACTGCAGAAGTGAGGGTCTTTCTGCAATCACTGCAGTGAGGTGCTGCTGTGACTGAAATCCTGGCCAATGCGGGTAATGGTTGTGCTCCATCCCTCTCCTTCCCTTGGTCCTTGTTTAAGGCTGGTGTGTACAGAAAGCTTACTAGCAGAACTATAATTGCAGTGCTAGTGGGCGAATACCCCTGTGCAAGCGGAATGTCTCCACAAACCAAACTGTTGATGTAATTATTTAACAAAAAATAGATTTACATGGTTATCTTTTGTACTTTCAGCTGGTTCTTATTCAAAGTAGATAAAACTCTCAGCCGGATTTGTTCTACCTTATGAACTTTCCAATCTTTCCTGTTTCTTAGATCAGGGCTACCAAAGTTGAAGTAACTGCAGTCACGAATTCACTGCTAGCTTTTCTGAAGTTAGAACTTGCCATACTAAATTACTACTCTTGCTTCTAAAACTGAACATTGTGGTTCAGCGTTGTTGGCAGTTTGTAGAATTCAAATCCTAAAAGCACATTTGGCATATATGGAGGCAAAGAGTAAATGGGTTCGTGATACTGCTTTTTGAGTTCTTTATGGGATGTGGAAGTAGTGCATTGCACTGAATCCGTTCTGCTGTTTTATCTTTCATATATGAAGAATCCAGGTGCCAGGATCTGATTGAATGGACCTGGTGAGGAGATTAACCCTTGAAGTTGATAGAAAAAGAGAATTAATTATGAAATTGTTGGGAAAGGGTTGGTTCTTTGTTGGGGATGCGGAATGAAGGAAGCATGCTGTCACTGCTTTCTTTTCTTTAGTGCTTCTCATCCTGGTGGATGTGGGTATTGTCTGGCTTGATTTATTTTTAAAAATGGAATTGCTGAGAAATACTAAATCTATACCAGACAGCCCTTGAGGTGGTAGCACGTGAATAACTGATCATCATATCTCAGTCCTTTCTTAAATGCATTTGGGGGAATGTACTTCAAATGCATTTAAAGCAGTGTTTTTTTTCCCCTTAGACTTACTGGGGCAGATGAAATGAATGAGACCAGAATTTCTCATGGTTAATAACAAAAAATGAAGATGGGAACAAATCTTGAAAGAACATAACAGGGTTATATTTTGATTTCAAATGACCTCTGCTCAGCAGTTCTGCTCATAGCTTTGTAAACTGAAGCCTGTTCTGGATTTTGTCTGCTTCCCTTTGGCAGTGGCTGTTGTGGAAGTTGGTTACAGCTGTTCATGATGTCAGTTTGCCCTTACCTGGGTGAAAGGTGTAGATTTGACCTAACAGCACTGCTTTGCTCCTGAAATTTTGTTGAATATTCACAGTTCTACAGGAAAATCTGCAGTAGACAATTTGACTCCTGTGAAGAAGACTTGCATGGGATTGCTGTTTTAAAGATGAGATTTACTTGCACTTTTATTCATATTTCATGGAGATGAATAATTCAGAAGTGGTTATTGATTTTTCCTTCCATTTGTTTCTTATCTCAGATTTCATCTGAGCTGCATCCTTGTGCTGCAGTGCTGATCTCATCCTCCAGGAGGGCATAAAGTAGGAGAGAATGGTGTCTGAAATGGATGTCCCTTTTGATCTCTGATTTCTGTTAAAGGAGTATTTCAAGTATTTTTCTCCTTTTTTGACTATAGTAGGCCTTACAAGCAGCAAAGAGCTGTTAATGGTAATACCCCTACTGTGCTCACAATCTACTTGCACTGCTCCTGGAGGGCCTACACATTCTCCCTTTCAATTTGAGCTGTGCCTGAAAGAGCAGTTCTGTAATCTCAGGACTTGCTTATTTCCTGGAGTATCTCTTCGTGTTTGTTTCTCTTGAATTTCTTTGCTTGTCTTCACAATGGGATTTGTTGTGGGAGAAGCTTCCATACAACACCAGTCAAATTTGTGTGAAAACAAATTATGGGATCTGCAGTTTCCAGGAATATGAAAGCTACTCTATGTTGCATAAAGAAAATGCCTGTTTCAACATCTCTATTTTCCCACTCTAAATATGCTAAGAATCATCATTAAGCACTGTGTGGTTTAACAAGAACCGTACCTTTTTAAGAGAGTCCTCTGTAGCCTTGCCTTGAGTCATGTAACAACAGTGGGAGTATATTTGGAATATTGCAAACTTTCCCAAGTGTATTTTGTTCTAGAAGTTCTACTTGTGTCATTGCAATCGTAAAACCCACTGCACTTCCTTTCCAGCCTTCCTTTGAGGTTGGCTGCCAGGTGCAGCTTCCTATTTCAGTTTGCATTATCTTCACAGTTGCCTCTGTTGCTGGCTTGCCTCCTACAATCCCGTTGTGGGTTTGTCAGAGCTGTCCTACAGGTGTCCTCTTTGTAAAGCAGCATGACATCTGTTATACGGATAACTAACGGCACCTGGAAAATCAGTGCCTCTTGACTGACAGTCCTCTTAAAGATGTTTGCAGCCTTTTGGTCTCTGTTCAAGCCTTAGAAACAGAGTTGGAAAATGTGAGTCCCCAGGAACCAGATCCTTCTTGGAGTAGCTTGTGCCTATAACAAGAGATTAGCGGCTGATTCAGAGAGAGAATAGGATCTGAGACAAACCTATCTGGAAGAGGAGGGGAGGGATCTTGTACCATATTTTGGCTCTTGTAGCTTCTCTCAGGTTGCCTTGGTTGCGTGTCTTTCTTACTTCCCAGTGCTGGATTGGTAAATACCTTCTCTGCTCTTCTGTACATCTGTTGAGATACGTGAAAAGCTTTGCTGTCTGCTGAGGTCTTGTGGGTGTTCAGTGGGGACCAATGCTGGCAAAGGCTGCTGAGTGAGTACAGCCAACGCGGGCACTGCACGCATAGAAGGCATGAGCTTTTCTTCGGGTAGGCTTATGCTACTTATTGGAAATGTTTGGAACAGTTTTTCCTTGAAGTGACTGGGACTTGATCCTAGCACCTCCTTCCTCTCTGCTGCATTAAGCTGCCCTTTGGGTGCTGCAGAGTCATCCTCTGCTCAAGCAGGGAATGTGCTGGTTCCTCCTGTGTCCCAGTATTTGCTTTAATCCCTTTCTCCTGTGTTCCTTCTGGTCTTTCAGTACTACTCATCATTGCTCCAGTTCTGCAGCCTTGATTTTTATAAACCTCTTTATCCTTTCCACTGAGAGTTCTAGTCAGGTCATCTGTTATTTTCCCTAAAGCTTTTGAGTTGCTGAGTTAAATTAAGATCACCATTTTTAAAACCCTGTTTTCTGGGACAAGTGAGACCGGAGTGTTGCCAAAGAAAACTCACAGGGCTCATGAGTTTGTTTAAAGTAAAAATTGGAAAAGAGACTGATAATGACAGTCCTTCTGGATCTGCGTTAAGGATGCAGCTGACACAAAGGTAAAACCTCATTTGGTGAAGAAAATGATAAACAGCTGAATGTAACAGATGATGTGGGTTATCCACTCATATGAACTTCCCAAGTACCACAGCAAGTCAAGGTCTATAGCAGGCTCTTCTCAATAGCCCAGATAATCACTCCCTAGGCCCTCGGCTATTGGAAAAATGGGAAGATTACTGTCAAATTAAGGAAAAGTAGCCTAATCCTGCAAAGCAGTTGAAAGAATAGAATACTTCAGGGGTCAAAAGCTTCTCTAGGACTAACAAGGTGTCACTGCATTTCAGACAGATATTTACACAATGCAGACAAAAGGGCTAAGTAAATCTTCAGAATGTAAGCAATCATACAGAATGAAAAGGTATCAATACCTGTAAATAAGGAAGCGAGCTGGAAAGAGCCATGAAATAATTGCACAGAAAGATTTGGGAGCACCTAGCAAGTAAATTAAAAAAAAATCCTTGTAAAGATTAGTAAAAATCATTGTACCTGGGCAGAAATAGGGATAATGAAGGGGATTTTAAAAATGATTTGTCAGAGTCTTCAAAAAACTGGTGTTTTTTGGAAGCAAGGAATCAGTGAAAGTGTCATTAATTGAGAAGTGAAAGAAAGTCCTCCAACAGGGCGGATGCAAACAAATCCTTGCGTAGTTCTGCAGTCGTCTCCATACAGAGTGCTGTGGTGCTGTCTCTCCTCTCGGAGGTGCTTTGACAGCCTTCTGTAAGGAGACCTCAGAAGCTGAGATGTGGGCTAACAGAGGTTAGAATTCAGTGCATTGAGAGCTCCATGCTTTTCATCCAAAGGTTTGCTGGTATCATCAGGTGGTGGTCTCTGCTTTGGTGTTGGAGCTGTCAGGCAGAAGGCTGGGATGTGCTGGCCATAATGGAGCAGTTGGGCAGCTCCCATAGCATGGGACTTGTTTTGTCAACATGAAGCTGAAATTTGTTCCTTGAGAGGGTTTTAATCTTTGGCCTTTTTAAATAGGGTTGAGCATGTGTTACCTATTTAAAGCACACACACGCATAGATCTCAGATATTAGAGTCCGCTGTGATAATTTTTCCTGAGGCTCACAGATATTTGCTGATGATTTGCACCAGCCAAAAGCTACAAGAGAAAGTTCTCATTTGTTTTAAAACTGGACGAAATTCAGTGATATTTCTATTCCTGAGCATTCCATTGTCTCCGAGAGCCCCTGGAAGATCAAGTGGGATGGTCTCCTGTTGTAGGGTGGGTAAGATCTCTCCAGCTTTCTTAATTAATTCTAAAATATAAGAGTAAGGTAGGATCTTGTGTAAGGCAAGCAGGACACTGGTAGTGGTTTCAGTGCTTGCTATGAAATACAAGTCACTGTTGGCAGCTCCTGTGCTGAGCAGTAACTGTGTACCATGGAGCTCTCCAGTGCTGGACTGATAGCCTGAGCCCAGCAGGGCAGGGAACAAGGAATTTTCCCTGCATAGTGCCTTGCAGGTCCAATGAGCCAGAGGCTCTGGCAGTGGTTAAGAGATGAGTTACAAGCTTCTTAGTTAAATATTTAAATAATTTTCTGAACGTTGTGCTGGAAGTAATCTGCAGAGGTTGGGCTGTTGGCATTTTTGCATTATTCATTCAAGTTCTGTTTATCATTTGACTGGGATTTGGGATTGTCATTGGCACCTCTGTGTATCAGCAACCAGATAGTGGGTGTGTGCTGCTGGCGTGGCTATCGGCAGCCCGGCTGTATCAGGATGCTGCACCTGAAGGCTTCTATTGCTGCTCTTCAGTTGGAGCTGATGTGCAGCTGGAGGAAGGTGTGAGGTCCCGTTTGAATTGATCTAAAACCTCAGATGAGGCAGGTAGTGCTCCTGCTCTGGGGCGCTCAGTGAGAAGCAGCCCGTGTGTATGCAGTTGGGGGAGAGAATATTCCGGTAACACGAGAACTGTGTGCAGGAGTCTGTCTGCTCTCGCGTATTCTGGGGCGCCAGCCCGGAGTTCCAGTGGTCACGTTTGCCCAGGTTGTCACGATCAGAACTCGGCCTTTCTCAGCACGGGAGCAGCACGAAGCTGACTGGCCGTGGGGCACCGAGGCGCTGCGCTTCCCTCTGCGAGAGGCGGGCCCCAGAGCACGCAGCCCGCAGAGGGTTAATGCAGCCCCGCGGCGGGCGGGGGCCGGGCGGCTCCTCCCTCGGCTCGCCCTGACACAGCAGCTGCGCGCCGCAGCCCGCCGGTGTCCGCACCGCTGCGGCTCTCCGGGCATCCGCCGCTGAGCCGGGACACGATGGTACGTGCGCGGCCCCTCCCGGGGGCTCCGGGGCTCGGGCGGGCGGTGGAGGCTGCGGGCTGCGATCCGTGAGAAGCCCCTCGCGCTGTTGGCAGTAACGCTTTGTTCTCGGTCTGGGGTTGTTTGCGGCTGCGAAGAGAGCCCGTCGGCCCGGGCTGTGCGATAGGTGCCCGGGAGCGGAGGGCTGCTGGGGGGCTGCCCAGCCACGCGCTCTGGGGCTGCTGCCCGTGCCGGCGGATATCTCCGCAGAGCCGTCCGCAGGAGATGCGCTTTTCCTTCCTTGGGCGCTCACCTCACTGGGGGGCGGTGGAGGGAGCGACTGAGCGGTGGTGTAGAGGGGAAACTGATGGCCGGAGAGCAAGACGGCCGCAGGTGGAGCTCGGATTTATGGTCTGCGTGAGGACATCGCCCCTCTCGGCTGCTCGCGCGGCCTGAGCGTAGGAGCCGGCTGAATTCCACGGCTGCTCAGCTGTTCGCTGCGCTCGTGTCATCAGCGCGGAGAAGGAAGCATCGAGATGAATCCAGAAGAAAAACTGGAGAGGGCATTCCGCTTGTCAGGGACCTGGCAGGGAGCTGCGGCACTGCCCCGCCCCGGTGGGCGCCTCAGGAGGGGAGAGGGCGGCGGAGGCGTCTCCTGAGCGCTGCCTTTTGGGCCCGGTCCGGTGACAGCCGCTGACGTCGTACCCGGTGCTGATGCTGAAACGTGGCCGATGCTTAGCGGGAGGGGGAGGGCTGCTGTCACCGCTGGTTCGAGGGAAGAGAGGTCCGGGGACGCTCTTGAGATTCCTTTCTCCTTCGGTGCTGCACACTCCCATATGAAGAGTGCTGAAGTAGCTGAAGTCTGGCTCTGAGCTGCTGTTCTTCCAGGACGAGAAACCACAAAGCATCCGAACTTGCAGCTGAGTGGGGGAGGAAGGATCTTTTAGAATGTGATGGAGTCTTTCTAGGGCAGCAGAAATGAGATGTGGCCAGGAGTGAAGTGGGTGTTTGTCCTAGCAGTCTACAGGGAAGCATTTTATGCTTTAGAAGTGAAAACAGTGAAGTGCTTTCTTTTTCCTGGTAGTGGTCCTTTGTTATCTCCCATCCTGCTGTGGAGGGCAGCTTCTCCCATTTTGAGGGGGGGAGAAGGTGCATCACCAGTGGTACGAGGTGATGACCACAGACACACAGGCTGTGTTGCTGTGTTTTTGTAGGGTATCTTTGGCATCCCTTAGAATTGCACCTAATGAACGTCTCATTAAAGGATTAAATCATCTGAATCATCTGGTGCTGACACTCATTGAAGCATTTTAAAATAGGGCTTTTTATCTGGTGTTTGGAGAGGGAGAGAGAAGCTGGAGCAGGGCTGGGCGTACCAGGCTGCGTGGTGGTCAGTATTTCTTCTGATCTCTGTTCTGAGTGCTGCTTTCCCTGTGAGGGAGGAGAGGTGAACTTCACTGACTGAGGGGAGCAGTTAAAGTCAGCAGCGATGCCAACAAAAGCTTTCTTAATAGAGGAGTGAAGGGCCACTATGTGTGGGGGCTGAGAGTTGTCGGCCTGCACTCACAGTGATGTAGGAAGGAGAAAGAGGAGGGAGCTGGGACATATTTATCACAGTGAGCTCGGAGGGAGGAGCGTGGCTGCTGCACACTCGCGCACGCAGGAACACGCACACACACTGCGGCAAATTCTGCAGCTGGTGCCTGCTGGCTTATGACTGCAGAAAAAACAAGCTCCAGTTTAAACTCTGATCTCAGAGACACGGCTGTTTCTATTCCCAGTATCTCTGGTCCCGCTGTGAGCAGCCCTGCAGGCTGGGCGCTTCTCCAGAATGAAAGGGGCTCCTCTTTCTTCTGATGAGGCAGAGGACTTTTTGCTGCGTAAGGTCAGTATCCTTGCTATCTCCTTGACTGCTCTGTCTGGTCAGTTGCATCCAGGCTGTGCGTCTGTCCTTATGCTTCCTTCAGCAAGCGACAGTTGTATAGCGGCTAGGAACCCTTTTATTCACCCCTCCTTTCCTTTGCTCTGTTGAGGCCGGTTCATCCGTTCTGCAGTAGTTTTGTTCCCAGTGAGATAATCCATAAGAAGAATGTCCTATTGCATCATTTTTGCTGTTCTTCCTTCTGTCTGTGTTGTCTGTGTTTCGTAGTAATGTTCTCAGCTGAAATGGGGCTGAGTGATGGACTTGAGCTCAGGAATACAGTGAGCAGTAGCCAGCATGGGCTGTTCTTGGTGAAAGCGAGGAAGCTGTGCATGCAAACCAGTACTGCAGAGGGCCTCATCCAAAGGAGGGAGGCTGGGCGCCCGGGTGAGGGCAGGAGAGGAGTTCCTCAGCGTGAGCTTTTGTGGGACGTGGCCTTGTGCTCTTGTGTGTGTTTGTATGCAAAGCATCCAAGGTAACTCTGGGATGGCTGCATCTCATGGAAGAATAACAAACAGCCGAATAATGATGCAGCAGCATACCTTAGTGGTGTGTGTCAGAGGTTTACTGCCCACTTGGCTAGCACAGCCAAGTGTGCCATGTGCGTTATCACAGGCTTCCATTGATGGGCGGGGGAGAGCGGCCTGCAGGCCTTCAAAAGAAGATGCTATGGGAAGCCATAGAAGACAAGAGGGCCTAGCTAACTTACAGGGACTTCCCAGTAGTGACAAGCTCAAAATGAAGCTTGAAATGAAAGGGAGGGAAGAGAAAAAGTTCTGTGCGTATGCATGTTTAAAAACGAGTCTGGGGGGGAAACGAAGGATTGTTTTACTTACTCTCAAAAATCCTGAAAAGGTTACAGGTCCATGTCATTCTGAACTCCAGCACAGGCATTGTAGCTCAGGAAATGAAAGACTAGTGAAGGTATTGGGCTAATGTGGTTTTTAATTTCTTGATTGATCTTTGTTTTTTGCCCATCCCATTAGAGCAGCTTGATTGAATTGTGTGAAGTTGAGCTGCTTGGATGAATTCTGTGGATTTCTCTTACAAACATGTGTGCTTTGTCTTTGCCTAGAACAAGCATTTTCTTATTTGCTAGAATATTAAAGGTGATTTTACAGATTTTGTTAGAACTGTGGGGTAGGAGAAGAAGGTGATTCCAAGTTGGTGCTCTTTGGCTGCCATCTGGGCTGTCACCGCTTGCAGCCACTCAGGCTGTGCTTCCATCTCCACGCATGCGGCCAATTGGCCGTCTGGTAGTTATGACTCATGAGAGGAACCGTGGATTTTGCAGTGTACTGCAGGGATGAGGAGGGGAGCTGGGATTATTACAGTGGGGCAGTGCAGGGAGGACACTCAAAAACAGCCTTCATCAATTCCGTGGCTAATGGAACAACTTAATCGTATATCAGGTGTTTCAGGAAGCCTCTGCCCTTCCTAGGCTTTGTTCACAGATAAATGTGAACATTAGTGTCCTTGGCCAGCACACTTGTAAGCTCAGAGACAGGCCTCTGAGTCTTGCTGGGTCAATCCTTCAAATGGATAGTATAGTGTTCAGTTAGCATCTTTATGTGTTTTTTTTTTTTAGAGGGGAATACAGTTTGGATACACTTGTACGTTCCAAAAAAGCATCATCACCCCAATTTCTGTGTTTTGATAGGAATGAGACCTTTCTTTACTTTAGAAAATAAATGCTTGGATGGTGCCTTTCCAAGGATGAAGGTTGAGAATCTCAAATGGGAAGAGGTGTGTAAATCACAGGTGGGGTAGGCTTTAATTTTCAACGGGGCATACTGATAACAGACACATCTCTCTCTATACATATTGCCTTTTATGGGCCTTCTTGTGAAATATTTTGCTATTAACCAGAAACTCTTTCGTGCCCCTATTTCACAGTGGGTTGGCGTGTATAATTTTGTGTGACTTTGGCATTCTGCAGTACAAGAAATCTTTTCGTGAATTTGATGAACTGTTGAGGCTCTGGAGGGGAAGCTGCAAGAGGAGGAGAACTGATTACAGGCACTGATCAGTGCACTGGGGAATGTATTTCCGTGTTGGTAGTCTTGAGAAATGTCCATTTGACTTCCAGTGAAAAGATTAAAGCCATAAAAATTGGGTGCTATTTTTCACAAATGCCATAGGGACAAATAGATGGTGGTAAAAAAGCATGGAAGTGTAACTAGATCTTTTTGTTTCATCTACCAAAGTTCAGGTTAAGAGATTCGATCAGAAGACTTTGCCTGAATAGCTTTTCCACTTCCTTTGTTTCACTGGCAAACAACCATCACATTTGGGCTATTCTCTGCTAAGTGCCACTGCCAAATTCTTGAATAATCGAGGAAAAAACTAGAAGGATAAGGCTCTTAATATTTCTGTTTTTAATGTTGCCGTGGGGATGTCAGCCTGTCATCAGGTACTAATATTGATCTTGGAGGAAAAGTGGGCACACAGCAATTCACCTCCTGTCTGGCTAGATTTGTGTTCTGAAGAGCCTCCTAAACAGTGTAGGAGGGTTAACTGCAGTACCTGGGGAGAACTGAGAGCACTCTACAGGTTGCTTAAGAAATAAATTACTTCAAACAAATACATGGCATCTTTCTGAAGAAGCGGCTTGCAGGCTGGTGGGTACAGACACTGTGTGTTTTGACTCAGATCCTGACTGCTAGATTTGCATGGGAGTTTTAATTGTTAGGAAGATTCTTTCATGCTGCTCGTCCATGTTCTAAAGCAAAGGTGGTCTTCAAAGGAATGGGATGCGTGGGACTGTGGAAGGGGTCTGTGCCTGCATAGCTCTGACGGAGTCAAACAAGCATGGGGCTCTGAGACAAATGTGCTCCTTGTCTCAGAGGTCTGTTCCAATCCTCTTTATTTTCCCAGGTTTGTAAGCACAGTCCCTGATTGCACAGTGCAGACTGCAAACTGAAAGATGTGTGGCTAGGCTTGATAGTGTTAAGAAGGGACTCCAGTCATGGAGTGCAACTTCAGTGAGCTCAGTGCAGGCTCTCCTTGGCTTCTCTCAAGTGCTTCTCTTCTCCATGCTGAACAGACAAGCCCTGCATTTGCTGGCTGAATGGACTGCTGGCCTTGAAGCTCTGCACCTTTAAAGTAACTTTCTGTATCACATTCATCATCACCGTGCTCCATGCTGTGAATCAAATCCCAGGAACCCAGATCATGCAGAGAATTTATGAAGTGGTAACAAGATCCAGGAGCGCGGAGTCAAAATGCAGCTAGGAGGGGTGTTGGCAGAGGACGGGTGCTCTTTGCATTCTGCCAGCGCTTGAGTAGACTTTGGTGCTTTAGCATTGCTGTAAGTGCAGTCTGCAGGTGGTTTCATAACCATGTCTTAAATAGAGACTGCATTCAGCAGGTCATCTTCAATACAATCAGCTGAAAGAGAAGAAAAGCTTCTTAGGATGACCGTCTCTTCAAAGGGACCATCTATGAGTCCATCAGGGGTGGCGGAGTGAGGACAACCGATGAGTGATGTTTTAAGGTGTGCTTGGGTTTCCCTGTGGGGGTTTAGTGGGCATTTGATGAGCTATACCTCCAGCTCCTCACAGATGGAGATAATGCCATTATGCAGAGCTGTGTTCTTAATTCATGTGAATACTTTGCACTATTTCACAGCCAAGGCTGCAGGGAGAGCTTGAGTCAGCAAAGTTGCTGCAGGGAACAGAATCTCTCCTGGCTGATTCTGCACCTGGCAAACCAGACAAAAGTGTTCATCTTACCTATTAATGCAGCTTAGCTGTGGTGTAGCTTCCAGCTGAGGGACATTTAACAAATGGTTAGAATGGTAACTTCTGAAAATAGATACAACTGCTTCCAAAGTGAACATCTGCCTTCAATTAGCAGTTCTAAAGTGGCTGGGCTATCAAATCTCACTTTTATGCTAAAGAGCAACAGTATGTGCAATTAAAAAGCAGTGAGATGGTTGCCATAGTTGGTACAGTATAGAAATAGAAGTTGCCTGGGAGAGGAGCTGTAGATGGCAAGAAAACATCTCAGGCAAGACAGGAAAGCACAGGCAAGTGACTGGAGGGAGTATCTCTTGGGATGTAGCAAATAGCAGCTGCCTTCCATACCTTAAATATTTCTCTTCCATCTCTTGCCCAGTTGCTGGTTCACCTTCTTGGTGTTTTGTGAGAAGGCGGTCGCTCCTCTTGTGCAGCCCATCCTTACCCTAAAGCACAGTCAGTTCTCCTAAGAAGTAGCAGTATGGCAAGGGAAGTTATTAAGCACCTTCAGTTAGATCCACCAGTGGAAACCTGAATGTTCCTTCACGCATCTCAACCCTTTCCATCCTGACAAACCTGGCAATGGTCCTCCTGGAAACCATTCTAGACTTTTCTTCTTTGCTCCGCACCAGTTTGTGCCCCTCTTGCTTTGTGTTAGTCTCCATACCACTGGTTTTGACAGTAACTCATTTAATGTGCTGTGCTTTCCCATAGTCTTTAAACTCTTGCTGTCTAGTTCTTTCATCAGGTCGTCTTCTGACCCCAATGACTGCTTAGTTCTGTTGATGGTTTTTGTTTTTTCCCTTTCTCTGTCCTGTCCAGTGTTACCATAATCATTTAATTTCACTCTTTGACTCCGTTCCCACTGAGAAGCTTCATATGAGGCATCTCCTGTTCCACATTCACGGGGCTTTAATTCAGTGCTGCCGTGATTCTCGTTATGTGACTTGGTGTCCTAATATTAAAAATCACAGTCATAGAACATCTGAGGTTGGAAGGGACATCAAAACATCATCAGGTGCAACCTTTTGTGGGAAAAGGGAGCCTGGATGAGATAATCTAGCACTCCATCTAACCACATCCTGGAAACTTCCAGTGATGGGAATTCTACTATATCTCTGAGGAGGCTGTTCCAGTGATTGATTGCTCTCACTGTAAAAAGTTTATTTCACTAGGACCAGAGCCCTCCCAGTGCAACTTGTAGCTGTTGCCCTTTGTCCTCTCTGTGTGGCTGTAAGTGAAGAGAGAGCACCTGTCCTCTCTGTAGCTGCTCTTGTGAAGTACTGTGAATACAGTGATGAGGACCTCCCTGAGCCTTCTCTGCAGGGTGAAAAAGCCTTTCTCCTGCAGCCCTCTCTCATCTTCCTGCACGTCCTTCAGTCCCTCTCCAGTCTCTCCAAACACCTGTTTTGAACTGTGGGGACCAGACCTGGGCACAGCACTCCAGGTGTGTCCTGACAAGTGCTGAGCAGAGTAGGGTGATCGTATCTGTATGTGTGCTGGTAGTCACGCTATTCTGAAACTTCTGTAAAACCTCATGTGTACAGGAGTTCTTCCCTGCCCAGATACCACTAACTTCCCTTTCTTTTCTAGGTGTGGTCAATAATTCCCTCATTTTAAACCTTGTGCAGTTTCATCTGCGCTCCTTTTGGTGATCCCATGTGTGCTCCCTTCCATTGCTCTAAGGGCAGCACATAGCTCTGCCCTGGCTTCCCCTGCAGGGACTCAGCACACATACAGCTACAGCTTCCTTCCAATGATCCACCAATTTTCACAGTTCCCCTAAAATATATTTTCCCTTTGCTGGTATGCCGTGATTTTTCTCTTTCTCTGGCAAAGAGAAAAATCTCTGAGATGGATATTTAGATTTATCCATCAATAAGTACGTATTTATCTATATTGGCAGTGTTTGAAGACGTGAAAATATATGGTATATGGAGTGGTCTGAAAATGTCCATAATAAAGATGTGTGAGAGGCAAAATGCTGGCGGGCCATAAAGCACTATCTGATACAAATTCCTCGTCATTCTCAGCTGCTGAATCACTCTAGGAAGCTTAAACTACAGCACTTAGAGCTGCAGGGGGAGGGAGCAATGATGCTCACTGTGCAGCCTGGTGTTTGGGATGCAGATGTGCGATGCTCCTGTTTGCATCTCTGTGCCAGTGAGCACTTCCACTGTGTATACAGAAGAGACTGAGGTCAGCCGGCGGGGCTGGGAGCAGCCCTGCACCTTCCTGGGCAGACAGTGGCTCATGCTGAGGTCGCCCATCTCCCAGGGGAAGTGGCCAAGTGCAGCCCTCTGCGCCACCTTCTTGTGGGCTGCATCCCTCCAAGGATGCAAGGATGGACACAGACCTCTACGCTGCTACCGTTTCCTTAATGCTTCTCTGCAGCGCATCGGGACTGGGATGGAGGCATTGCCTTGGTTGTAGGCATGGGCAGTGCTGAACTGGAGGGTGTGTGGGACAGTCAGGAGGAATAAAAAGGTGAACTAGAGAGTGAAGTCATCACGGTAGGAAAGAATAGAGTTTTAAACTGGTGGAGTATGGTGACCCTATTGTGTCTTCTCAATCAGAATGCGTGCTGAACCCAGCACAGCCATTTTCCTCTGGACAAAAAGAGGAACTAGGATTTTCTCTGGGATTTTATGTACGTAAATAGAATATCCTGAGAAGAATTTTCTCAAATTTCTGGGTGAAAGAGTGAAAACTGATGGATTGCTGCTATTTTAAGAAAAAAAATTTAACTGCTTTTATCAGTAATTTTAGCTGATATTTTGTTCAAGCAAATATTCTGTTGCAATCCAAACAACTTAATATTTTGCTTTGAAGTTAAAATATTTGTTAAAACAGTTCATTAGTAAAATGATTGATTTTAGCTAAGTGCTGTGTCAGCTTTGGGCTCTAATTTACAGCCTGTGGAAGCTAATGGAGACTGCGGGCTGTGCTCTGTCCTTTAGCATCTGGGGAGCTGCCCAGGCTCCTTTCCTCCTGCATGGAGATGCATTCTGGCCATAACTCACAATGTGAAGGTGGCTGTTTTCTGTGTGTCTGAGTTCCCAGAAGCGGAAGCTGCCTGTTTTGCTCAGGCAGGCTGATGCTGGCACTTTCTAGACTCCTGTTTGTCCTCTAAAGATCAGACCAGAATGAGATATGGTCTGCCTGCTCTCTGTGCCATGTTTGTGGCAGTTGCTGCTGCTTGTGCAGGGCCAAGCACTGCCGCAGAGATGCTCTGCTTACAGCAGCTCCTTCCCTCTGCCCCCAAAAGAGGGAATGACAGTTTTCTTTAAAATAGATTTTATCCAGAATCCTTTTTTCTGGAATTCACCACAAATGTGCACCAGGCATTCAAAGTCTTCTCAGCCCACTCCTCTGAGGAGGGATTTCTTGTTAAGTGTGTTGAGGATTCTCCTCATGCATGCTCTGAGCACGCAGGCAGCAGGATGGCTGTGTGGAGCTTTTCTTGTGCTGTTCCATAGCAAACTTCTGTTTGTGCTGCTGGGGCTGGGGCCCATTTCTGGTTTGCCCATTTCTGCTCACAGCTGTGGAAGCACCAAAGCCTGCAATGAGGGCAGACAAAGCCCTCCCACCTGTGACTGCTGCAGTACAGCAAGGATGCCCAGGTGAGGCAGTCAGCCTGTAGGTGAAGGGGCACTGAGCTGTGACTTTGCAGTTGCTGGTTTGTGTGCTGGCAGCCAAAGCAATCTTCCTGTTTATTTTTTAATTTCTGAGCCCCTCTGACTTGCTGGCAGAGCCTCCAAATCTCTTCCAGCCAGACCTGGTCCTGCCAGCTGTATGCTATTTGGTTTGCTTGCTGGAGGAAGGAGCTTCAGCAGCTGTGTGCCCGTCAGGTGCAGTGCCTGGGACGTTGCTTCCAGCAAGAATGCTTACTCCTCTCTCTGACTGCTGAATGATGCAGGGGCTTCTTTGGGCAGGAGCGGGTCTGTGTTGCAGTAGATGGTAAGGAGGTGTGTTTGCACAGAGGGGATAGGAAGCAGGATCCTGCTCAGTAATCTGTTTCTCTCCCAAGGAGATGTGGCTTGCTGCACTCATTACTGTTCTGGAGCATTTGTGAATGAATATATTGTTTCGTTTTCTCTGAATGGACCCCAGTTGGGGCTGGATCCTTTTTTTCTTCATGAGCACTGAAGGAGCTGCAGTTGGAGGCTTTGCAGCCACAGAATGAAAGAGTTAGTGACCATCTCAGTGTTATGGTGCCATTTTAGAATGAAGAAATAGCAGCCTTTCAGCTCACACTAGCTCATGTTAATTATGCAAATGTATGCACCCCGAGAACCTCATGTATGCTTTGACTGTCATCAGAGATGAACCTTTTTTTTTTTTTTTTTTTTTTTTTTTAAAGAGCATCAGGTTTAGGAATGCGTCCCAAGGCTCAGCTCTTCGCTGAAGTGTAGCAAAGGGAACTGGCCCACAGAACAATCTAGGGCCTATTGGTGTTTGCCTATTCGTGTAACCTGGCCTATTAACCCCAAATAATCCCGGGGGTGAAGGAAGCAAAGGGTGTGGGAAGACAAGAAAGGTAAAGAGGAATAAAGAATGCTCCCTGGATGTGCCAGGATTGGTGTCTATGGTCAGATGAGCAGTCTGTGTCCCCTTCATGCCAGGGTCCTGTGAGCTGTGTAGCACAGACTGCATGCCCCCATCACATACTTGCAAGCACTGACGAGGTCTCTTTTTCTAGGCTAAACAGTCCCAGCTGTTTCAGCTCTCCCCTCATCAGAGGTATGCCAGTCCTTTAATCACTTCTGTGACCCTTATACGCAGATTGTTGGGGTTTGGCTGAGTATTCAGCACAGCCTCCCTGGAAAAATGCCTCCTTAATGCTCTGCCTAAAGGTGAGATGAGAACCTGGGAATGCCAACCTGACCATTGGTCTCTTATTTCGTACTACCAAGTTGTAACTATGGTTTCTCCAGTTGTCATCAACAGAATGACAAGACCTCTGAGATTTGATGCTTTGAAAGATGAAAGCAAGCAAAGCAGCAGCTCTGCAGTTATACTCGTTAGCCTCTTAGGCTAGCCCAACTTTTGCTGTTCAGCTGCAGACTTTCTAGGTGCTTTCAGTCAGAGTGGCAATGCATCTTACATTCAAGGATCTGTGTTGGCAGCACAAGGGCCTCCAGGGCCATCTCTCTGCTTCTAGGATCATCTCTTTCTTGGTTGATCTATTTGTCACATAGTGACCTTAAAGCACAGCACAGTGCTCCAGTCTAGACTGACCTCCCTGCATAGTCCTCTTTGTTTGAGTGCTAAAAGCAGTGTCAGGTCCTTCATTCTCTCGTGGTCTCTCTCTTTGCATGCATAGACAGCCCTGGATGGATAATTCATACCAATGCCAAGGTCTGCGTGGCTTTGCTTGTTGCTCGGTTTCCCTGAACAAAACCAATGTGATTCTACACCGAATACATATCCTCCTTAAAAACTGGAAAAAAATGAGAGACCTTTCCTCCCTCCCCTTGAATGCAGCCTGCAGATCCTGAAATGCCACTTGGAAATAACTCTAGCACTTCTTGTGCTATTGCCTAGCTGTTTTTCGTCACTTCTGGGACATTATTGTGTAATGCTTTGTGGGCAGTTCCTGCTGACTTCCATATAAGAGGAAAGAAAAAGAGCTATAGAAAAAGATCTTTATGCATGTGTTCTACAGTCCTTCAGAATGAAAGCGCGTTACTTCTGAACAATAGTAAGCAATGTGACCCTTGTACAAGAGGAGAATACCCCTCTCTGTCTTCGAAACGTTCAGTGAGGTCATGAATGAGGAATTTATGTATGAAATTTTACGTATGATGCGCGGCAAGTGCTTTGTGTGAATAAAAGACGACTGATGCCAGGAGTCAAAAACTAGCTGGGACAGAAAACAAATGTATGGCTGAGTCTGTGACACATCCAGAGGTGAAATACAAGGGCTTCATGATTTTGTACTAAGTGCAAAGTTGATGGGTATGGTAATGGTAAGAAAAGGAATTGGAATGAAAATGGAGGTGGCTAAATTTGCGGATGACTCAGTTGCTTATATCTAGAAATGACTATGAGGAACTTAGGCAACTAAAGGGAACAGTCATCATGATGTCATGTTAAAATCACTGTCAAAAAATACAAGATCAAGCACACTGTAATAATTAAACCTTCCCAGCTCCTTGTAAGAGCACAGTTAATTGTGTCGTCGGTGAAATTTTGATGCCTCTGTATAGCTCTAACTGAAGGTCTTTATTTGGTGCAAAGCTCATGTCAGGCTATGTTGTGATGAAATATAATGGGGAATAATACGAAATATGCAATAATGCCACCTTGTGAGTCTTCTGTGTTTGTTGTTTTCATACTTGTGCTCTTACTCATCCTAAGGGCTGGAGCAGAAATAGAGGAGTTGTGGGAATTGGTGATAGGTGCCCAGGGAAACTCTCCTGTTAAGAAACAAATGGCAAAGAATGGGGTGTTTCTGCCTTGGCAGGGATATGATGGATAGAAATGTTCTCTGGAAATGCATCGGCATTATGATAACTGCACTAATTAGAATGTGTATGGATGCATAAAGTGAAGATTCATCTGAAAGAAGGATTTCATTAATATTGAAATTTACCAACAGCCACTGGTGGAGAGGATACTTCATTTCCTGTATGCAGTGAGTGAGCAGAACTGGAGAGGGCTGAGCAGAGATGGGGATCTGTGGTCAGATAGGGGTGTTCCTATGTTTATTCCAGGCAAGTTGAAGGCAGCAGTTTTCATGATCTTTAGAAGAATATTTTTCATACAGTAAATGTAGATAAGGGGTTTTCCCATTTGCAATGAGATTTCCAGGCATGCATTTCACTATGATGGAGCTCTAGTTAATGGACAATGGCAATGGCCCAGAGTGTTTTCAGTTACTGTCTGCAGTGTTGGTTGCAACGCTGCTAATTTCTGTTGTAATTTTTGTAAGAAGGATGCTCCAGCCCATGTGTTTAAATCTTCTTCTGCAGGCCTGTACTGAGGGAGCAGCCAGCAAAGGGCTTTGGGATGACTGGCCTTCCCTTGGCTGTCATGCCTGCATCCATGCAGCTATAGATCTGAAAGGCATTCAGGAAGAAAAGGCTGTGGGCTGCAGCCGTCATTCTGCATTGTCAGACTTCTTCCAGTGCTGTGGCCCAGCACAGACGCGCTGCCCTCCTGGCCTCATCTCTTCCCGTTGTCACCAGGCTGTCTCTGGGCAGCTGAGGCGCAGTGTCCTCATCCTGCAGACCTCTCCTCTGCTCGTTGCAGCCAGCTGGGCAGAGCTCAGGCTTCTGCCATCCTGATTTTCAGATGTCAGTCTCAAATTTCCTTATGTGTGGGCACTGGGTTGACAGTGGATGCTTTTCCTCTGAAAAACTGGAAGGAAAACTCTCCCACAGCCTAATGAAATCTCCAGCACCTCTCTGTATGTCCTATTCCAGCATCTGACCACCCTCACGGTAAAAGTGTTTTCTTGTCCTCAGATGGAACTGCATGTCTCTGCTTGTGCCTGTTTCCTCTTGCCCTGTCACTGGGTACCACTGAGAAGAGTCTGGCTCTATCTTCTTTCCCTACCATCATGTATTTATAAACATTGATAATCTCCTTGCCCCTCCCCCAGCTTTTTTTCAGCCTAAATAACATTCATGCTCTCAGCCTCTCATGTGAAAACAATTTAGTCCCTTAATCATCTTCATGGCCCTGCACCATTTGTGCCTTCCATCTGCCACAGCTGCTGGCTCCATAGCTTGAACTCTTTCTTTCAAGTACGAAGGGGGCAGCCCCTCTATGGGGTGGGAGGATGCAAGCAGAATGCTAACAAACCCCGCTTTGTTTACCCCTCTCGGCAGTGACAGCTCAGCTGCTTAGGCTTGAATGACAGACATGGCAAAGAGCGGCAGTATTTCAATGCCCGTTAGTCCTGCAGACAGCCCCTCTCCTGCAGCTGCCGTTGTCCCCTAAGGCTGCCTGCAGCCCTCGGACTGGCATTGCCTCTGCAGGACTTTGGTACCTGGTGCCTGGAAGGATGCTCATGGGCACCACTGAGGACGATCTGGGCCTGAGAACCCTCCCTTTCATGGCAGAGGCACTGATCTTTCTAAAAACACTGATCAGGGCCCTGGCGTTATGCCAATATTTTGCCAAATCTCCAAGTAATTCCCCTCCCGAGCCTTTTCGCAGTACCAGGCTCTTTCTCTTCATCAGATTCTTGTCTGGGTGCCTGCTTGCAACTCTCACAGGAGGGAGACAGCAAAGCAGGAATTCCAGATCTTTCTATAGCAGCAGTTCATCTCTAGTAGTGTGGGTTTAAAGAAAAGATGCAAACGCAAAAAAACTCAATGAGGGGAAAAGAAACTTACTATTGACAAGAAATTTGGTTTTAGTGCTGCACTACTCCAGTGAAGGGTGAGTTGGCAGTGACCTTCACCAGCTGGTTTACAAAACCTTGTGGTGACTACATCCGTAGATACCTCTCCATGGTGTTTGCAATGAGGGAAAAGATTTCTCACTGTGGCCTTCCAGTACTTGAAGGGAGCATACAAACAGGAGGGGGAACAACTGTTTACATGGATTGATAGTGATAGAACAAGGGGGAATGGTTTTAAACTGAGACAGGAGGTTGAGGTTAGGTATTAGGAGGAAGTTTTTCACCCAGAGGGTGGTGACGCACTGGAACAGGCTGCCTAAGGAGGTTGTGGATGCCCCATACCTGGAGGCATTCAAGGCCAGGCTGGATGTGGCTCTGGGCAGCCTGGTCTGGTGGCTGGCAACCCTGTACATAGCAGGGGGGTTGAAAATAGATGATCGTTGTGGTCCTTTTCAACTCAGGCCATTCATAGATTCTATGAAAATACTTCTGTTTGGGTGCGATAATCGGTCTATGCCAGTGTGTGTGGGGCACAGCTGTCTGGCACAAGCCGGTGGTTTGACATGTCTGGCACTGTGAACTTCAGAACACATTGGAGTTGAGTTGCAAATTATGCTAATCCAGAACTAAGATTTTTAATTTGTTACCTGAAAGGGTTTGCTTTGGTCTGTCAGACTCGTTTATTACACTGAGTCTGGAATGTAAGTTGAAGCCTTGCAATCAAAGTCATGATGAAGTGGAATTTTAGAAGCTCAAACATTAGAACACAGATGTTTTCTTACCAGCTTCTCCTTTCCTGTTTAATTTCCAGGCCAAAGAACCCTCCATCACCGGAGCGATACTCTGGAGACAGTGATCCTGGTAAACCCCAATGTGGACAGCATTGTGTCTGAGGTAAGAACCCGATGCCAGTGGGTTTTCTTCATGTCAGTTTCCCGTCTGATGTTTGACGTAGAAGATCATGATCACACTTAGCACAATCTCAACCATGCTGCCAATCTGCTGCGGGATGTGATGACACCAGATGTTCTGGTTTGCCAGCAAGATGCATGCTGTAAGCCAGTATTCTGGGGCAGAGCTTACTGCTACACAAAGAAACACACAAGAATGTTTGGTTCCTCATGTCCCAGCCCTGTGGGAATGAGCTGCTTCCTGGAAGAGTCAGTGCCTATAGAATTGTTTGATGTTAATTATTTCTCAGGAGCTCGTAGAGCTTCCCAATGAACAGGGTGGAAGGTTTCTGAACCCTGAGCATTCTAGTTTGATGAGGGTCTAAATGCACCAATCTGACATGGCAATGTAAGATTGCCGAATGTTTTCTCTTAACCCTGGCCTACTTTCCTAATGTGACACTGAGCTGCGTCAGGTGGGCAGTAGGAGAATTGCCTCCCCTTTTCAGTTACCTACTCTCCTGTATATAGGAAACTTACATTTTGGCTATTTGTAAATAGCATGTTAATATTACCTGGAACAGTTTTCACTCTCCATGTGGTTGTGCTCTCTTCTGTATGCTGAAGAACACAGATAACTTTAAAATGCAAATCGAAGTAGTGACAGTGCTGTCTCATGGCAACAGGTCCGCTCACTGGTGTGTGACTCATCAGCCCATAAACTACTGATCTTCTGTGGTCAGAGCTCTGACCAGGAAGGAGACTTGGTCCTGCAGACAGGGACCTTCACTTACCAGAAGTTTGCTGAGATACTTTCAGACCCAGAGGTGAGTAAGCAGTAAGTCAAATCTTTCTCTAAGAAGCCTTGGGAATGACATCAAACATAGCTCTACTTATCACGTAGCATGTCCCTAGGCCCATACATCAGAGATGTAGTCCTGACTTTTTAAAATAAGCTCCAGGAAAGAAAATGAATGTAAACAGAATTCAAAGTCTCGCAGTACTAAAACTGTGCAAACTGCCATGTGATTGTTCACTAGCCAGTTAATGAGGATTAGTTCAGGCAATGATGCATGGCATTTAAAAGGGAATCTCAGGGTTAGAACTCACAAATAAAAAGGGAACTGCTACTTTTGAACTCGAGCCAGATACAGATATCCCAGGGTGAATAGAAAGAAGTAAGGAAAGAGGACAAGGTGGTTCTTGCTGTTGGTTTCTTTCTGGAGGCCTTGTCAGCATGCAACCTAGGCAGGCAGGAAGCATAACACCACAGCAACATGAAGAACTTCAAAAGAGAGCAGAACGTGGCCTCATGCATTTATTTGTAACAGGCTTTTGGAATATGACATGTACCCTCAGCATTTCCTGCCAGTAAGGTGCTCGTGAAGTCTTTGGTATTTCTGCATTAACTAACTGGCTTTTTTTTTTTTTTTAAGGAGCTGAATTGGTCTCAGAGCTGTATCTGACCTTTATTTGTCTGTGCCTGTCTCAATAGGTCACCCAGATTCTTAGCAACACTGATTCAGATATCAAGGCTTCCCTTACTGTGTCGTGCTTGGGAGAAGGAGACTGGAGCAACCTTGGACATCCTCGATTTCAGGATATTATTAATCTGAAACTGAACCCTGATCCAGTTCTGCCAGAAATGGATGGGGTGTCTGAGTTCGCAGAATATGTCTCTGAAACAGTTGATGTGCCATCTCCATTTGATCTCCTGGAGCCACCCACCTCAGGGGGCTTTTTGAAGCTTTCTAAACCCTGCTGCTACATATTCCCTGGAGGAAGAGGTGATTCTGCTCTCTTTGCTGTCAATGGGTTTAACATCCTTGTGGATGGTGGCTCTGACAGGAAATCGTGCTTCTGGAAGCTGGTAAGGCACCTGGATAGGATTGACTCTATTCTTCTGACCCACATTGGTGCAGACAACCTACCTGGCATCAATGGGCTGCTGCAGAGGAAAGTTGCTGAGCAAGAGGAGGAACAGTCCCAGGGCTCTACCAACTACAGCGACTGGATGAAGAACCTCATTTCTCCTGAGCTGGGGGTGGTTTTTTTTAACGTTCCCGAAAAGCTGAAGATGCCGGAATCATCCATGAAAGTAAAGAGGAGCATCGAAGAAGCTTGTCTGACGCTGCAGTATCTCAACAGACTTGGCATTAAATCAGAGCCCCTCTACAGGGTGGTGAGCAATACCATTGAACCTATCACGCTTTTCCACAAAATGGGAGTGGGTAGGCTGGACATGTATGTACTGAATCCTGTCAAGGACAGTAAGGAAATGCAATTTCTAATGCAGAAATGGGCTGGTAATAGTAAAGCAAAGACTGGCATAATTCTCGCGAGTGGGAAAGAAGGTGAAATTTCCGTTCCCTATCTCACATCCATCACAGCCCTAGTGGTGTGGCTGCCAGCTAGCCCGACAGAGAAAATTGTCAGGGTTTTGTTTCCTGGAAACGCTCCTCAAAATAAGATACTGGAAGGTCTTGAGAAACTCAAGCACCTGGATTTTCTGAGGTACCCAGTGGCTACTCAGAAAGATATCACTGCTGGAATACCTCCGCCTGTGCTCAAGCAGACCAAAATTAAACAGAGAACAGACAGTAAAGAGAGTCTTAAATCTTCCCCTAAGCCATCTGTGACAAAGCAAGCTAAGAAAGAGGAGGCAGTTGAGGAGGGGATTAAAGAAGTAAAACCAGAAGTCATAAAGGACGCTAAAAGTGAGAAAAAAGTTAAAGAACACTCTGAGAAGATTCCCGAGAAGCCTGTTAAACACGAAAAGATAAAGACAGAATCAAATGATGCTCTCAAAGCTGAGAAAAGAAAAATGGCAAAAGACAAAGTTGGCAAAAAGCATCTCAAAGAGAAAGTATCCAAACTGGAGGAGAAGAAAGACAAAGAAAAGAAAGAGATTAAGAAGGAGAAAAAGGACTTAAAAAAAGATGATGGAAAGAAAGAGGAAAAGAAAGATTCAAAGAAAGAAGATAAAAAGAAAGAAACCAAACCAGAGCCCAAAAAATTGTCTAAACCAGACTTAAAACCATTTACTCCTGAAGTAAGGAAAACATTATACAAGGCAAAAGTTCCAGGCAGAATCAAAGCTGAGAAGATCAGAGTCAAGCCTGAAAAGGAAACGCTCACCGATCTGAAGTTATCACCAATGGAGAAGGTGCCAGCAGAGGTGGAGCCAGGAGAGGCTGCCATTGCTGAACAGAGGTTAGTCCTGTCTTCACCAGAAGATCTGACAAAGGACTTTGAGGAACTGAAGCATGAGGAGAAAGGGAATTTGACTCAAGAAATGTCTGATATTGAAATAAGTGATAAACTTACAAGAGCACCTGAAACAGAGATGAAAGAGCCTGCAGACGTGATGGATCAGCATCAACTTGCAGTGGATCTGATTTTGAAAACAAACATTCCTGATCAGGGAACAATTACTACTGATAGGGAAAAAGAATCACCAGCAGAGGAAAAGGCAGTCCATCATCTAGAACCAAGAGCAGGTCAAGCTGAAAAAACAGAGGATGAAGAAAGAACAATAGATGAGAATCTTGAGATGAGATACGGTGAGAGAGAAGCTGAGCAGTACAAGGAAGCTCAGCTGTTGCTAGACAGAGAACAGGTACCACAACACACAGCTCTCACAGCAAAAGGTGCTCTGTCACCTGCATTCAGAGAGGAAGACAGAGAGGAGGAGGAAAAAATCTCTTTGGACAGAAAACAGAGGGAAGCAGAAACAAAGACCTGTGAAAAGTATACCGAGGAGACAGAAACACAGGAGAAGGCTGAGAAGGAAAAGAGAGAGGATGTGTTAGAAAAGGCGGAACAGGAAGAAAAGGAAGAAAAGTACGTGAAGGCAGAACAGAAAGTGGAAAAGATTAAAGATTTCTATGAGCTAAAACAGGATGAGAGGGAGGAGAAATTGTTTACCACTGAAGAAAAGGAAAAAGAATGTAGTGACGCGGGTGAGAAAAGCAAGTTACTTGGAAAGGAGGTAACAAAGGAGGAGTCATTTCTGAGCAGTCTGCCTGTCCCTGCAGGAGCAGCAGTAGAACATGTTTCATATATCCAAGATGAAACTATCCCAGGCTACTCAGAAACAGAGCAGACCATTTCTGATGAAGAAATACATGATGAACAGGAAGAGAGGATCCCACACTTGAAGTATGATGTCAATGCATATGACATTTCTGTTCCTGACCACCCAGGTTCTTTTGAAGCAGTACACGGAATACAGGCTGTGCCTGCTGCAGACCTTGCAGCCAAGGGCTATGCTGGCCAGGAGTCTGAAATCCTTGCATATCCTACAAACATAGTGGCAGCACCTCTAGCTGAGGAGGAACATATATCTTCTGCTACCTCCATTACAGAATGTGATAAGCTTTCATCTTTTGCAACTTCAGTAGCAGAAGATCAATCAGTTGCTTCTATAACAGCACCACAGACAGAAGAAACTGGGAAAAGCTCTTTACTTCTAGACACAGTAAACAGCATTCCTTCCTCTCGGACTGAAGCAACCCAAGGTCTCGACTATGTGCCCTCTGCTGGCACAATCTCTCCCACATCATCTTTGGAGGAAGACAAATGTTTTAAATCTCCGCTTCCTGAAGATTTCCATGCTCTAGCAGAAGGAGAGAGAAAACTGGAAGCTCAAAAAAAGGATCTTCCTGAAGAGGCAGAAGATGAAGAGGAAGAAGAAGATGGGACTCCAAATATTGAAATGCCCGAGAAACTCAGAGGCCATTACGATGCCCCACTGTTTGCTCATCAAGAATGTCCTGATAATGAGTTAATGAACGTCCCCACAGAAGCGATGCAAACTTCAGGCCTCCCATTGTCTGCTGAAGAAACACCATTCTCCCAGGTTGACTCTGCAGAGACTGAAGAGCGATGCATGAGCCCTGATGACAGTACAGTAAAAATGGCATCTCCTACCCAGTCTGGCCCCACCAGCGCAGGACACACGCCTTTCCACCAATCTCCAGTGGAGGAAAAACTAGAAACAGTAGATTCAGAGCTATTTGAAAAACAAGCGGATGCTACTGTTAAGAAATCAGAAGGCCAAGCTTCTGTTGTGGTGAAAGGAGCCAAGGATGAACCTCTCAGAGATGATAAGGTGCCTGCAGCTGAGTACAAATATGAAAAAGACACACCTGGACCTGTGCAGCACAAGCTGGATTCGGACAGCGGTGTGCCACTGTCTCCTGGGGAGGAGGTGCAGGAAGTGCCCGTGGGGAAGGAGGAGCTGCCTTGGCTGTCCTACCACAAGCAGGACACAGTGGTGATAGGGGAGGAGGAGGAGTTGCCTATACTGCCTCATCCCAAGACAGATGTGTTTCTGGAGCCAGGAAAAGAGCTAGAAACCAAATCCGTGGCAGAAAGCTTAATGGGCTTTTCAAAACATTTGACCATCGAGCCTTTCTCTGCCACAGGAATGTCTGTAGGAAGTATGGATTCTCCACAGTTCACACACCAAATCAAATCTGAAAGCAACCAAACCTCGCAATTTTCTCCAGAGGACACCAAACCGCTTTCTTTTGCAGAAGAGAATCTTGGTAAAGAAAAATCCCCAGAGATTTCTATGAAGGGGATGGCTGCTGGAGAAGGAAAACTGCTCTGTTTTGCAGAAGATGCCTCAGAAGAAGAAAAGTCCTCTCAGGTTTCAGTTAAAGACATTTCTCCAGAAGAGACCAAATCTATTTCTCTCACTGAGAGTCCCAGCAAGGAAATCTCTTCAGACCTTTTTGTTAAGGGGATTTCTCCAGAAGACATCAAATCTCTCAGTTTCGCAGAAGATAGACCTGTGAAAGAAGAGATGGTGTCTGACTTGACTAACAGATTCCCTTCAGAAGCTGTGAAACCCATGGATTTTACAGAGCAGAGCCCAGATGTGTATGAAAAATCACTGGGAGTTTCTACCAAAGGACTCATAAAAGAAGCATCAAAATCTTTTTCTTGTCCAGAAAGTACCCCAGTGAGAGACACGTCACCCAGAGACAGTTCCAGTGAAGAAATGTCTCCAGATGATAGCAGTTTGTTTTCTCTAACTGCAGAAGGCCCATCTAGGGGAAAAACTTCAGGCTTGTTCTCTCAGGAAGTATCTCCAGATGCCAAGGGCTCACGGCTCATAGAGTCTAGCCCAACTGAGGATAAAACATCGTCACACATTTCTGCTGAAGATGTTAAATCTTGCAGGATGGAGGAAGACAGAGAAGAAAAATCTCCAGACATGGAAGACTTTTACATGAAAGATGTGAGTACTGAGAAGAAAGTATGGTTTCCAGAAGAAGTGGAGGAGATTCCTGTTCAGGGAAGGCGGCAGAGGTACGATAAGGAGAGAGAGAGCACATTCTTGGATGAGGTACCGGAATATGAAACAAAATCCCTTCCTAAAATGGGAGAAGAGGAGATCCTGTCTCCTGTAGAGCCTGACAGTCCCACCTGGAGAAGAGCAGAAAGGGAAGTGTGGGACTCTAAATATGAGTATCTTCAGGAAGGAAAAGACACTGGAAGAGCAGGGCAGTTACCCACCGAGGAGGATGAGGTTCTCCACCATGCCCAAGACAAACCTATGCTAATGCAAGCAGAAGCAGAACGTTTAAATGTGGAATTGTGTGATTACAAAGAAGAGACATTGAAGAGTGCCAAACCTACAGCGGAAACAAAGAATGCAAAAATAGCTCCTGCTGACATCGCTTTCCCAGGCAGTTCTCATCTGTCTTCTCAGTATGTCTCTGGTGAGGAAAATCAGGCCAAAGTGTTCACTGGAGGCAAAGAAAGGCAAGATCTGTTGTTGACATCTAAACAAGATTACTCCTATTTAGAAGATGAGGAGAAAGCTGTCCTAGATATCTATGCAAAGTCACTAGACCAAGCACTGACAGCATCTCCCCTGGCGATAGCAACTAGCCCTCTGGAAAAGAAGGCTGGCACAACACCAGAAACAGAGAGGCCTTACAAAGTAGGTCAGTGTGAGGCACCTCTACAGGAGGAAATCCCATCGACGGCTGCAGAAAAGAAAACAGATGTCAGTGGTTTACATCAGGAAATAGATAGAAAGCAAGAGGATGGGTACAAATCCACTGAGACTCTCTATGACCCTACGGGAAGCAAAGAGCAGATGGCAGCAGCATCTGCTTTGTTGCAGTCGACCAGACCAGCAGCATACGAATACGTAGCAGCATCGACAGAAGGAAGTGCTGAAGCATCAGGACAATGTGCACACTCCTCTCTAGGACAAGTCCCTCCTCAAAAAAGCAGTGCTGCCATGGGCCATTTTGAGGCTGTGGGTTCTACAAGCCCAGTGGCATATCTTCCAGAGTCCCATTCCAGGAGCCCTCTGGACTCTCCTTTCCAAGAGGAAGAGGTCTGCAGATCCAGAAGTGATGACAGTTCTACGAGACAAGAGCAAGAAGAAAGAGAGCCAACTCCCTACCCTGATGAAAAAAGTTTCAAGTATGCTGACATCTATGAGAAGATAATTGTATCTGGAGTTGGACCCTCCCCTTTCACATCTGAGGGTGCAGACATTCCAGGTCACGCTGACAAGGCGCCAACGACAGCACCGAGCTTTCAAAAAGATCAAAGTTTTCATGTCTCTGCAAAGGAAGAAGAATCCTGCCTTTATACCTCTGCTGAGAAGGAGTTGTCATCTCCAGCATCCCCTAAAGATAAAGCAGATGCAGCCTTTGAGTATGCAGACATCCACGAAAGGTACCTGCCCTTGTCTGAAACAGATAAACGTAGGCTGTCTGAGGAGCAGGAAGAACTGAAGGTGTCCTGCGCTTTGCCAGGAGAACAGTGCTCTGAATATCACCCATCATCTGCAGCCACGGCATTTGTCTCTCCCACAGACACATTTTATCAAGAAAAATCAGCAGCCCGTACTGATGCCGCTTGTCCAGATAAGAACATCATTTTGTCTAGCCAGGAGCAGATATCTCTACCCCTGCAATCCAAAAGCCAAAATCTCAAAGATATATACTATGAGAAAGCAGGTCAAGGGGAAGAAAACATGAGCGACTCAGAGTTAGAAAAAGGTGCTAATGAGAGATCTGAAAAAGAGTTCAAACTGCACAGCCCTGACCTAGCTGCCGGCGCAGTCTATGCACACATCTCAATGGAGGAGAAGTTCTGTGTATCAGAACTGCCTCTGCCAAGCAAGCGTGAGGACTCCATTTCACCCACTTCTACTGCCTCGTCACCTTCCGAGCCATTGTGGAAAGAGGATTATGGAATTAGGAAAACTACGCCAGCCACAGTCGTGGGGACACGTGTTGCTGGCTACAGTGACCTGCCAGACATAGGCAGAGATGAGCAGGCTTCAGAAATGTGCCATTTAAGCCAAGATTCTTTGCAAAAGAAAGAGGATGCTGGAAAATGCACAAAGGAATCACACTTCTGTGTAACAGATTATCCAAGTACGGAGGTGGTCTCAGAGTGCTATGAGCAAGCCACATATTTGAAATCTGCTTCTGAAAAGCAGAAAGAAGAATACAAAAAGGTCCCCACAGGAGAGGGCAGAGCGATGGATATCTCTTCTGGATTTGAATGCTCCCTGCTGGGAAAGAGCAAAACATCTGGTGTGTTCAAACACGAGCAAACCTCAGCAAGCCATTCCAGGGATATCTTTCTTCCTTTAAAGGTTCCATGTGCTTTGTCCTCAGGCCAGGAGAAGAAAGATGAGTACTTGGAGGTTTCTGAGAAGATCAGCAGCCATAGCTCATCTTTAACTAAATTCTCACTGCTGAGTCCATATGAAGAGGATAAACTGTTCTCCAAAGCTGTGGAGAAAGAGTCTGTGCCCCAAGAGCAGCTGAAAGATGACTCTTCCAGCCTGTCAGAGGAACCATCGTCTGAAGCAACCACTCCTGTAATACCAACTACAGCAGAAAGTTTTTACTCCCATATGCTTTCTGCATACACAGGTGCAGGAGTGGAACCAACTACCAGGAGCCTTTGGGATGCACCTCTACATATTCCAGATAATGCTGTGAATACCCATACAGCTGAAACCAAAGACTTTGTGTTAGCTGAAGAACACGGTTCTGCACTCAGTAGTAGCATGGGTGGCAGCACTTTGCCATGCAGGAAAGAGTACCAAAGTTCACAGCCCACGTCGTTCTCTGCAGAGAAACAACAGCAACCCTGTGTCAGTAGTCCTGAGCAGAAGGCACCATTTACAGAGCAGCTGGCGACACTGACATCCCTCCCTGATGTATTGTCATCATTTCCTCATCAGCAGCATGAAGATAAAACCACAGCCAATGGTCCAACAGAGGTGAGCAGCAGTCTGCAAGCTTTCCAAAGCACATACCATTCAGCAGAGGCAAAAGATGAAAAAACATGTCCTGATTCTGACAGCAGTTTTTCTCCATGCACAGGCAAAGAGGACACAGAGAGACAGAGCCGTCCTTCCTCTCTGATATCCCCCGAACACAGTTTCCAGCCCTTTTTCCCAGATGTGCAGAGTGGTGGAAGAACAGAAGACCATGGAGATGCTTCCCATGAGATGGAGACACGTTTAGGAGGCAGTTTTGACTGTGGACAGAAAATTTCCTCACGTGACTACAGGCAGAGGAAGGGAGAGCTGTCGCCCTCATTCATTAACCCGAGCCCTCATGAGCTCTCTGAAGATAGTGACCTCTCGCAGGAGGAAGGTCACACTTCAGTGCAAGGAAGACCACCCCACACTAGCAGTAGCCCTGCACAAACAGCCACAGTGGAGGAAACCCCTCCAACATCAGTGAGTGATTCTGGAACTTCCCAATCAGACTCGGATGTCCCGCCTGAGACAGAAGAATGTCCATCCATCACAGCAGATGCCAACATGGACTCAGATGAAGATGCTGATTTCCTCCCAGTGGACAAAGCTGTCGGGAGTGCTCATCATGCCAGTTCTAGGTCCAGTCACGATCCTCAGCCTGTTCCAATGGTAGATCCCCATCCTCATCCACCTCACCCTGATGTCTGCATGGTAGACCCTGATATGTTAGTAAATGAGCAAAGCATGAGTAGAACTGATAAAATTTCAAAGAAAGACTTGAAAGAAAAGAGCAAGAGTGCGAGGAAGCCTTTGAGCAAACCCAAATCTTCCTCTCCTGCTCGTAAATTAGATGTGAAAGGGAAACGATCACCCACTCCTGTTAAACAGCCATCGGACAAATCTCCAAAATCTGCCACTGCCAAAAGAGATGGAGGAGAGAAGCCCAAACCACGTGGTGTACTGGTGCAGCCTCCTCACACAGAGGATGAGTTAGCCCGGAGCAGTCACAGCAACCCTGGCAAGAGCCTTGTTAATGGCATCAAATCAAACCCTGGTAAGAGATTCTTCACTCAATGTCTATTTTCTTTTCAGGTTCAGCACAGAGAAGCCGTAGCAAGTTAAATGTAGCAAAGCAGAGAACAGGACTTCTGAGTCAGGCATAAGAAATCAAAGTAGTGAGAAAAGTGGTCACTCAAGTCACACAAAAAGCCTGAAGCCTTGAGGTAAACTCTGACTCTGCAGAGCTGAATCCAGCCACCTCTTCAGAGAGTCCTGGGAAACCTAATTCAGAACCCAGTTTTAGGTGATAAGTACAGCTGTACCATCTCCATCCCTGAGCTGTGACCCCACAGTGCCAGGCTCTGTGCAGAGTGCAGGCCAAGTGGTAATCATCTGCCCCAGATCCTTGATACTGAGTGCAAGATGAGCCAGCGGGAGGGCAGTGCACGGCAGGAGTCTGTCAGTGCGGTGGGCAGTCAGAGGAAAGTAGTGGGTGAAGCACTGAAATGACTGCAGGGGTCTGCAAGGGAACATGACCTGAAGAGGTGCTGAACGCTGACTTTCATGAATAGCTGGCACGGAAACACGGTCCAACAGAGAGCCTACAGCAGGATATTAGCAGTGTGTCTGTACAGAACGGCCGTGTCTTGAAGGCACTGTGCAAAAAGAAAGGTCAAGATGCAGTGCCTGGGTATATAAGCCTGAAGGGAAGCTTAAGACAAATATACAGGATTTTTGTGCTCAGAGCAGTGCTCTTGGTTGCCCAACCAAAACTTGGGATGAGGAATGGACATCAGTGGCTGTGACGGGTGGGGATTTGTTTGTGCCGCAGCTGGGCAGCACAGTGAGATGTACAGGATAATGTTGGTGGCTTTATGCTCACAGAATGAAGTGTCCAGAATGGGGAGCAGAAGGCAGAGGCCTTTGTGATTCCACAGAAAGTGAGAGGGAGGGAAGGGATGGTCCTTCCATGGGTTGTATCTATATATACATATATATAGCACTGAGTGTAGTAACTTGTTTGACCATCTCTCATCTCATAAATATACAAAGAAGCAAATTAAGAAAAGATGTAGAAAAGTAGCAGCAGTGTTGCTAGGAAAGAGCATCAGAGTCCACAGAACAGTAGCGATTCTCAGGGGTGGCAGAAAGCCAGCGTGGAACTTCCAAAAAACCCACTGCAGTACCCTCAGGTAGAAAGGCATACAGAGGTCACAGAACAGGTTCCTTTAGCAAAAGTAGGTTATTAAACAAAAAGAAATAAGCTAGAGCGAAGTATTGATTGGGATAACAACTCTGCGAAAGCTAATAATGGAACTTTTGATTCCCTTCTTCAGGAAAGAGTTCAGAGCCTAAAGCCTTCCAGTCCATCCTCAAAGAACAGCAGAACTCCCTTTCCCTCCATTTCCTTCCAGTACTGGCTCAGAAATCCACCCAGGTCTCTTCTGAGCCCGGATAAATCTTAACTGTAGGGAAAAACCCTTCTGAAATCCATGTTCTTCAGTGTGAATTTGTGTTTATTCACTCCAGAAGGATTTTGATAGCCTCCGCTTTCTTTTTTCCAAAGCCTCCAATAGTCCCAAAAGCAGTTTGCCTGTGCCCACGGGGCCGCCTGTCTATGTGGACTTGGCATACATCCCCAACCACTGCAGCGGGAAGAACACAGATCCAGAGTTCTTCAAACGGGTTCGAGCGTCATACTACGTTGTGAGTGGGAATGATGCGGCCAATGGAGAACCAAGCCGTGCGGTGTTGGATGCACTCTTGGAAGGGAAGTCTCAGTGGGGGGAGAACCTGCAGGTAGGTCATAGGACTGCCAAAGAATGAATGTGATTCTCCGTGTGTCACAAGCACTGGGGAGAAGGGGCATGGCACAAACACGCTCAGAGGAAGTACTCTAAGAGGATATAAATGTTACTGCGCATGCATTGCTCTGCAGTGTTAGTAGAGTGTACTTAAGAGGAGGAGGACACCCTCAGAATGATGCGAGTGGAATCAGGTGTGTCCTCCATTCCACGTCCTTCCAAGGAAGCATTTAGAGATCAGGTGTGCCTGCTCATCTGCTCCAAGATGAGCCTATCTGCAAGTGAAAGCAAGCAGCATCGCAGCCTACGTTTCATCACAATGTCCTATGGCACTTGTTGCTATCCCTTTTTGCTCAAGGACTTTATTAGTGACAGATGCTAACTTTTATTAGTGATTAAAAAAAAAAAAAAAGTATTCTTAGTCATGTTTCCTATGTAGTCAGGTTTGTAGGAGATCCAGGGTGGATGCTGTTTCTGAAGACAGAAACAGGAAAGTATGTATGCTCTGTCAGATGAAGCAGCCTTAGATTTCAAAGTCCTGGAGCTGCACGCTGGGTCAGTGGGTACACAAAGTCTAGTATCAGCCCAATAAGAGTGACATTCAGCACTGTCCCTTCTCACGCTGAGGGATCTTTCTAAGGCTGTTTTTGGAGCGCCATTGATGCTCTCCCCTGTACTGCAGCCATTTTCAGCGTTATTGTGGTAGTACTGCCAGATTGCAGCCAACTCAGAGCCCCGTTGTTCTGGTACTGCATAAACTAAAGCAGCATCTCTGCCTGAGAGAATCTGACATCTGAAAGACATTAAGTAGAACAAGCAGTACCAAGGGGACAGTGTTCCAAAATTAATGAGAAATGTTAGCCTTGGCTCTTATAGGCACTGTTTATGACTGCGGTTATTCTCAGATAATCACGCCTGCTTCTTTTTTCCTCAGGTGACGTTGATCCCAACACATGATACTGAGGTGACACGAGAATGGTACCAGCAGACACATGAGAAACAGCAGGAGCTAAACATCATGGTACTGGCAAGCAGCAGCACTGTTGTGATGCAGGATGAATCTTTCCCAGCCTGTAAGATTGAATTCTAAATCTCCCAGCCCCACTTTACGTTCATTCATTGACTCTCCAATCACCGATGCAACATCAGAGACACCATCTAATCACAGTCCAGGTCTTCTCTGGTTTAATCCTTTACATGGTTCCCATTTGTCAGGCAATCGGGTACCCATCTAGCTCAGCACTGGATGCCGTGAGAAAGAAGTGCAGGGCTCTGTAATATTCTGGACTGAGCTAAGGTTTTGTGCAAGAGCAGTTGCAGGCCAGGGGTGCTTCCACTTTCCCTGCTTTATTCTGCCGCCTGTACAGTTTCTGTAGACTATCTTGGCTGCCTTGCTGCTATGAGAGCTTGTTCCACTCTCTTCCTGGCTGCCTTTCCATTTAACTTGTAGCACCATGACCCTCGTCTTTCTGGTGAGGGCTAAAATGCTGCTGCTGCATGTTGACGGTGTTTGGGGGGCAGGGGGATAGAGAAGAAAACTAATTTGCAAAGCAAACGGACTGAGATGATGAGGGAAGGTCAAACTTTCCAATCATAGTGTGACAGTGAAGGGCATTCTTCCATCTCCCATCCTGAGCATACAGGTGGTGGTCTGGGTGAGGGGATTTGTACTCCAACTGGGCAGGGCCACTGCTGGCCACTTCTGCAGGCTTCTGACCCAAATACTTGCTTGCAGACTCCTGTAATGCTGGCTCTCTGTGCTCAGGGAGCTATACTGAATGACATGTTGGTTTGAGAGGAGAAAGCTCAGCCTGCTGCTCTTTGCTGCGAAGAGCACGTTCCTAACCTGCTAACTTGAGTTTTGCACACCAAGTGGCTAACCTACTCCTGTACAGTGGCAGTGTGACAGCAAGAGGCACAGAGGGGCCACTGCCTGAACAGTCACACTTGAGAGAATCCAAACGCACAACTACAGCCAGTTCTAAAGCAGAAGGGCTGCAACAACCTGGCCTCTGTTGGCCTATGATCTTTGAGAAACCTCCCTGTCGTTGTAAACCAAAGGTTTTACTGAGGAGTGTGGTGAGGCAGCTGAGGAACTCGCATGCCATACTGAGATGCTAGTGTCTGGCCAGTAGAGCTGATGTGGGCCAGTTCTGCAAGCAACAGTAGTTTCTTCACTACGTGTATGCCAACAGTCCAGCTTCTTAGCTGTGTTCAAGCTATTGTTGCCTAAACTGCCCCTCCAAAAAAGTGTGCCCAGGATTTGGAGACTAGAACCTGTGGGATGAGGAAAAACTTCCCAAAAACACCTGGGGGAAGTAGATCAGTGACTGTGTTAGCTCATAGCTTCTCCATACCTGTGTCAGGGATGTATATGTGTTGCCAGCACAGAGGAGCTACTTGTGGTTGCAGCTGGCAGCTGTTGTGTCCTTGCTGTAGGGCTGTCCTGGTAAGAAATGTAGCTGTGTGCTCTGAGGGCACCATTGCTGCTGAACCCAGAACCTCCTTGGCATACAAGCCCATTCCAGCTGTGGGGCTGCCCCTGCAAGGAGAGCAGCTCCAAGAGTGCTGGTGCTCAGGTGCACTGTGCCAGCAGTAGCAGGAAGTCTTTGCCAGAACCTGGACCATCTCATCACAGGGATGACTTTAACTTTCTGTAAGACAAAATGAGCGGCAGTAGGTTGTGCTTCTCTGGCGAAGGAGAGATGAGACAGAAAGCGCTGTTGCAAGGCTTGGCATACAAGTATTTCCATCTGCTGCTTCCCACTGTGCTTGGCCCTGAGCCGAGGTCTGATTACACAGTAAGCATCCCAGGACGATGGCCTGTACTTGCCTAGGACACTTCAGTTTCTATGCTAGTGTTTTCTAGCAGCTGACACAAAGAAAATGCTGCTTAGAAACTTGCTCCTAGAACTAAAATGGAGCTTCTAGGGAAATGGTTTATTTTGCATTTAATTTATATATTTATTTTTTGATCTTAAGCTGCTTTTTGTTTGGATTTACTATTTTAATTTATACATGTTAACTTGACACTACGTGCTCTTGGTGTCAGCTCAGAGGTTTCTCAGTACAAATACTTAGATGCTGCAATTTAAAGAACAACAACAAAAAGACCACAGAGAATTGGGCAGAGTATTTGCTGGCAAAAAAAGGGATCTCTGCTTGCAGCCTGCGAGGCTGTGTCTAAAACCCAGCAGCTGCTGGATAAAGCCCAAGGCTAGCAGCCTCTCCCCTGGGGCAGTCAGCCCTTTTCGCACACTCCCTGGTAGGAGTGTGTGAACTTACTTGGGGATTTCTGAAATCCCTGTGCTGTATTCACATTAACCATGGAATCGCAGTGTCTGCCAGAATAAATGTCATTCTCTGCAACCCAGTGGGATTATTTTCTATGAATGTCAGGTACAGCAAGCAATTGTAGGCACTAACAGACCTGCTTTTGCTTCTCCCAGACTCTGCTCTGGGGTTTTGCCTTCAGTGCTTTGGGGAGATCCTGGTTCACTTGTCAATGGGACTGGATGGCAGCCAGCTGCAGGAATTAAAACGCCAAACGTCCAGTGTCAGATAGCCAGAGAAACAAACGTGGCATCTTCATTGACTGGGTCCTTGGATCCCTCAGCGTGGCTAGGCATAAAAGCTAATGCACTAACTTTATAGATAGACCCACATATGAATGTTTCTCAATTTTAAACTTGAAGCAATTCTGACTAAGAAGCAGTAACAGTGAGGCTTTGCAAGGTGCCTGCATCCTCCCAGCAGGAGTGCAGCTGTTGGCATGTGTTTCAGTGCAAGCGCTCGCCCTCTGCACGCTGTGCTCCTGCACTCTGCAGCTGTGCTGCTCGGACTGCTCAGTCTTTCCCCAGTTCACTTCTGTGTCCTCAAGACTCCACAATTTTTTCAGACTTTTGTGGCAGTCTCTTCTGCCTTCAGTTTCTCTCCCTCCCTTGCAATCTTCTGAAATTACGGGGAAAAAGAATTGTATAAATTCCAATTTGTAAAGCGTCGGACTCTGCTCAGCCTGCAGGAGCCAGCAGAACCCACCCAGAGCCAGAGGTAATACAACACTATAGAGAGAAACAGTTAAACTCTGCTTTTGCTTGTTTCTGCATGTGGGCAACAACACGTAACCTTCCTGTATGTAATAGGTACAAAATACTATTTTAAACCTATAATTAAAAAAAAAGTGAATGTCTTAACTGTATTGAAATGGCAACTTGTGCTCCCAGCTTCTATGCTAAATGTTTTAAAAACAGAGCCCTGATTCTTTTCTTCAGCATCATATTTCTATTTGAATTTAGTTCCTCAACCTCTGTCCTTTTGCCCATTTCCATGTGAAACACTCTGTAACTAACTACTGTCAAGAGAGGAGCCCAACACGTTAATAATAAAGCCACATTAATTGCGAACAAGAACACCTCCAGCTGTTTCAAACCGTTATTTAAGTGTGCATGGTGTGGGCAGGGTGTGCAGCACTGCTTCCCCATGGCTACCACTACGGCCCAGCCTTTCCCTCATCCCTGTGGAAGAGATGCCTACACTGAGGCAGATCTGCTTCCTGGGGTGGGCTGCTCACTGTTGCAGTCCCAAAGCTGTCTCCTGCCCCTCGCAGCAGGCTGAGGGCCTGCAGGCACAGCTGTGTGTGCAGCCACTGCTGTGGACACTGCCTCGCAGAACTGCACTGCAGCCCTCTGCCCATCCTGTGACCCTTGGGAACGGCTGCTCTGCCTGGCACGGCTGGCACCCCTGGAACTGGAAACATCCCCAGAGTGTGGGAGGCACAGCTGGGCAGTGCCCAGCCCGGAGCCAGCAGTTGGGCAGGGCATGCAGCAGGGCTTCCACACTGTGCTGATGCGGCACCATGAGGCCCATCCCTATGGCAGCAGCATGCCTCTGCCCTGCTGCGCAGCTCCTCTGAAGGGAAAGTCACTCATTTGGGCTCTTCTTCTCGGCTCAAAACAAGGACAGCAGCCACCTGCTCCTGCTGTGCCTGGCTGCAGTCACGCTGGGCTGATGCCACCGGCTCAGCTCCTCTGCTGCCTGGGGGCCCTTCAGAGGAAACACTGCACAGATGAATGCAGAGCAAAAAGAAGGCAGGGATGGGGCTGCAGCCCTCAGAAGAGGCTGCAGTGGGAGGGGAGTACGCCACCATTTGTGCAGCACTACAGAGAGCTCAGGGCAGCAGCCAGAGCTGTTACCGACAGGGGAAGAACTATGGTTTCTGTGAGCCAGAGCTGATTCCCACAGCTGCTTTCCAGCTAAACAAGTGCACAGCTATGGCCACGCTCCTGCTAACAGTGGCTGCAGCCATACATGCATTTCCCAAAAGCGGGCAGGCTGAGCACTGTCCAGCATCAACCTGCAGAGGGGGGCTCCCCCACTAGCACTTCACACAGACCAAGCAGCAAACACATCTACTCGGGGCAGTTCTGCAGGAGAAAAGGAGGCAAAAAATCAGCCCAGCTGCCGAACCTGATGGCCAACACTGTGCTCAGTAATCTGCAGCAGTGAACTGTGGGGCTGCCATGGCCAGCACCATGCCCAGGCCACTGCCCTACTCCCTAGTGCTACCCCTAGGAAGCAGGCAGGGCCCAGCCAGAGCTGATTCCCAGCAAAGTCCCTGCAGTGGGAGCAAGGTGCTGGCATCAGCTGGAACCTCTGTGAGCCTAAGAGGAGGGCCACAGCAGGGCAGAACTGCAGGAGCAGTGCTCAGGTATTGCCTGAGGGCCCTGAGAAGGATCTGGAGAGCTACTCCACCTCCAGCTTTCCCATGGCCAACTCTCAGGACCAGGGCACACCAAAGCATAGCAACCTCAGCCCTGACAGGCACAGGCCAGGGAAGCTGCTCAACCAAACCTGAGTTCTGTGCTGCCAATAAAAGCCAGAACCCCTCCATGAGCACATGGCAGGCCTTCTCCCAGATCCCATCACAAAGCCCTGTCAAAAGGGTGTGGGTTTCCTCCTGGTGCAGCGCTGCACTCAAAGCCACCGTAAGACCCGCTGCATTTCAAGTACAAATGGACATCACCTGAAACACCCAAACTGAAAGGCAGAGTTGCTGAGCACGAGGAAGCATTATGCAGGATGTCCTTGGAACCAATGAGAAGATCTGGACCTGGTGAGAGGAACCAAACACTGCCCCAGGGTCTTCACTCTACAGCAAACCACCATGGGTCCTGAGCAGCCAGGACCTCTTCCCCCATACAATCAGTTCTTCAAACAAGGAGAATGAAAAGAAGCATCTGGCTTTCTCAAGCAAAGCCCCATGCGTGTGCACTCACTTCAGCAGTGACTTGTCTTGACCACAGTTTCTTCTTCCTCCAAAATGGCCGAGAACAAGCAAGGCTTCCTGTCCTGAGCATCAGCAAGCTCTGGCACATGCACACTGCTGCATGAGTCAGCAAAGACAGACACCAGACCCACAGCAGAGATTTACTGTGAACACACATCACAACACAGCACACAGATCTTTGGGCAGAGCTTCACAAAAACATGTATCGTAGCTACAGACAAACACACAGACTTGTCCATAAATACAGGAGGTGCAAGAGGCACAGCCCTGTCCTGCACTTCTGATGTGGCAGGGACACCTGTGTCAACGTTGCCCTCAGGCTTGTGCTCACAACTCATTTACATAAATATGTATTAAATATTTCTCATTTTATATAGAATAAAGTTTTCTCCTTATTGGTTTCTAATAATCCTGATTTGCTCACATACCAGTTTCTATTAATTTCTGTCACTAAGAATTCAAAGCTTTACCTCACATGACCCTTGGGGACTAGAAAAACCCGTGTGTGTCCTCCCTGCACACCTCTCTCTGGCTGGATCCCTGGCTCCTGCCAGCCCAGCCCAGCAGGAAAACATTCAAGTCCACTCCAGAGAGAGGTTTTCTTGCAAGTAGCAGTCTTGAACCTGTTTTCTCATTACTCTCCTTCTCAAACTCACTCAGAATGCTTTCTCCTTTTCCTATTCTTCCCACTACTGCCTCTCTGGATCAGTTTTTGGCAGCCAATGGTGGGGATCAAGAGAAGGAAGGAACAGAGAGGAGGCTGATGGTTGTGAAGAACCCGATTACTTTGAGCCCAGAATGCCTTCCCCAAAGGCTATGGGCCTACTAATTCTCCAGGGAGCATTTGTCCCCTCTGGACTCACAACTCCAAAAGCCTCGGCTCTACCAACCCTCTGGGGAGATGCTGAACCAACATAGTGCCACATCCCTGCTCGATGGAGGTGCATTTGTTGTTTGTTTAACATGGCAGATGGAGTATTGTCTCTTGCTGGATGGCAAGGAGCTGGCTTGTGTAGGAGCAGAGCAGACTCTTCCACAACTTGGAGTCCTATGGGCTTGGGACATGGCTTGTTCCATGGACAACCATCTGCATGAAGTGCCGTGCAGGAAGTTGGCTGCCTCCAGGCTAGAAGCGCTTGCAGTGTGCTATCCAGTGAGCTGCTAGTTCTGCTGATCCTCCTGACATGGTGGCTGCAGCCCCTCCACACTTGTCTGAAGAGGCAGCGGTTGCTCCCAACACAGTTGACCAGATAGAAGCTGGTCTGACAGAGCACTGTGCCCCACAAATGGTTCCTCACCCACATGCTCTGGGACCAACGCCTCTCCCAGAAGCTCCTCTTCACAGGTCACCAAGATGTTCTTGGCCAGCCCTGATTGATCCAGGCCATTCATTACCCCTAAATCCCCCTCACCTGGCTTCACTCTCTCCCCAGCTGGCCTCATCTCAGACTCCGCACCACTCTTTGGTTTCCCTATGTTAATTGGATCTAACATTTCCTCAGCTGAATCTTCTTCCAGCTCCACCATACTTTTTTCCTCCGGGTCAGAGTTCTCCTTTGCCAGCTCCTTCTTGCACAGTTCTGGGAGCACACCTGGCTCTGGGTCCTTACTCCAGGTCAGTGTCTCTGGGGCACTGGGCTCCGTCACTGGCAACCCAGACATGCCCACCTCCCCACCAAGCCCTCCACTATCAGGCTGCCTCTCTCCTTGTTCATGGGACTGGCTACTCAGCTGCTCCTCGTTTTTGGGGGGACTGATGGAAAGTTTCTCAGCGAAGTTGAAACGAGTGCAGCTGTCCAAAGAGGTTGGGGAGGATGGGCCTGCACTGGAGACAGTACTGGAAGGGCCACTGCTGTCTGCAAAGAGGAGGAAAAATCTTAAACATTTAGCTGATACTTCCTTAGCCCAAAGCCTGAGCAAACCCAAGCTGTCACCAACCCACAGTTCTACAAGAAATGGGTGAGGGTCACCTACGTGCCACGCACCCTTGGCAGGGGCTTGCAGATGCTATTAGGTGTGCTTCTGCCAGCAGTTCTGCTGATGAAAACACAAGCATAAAATCCACACTTACATCTTGTTATATAGTGCTACTTTGACGTTATAGAGCAACATGAAACTTCATGTTGGGTATTGAGTGGAAAAGCTATTTCTTTCATTCCCTCATTATTATGGGACACTCATCTTCAACCTCACTACCCTTGGATCCTGACACACACAATCCCTGAATGCTGAACTACAATTGCCTCTGGAAGAAGAAATATTATTTCTCCACCAGTGACTGTTCTTGCCTTATGCTGTACAGTGAGTGAAACTGGAGAACAGATTTAGATTATATCTAGTCCAATAAAAGGGGGAGGATTAAACAACCATTGTTGGCCAGATCAGTTCCTTGACCTCAGTGACAGCTCAGCAAACAGGACTCCAGGCAAAAGGAGCAAACAGCCAGGAGAAGAGCAGATCTGCGCTTTCATTGGCAACACTGCCTTGTGTTAAGGCATTTGCTGTTAGACTGTTTGAACCTGAGGTGAAAATGAAGTGCCTTCAGGCTCTCCATGTCCTATGGCACTCAGTAGAGGATGCCTGGAGAGACAACATCCATCCAACAGTAGATTTCCCTGTAATACACAGTACTATAAAGAGCCCCTTTTCCATCTTTCTCTGGGAGCTTTCTAACAGGGCATATGACTTATTTTCCTTTTTCTTACTTCCCCATTCTGATTCTGTTCCATCGATGGTAAAGCATAAAAACAATACTTGGCTTCTACCATTCCACCCTCTTCTCCCCTCCCTCTCCATCACATTCACCCCTGAACAAGAAGAGAGCACACTCACACCAAGGGGGCTTATCCGACCGCTGGCGCAATGGGAAAGAGGATGATGACAGAATTCGCTGAGACATAAAGGGGTCCCCTGGTATCTGGCTGCCAATCATTGAATCAAACAAAGCTTCAAGAAGAAAAATACACAGGTCAGTAGCATTCAGGCAGAGACAAAACAGAATGGCCACAATGGATGAAACCAGAGTCTACATTCCCCAGCAACTACTAACAGGCACTCACGAAAGAGTTTAAGAATGCACATACAGAGCTGTGACTGCCCCCAGCCCCTGGGAACCTAAGCCTCAGATTTCCCAAGCTAGAGTTTGTATCCACATCACTGTGCTGACCAGCAGCAGACAGACCAGGCCAACCACCCGTCCCTCAGTTGTGTGGCCTAGGATGGCTCTGAGCTGGATCCCACAGCTGGCTGTGGGACTAGAACACCCTGGAACAGGTATCAGTGACTGTGCTTATTGCTCAGTCTGTCCCCACATTGTAAAAGACCAAAAGTCCTTAACTGCTTGCTTTGGCTCTGCTCTGCCCTACCCAGAGATGAGCCCATCTCACCAGTACCTGCAGTAGACTGAACATGTGATTCACTGCAACTCCTGCACACAGCCGTCAGGAACTCATTGACCTGCCGCAAAGAGAGGGAGTTGTGCAGGGTCTCCAGGGGATAAATAGTGGGAACCATGGAACAGCCTTCAAAACCTGGAAAGAAACCCAATCAGAAAATGAATAGAGTAAACAACAATCTAAATCTGTGGAGGACCACTCATGGCTTAAGGAGCTAGGCAGTCTGGGAACCAAACAACAACCACACTCAGGACTCAGGTCACCTTTTCTAGGCCAAAGAAAATCACCAAATCACCATTAGGCAATAACATGCAGTTACAGACCTGAAAGCAAGCATCCAGGCATACGCAAAAGGAGGAGGAGGAGCAGGAAACATCTAGCAGCAGCAAGGTTTGCTGCAGTGCCTGTGTCTCTTTTGCTAAACTATCTGGTTATGAGGGGAAACCTGGTGTAGTTCTGAAGTTTACAGAAGCTAAACAAAACTTGAGTGAAGTCAGCAGAATTTCCAAGAAAAGACTCCCACCATCAGTAACACTGCAACCTGAGACACAGCCCACCCTCCACCCATCCCTCAGTTATGGCACACTGCTGCCTTTGCAAAGAGTGGGAAAAGAACCTCCCTCCCTCCCAGCACACTCTGCAGTGAACACCTGATAGGCCCCTCCCCAAGCAACTGTTTGAATCATGTGTCCCCGAAGAAGACTTCGCTGTCAGCAAACCCTGAATTAGCAGGAGTCGTATCAACATTTAACAGACATCCTCAGAGCTAAGCTGCAGCACAACCACTCACAATAAATTCTTTGCTATCGAGTCAGCAGAGTATTATAGCAAAGCATCTTTCTCTTCATCCTAACTTCCTGATAGCACTCTGTGGCACTAAGCCAGCCTGAAACTGTCAGAGGAGCAAGGAAGAAACAAAAGAGTCTCTGGGCATATGGGAGTAAGGCTCCTTCCGCTCTGCTTCTCATGTTTAAAGATCTCTGAACTCCTTAAGCCCAGGCTTCCCATTCTGTGTGCCCCAACCTCCCTCTGAGGAGTTCAGATAAAAAATTAAAAAAGGAGAGGAATTGGATCTGTTCCTACAGGTAAGAAAAATTACTTTGAAATGCAAAAAAGTGCACTGGCTCTTGCTGCTCAACACACTGACAGGCTATAAAATTGGCCCCTGCACCTACGAAGGAGAGAACCTGGAGCACCCAGATTATCTGCTGTATATGTCATTGTTCCAGTCCTTCAGTCACCTCCAGATTTCATCAGATAATCTCTGCCCCAGTGCACTCATCTAACCCAGTTTGGCAAGAGCCAAGGAACTTGAGCCAGCAGATGGTATTTAGAGTGATTACATGCCATACAAGGAGGCTACAGACCAGAACATCACCAGTTTGCAGTGCTGCACGCATCCACTACCGTAACAGCTACTGGAGATGAAGAACCCTCCAGCCACACAGAGGGGTTACCTATGCCACAAAGAGCCTATGAACATTAATTGGAGACATGAAGGATAACAAATCTTTGGCTAGGACAAAGGAACGCAAGACAGAAAAAAACCACCATGTTCTTCTTTCTCTTGCTGAAAAGTCCTTCCTGAATAAAGAACGGTGTTTATTCATTATTTTCTCACAGGCACCCTGAGAGACAAAGCTAAAGGAAAGCCATGAGGTAAAGACTTTAAAGACCAGCAGACTGGAGATGGCATTGGAGGAGCATAGAGGGAGGCTCATGTCAGCTCGCAACAGAATCTGTCTTCAGAGAGACCGAAGTTGACTCAGCTATCCAGGTCTCCAAAGAAAATGGAAAGTAGTTTAAATACAACATAGGGCAAAGCAAGACACGCTGGAGGCACTGACAGGGATGTGAGTGTACGGGCAAACCTCTAGTAAAGAGAAGAAATCAAAGATCCAGTGTCAAAGGAAGGTGTGACACCAACAACACTACTGATAGATAGAGGCCAAGGAAGGCTCAGGTGAGAAGTCTTTTTGGCCCAAATCAATTGTTTTTGTGTATTATGCTTTTACCTGAGAGTTCTGAACATCAGCATACATGTTTTCATTGGCAGCAGTTACCAAGTTACTACACAGCTATCTGGTAGTGAGCTCTGTGTTGGCATGGAGAGGTTGCCTGTTCCTGCATAGTGGAAATCCTGAAAGCAAGAGGCAGAGCAATGGCACTGATACATCCCCAAAGTTCTGCGTGCCAAAGCTCTGTATGTCAGCTCCTCTGGAGCAAAGAAACACCCGTCTCAGTCTCAGCACAGATTCTGAACGGTGTGAGAGAAAGCACACTCAGCAAGTTCCCCTCCAACACGCTTGGTCAGTTGAGCCATATTTAGCTGGGAGAGCTCCAATATGCCACGTGTATACCCGTGGGTGTTTATATCTGTGTACATAACATGCACATGAACTAGGACTTCTGCTAGCAAGCCCTTCTAAATTTAAGTCTGCACTGTCAGCCTGAAGATCTGTTCTGGTCAGCTGCTCCCTGCCCACAGTGCCAGAAGCGTAGTTCATGATGGGCTACAAGACCAGACAGCACGTGGTGACTCCTTCCCCAGGCCTGCAGTGACCTCACAGCTCAGAACTGTTCTGAACATGATGCAGCTTTTTCTTGACATTCTCCAGTCTCCTCTTAAGCTCAGTTGCACTTTTAACACCCCCATGTAGAGTTATGAGGAGTTTCACTCTGTTGTTGGTATTTTTTTTAATCCACTCCTATTTGATGCTGCCTCCTATTTGGTCTGTTAGAAACATCCCAGTTCTTGTGCTGAAGCAGAGGCCGAACTGCAGATCCCCACCACTCCTCTCCAGGCCACTCATACCACCACCAAAACCACCCTTTCCAGACTGCAGATGTCTGCCTTTTCGCAGTGGTGATGGTCAGCTCTACATGAAATCGGGGCGGTTTCCTCATGTTACCCAACACGGATTTACACTGAACATCACCCGCTATTTTACAGCCCAGTTGCTCACTATCCCATGCTCCTTCTGTTTCTTCACAGCTGACCCTTGCCGTTATTATCACTGCTATTCATTACCAACACGAACTCACTTCACACCCTTCCTTTCCCAAACTAGATGAGCACAGATTCCCAGAATGATCACTCCAAGGCTTAACTGCTGATCCTTCCAGCTATGGATGCCAAGCACATGCTTTTATCTCCTTGTTTCTATCTTTTGCTTCTTTTCTTTGTTTAGGTAGAAGTATACCCGAAAGCCAAGAAAGAGAGGAGAGGAGGGGAGTACATAGTTTTACAAAGGAGAAATTTGGACTTTCAGCTACAAAGACAGGAGAAACTTCTCTAAGAAGAACACCAGCAGGGGTTCCAAAGACACTAATTAACTGTGGTCTGAATGGCAGTCAAACTGAGGGAAAAAAAAAGAACTTACTGAGTGCAGACATCTGATTTCCACATAGGAAACCTACTATATTGATGCACAGAGCTCATCAGCATTAGAAGAGGTGGCACAACCCAGCATCACACTTCAATATTTGGAGTTTATTTGCCCAAAGTGCTGAACTCATTTCCTCTCTCTATTGGAGCTCACGTGGGAAGGTTGAGATCTGCAGCAGAGGAAGCTCAGCTTTGGCTTTGGAGCAGTCTGCTTTGTTCCAGTATCTCATCCCTTGAAGCAGTTTTGATCCTCTTTAGTATTTGTTGCTAGGAGACCAAGGATTGTCCTAATTATAGATGAAAAGCAACTGCCATCTCCAAGCTGCCTACTTGACAGAAAGGGCTGTATCAAGAATAAATAGGCTGTATATAGAAAGTTGTCTTTTCTAGGCTTTGAAAATGTTTGATCCTGTTGCTTCACTGCCTAAGAAGCTGTGCTGTGTCTGCCTCTGCCACATACGGGTCTGAATGAAAAAAGAACTCCATGCATCACACCACACATTCAGCAAGCCACATGCACCGAGCAGGTTCTATGGTGCAGCCCTAGCCAGATGCCCCTCTCAGAGAGGAATCTCCTGCTTGTCTTAGGAGCACTGAGACCTCAGTGCATCAGATTTCCCACCTGTGCCAGAGGCTGACAGATACCCAAGAAGCACTGATTTATAACATCTAGATTTAATACTGCAATCACCTACCTCCCCCCATGTGACACGCTGCAAACATCCTAACAGGTGAAACAGATGCCATGCAATGCAGACGCACAGAAGCTCAGCGTCTACCCTAGCTTAACTTGGTCTCTCTAAACAATACAATCCCATAAGCACTCACTTCCCCTAAATAAATTTCCACTGCATGTTCATTCACTCTGCACGTGATCAGCTGCAGTGCCTCCTTAATCTCCTTTCCTTCCACATTCTCAACCCTTTGACTCCCCCATCAATTAGGGGACACTAAGCAGCACGCTACTGAGACCTGGGCAGGTGCATCACATCAGCAGGACACCACGCTGGCAGGAAAACAGCATTTGCAGAAAGCTTATTGGCTCACCCTGGATAAAGGAAGAAGGCAATAAACAATTGCCCAGGATGGAAAGAGCAGAGTTAGAGCTACACAAAGAGCACTGGCTCCACGTGGAAAGGCTGCTCCTAAGGCTACAAAACTGCCGGTGCAACAGCCCACACGCCTTGCTGCAGCAGCAATCCGGAGATGTAAGGGATGCAGTGAGGGGAAAGGCTTTCCTTTTTTAGAAGCAAAGCATACTTTGCATTCTCAAGCAGACAGTGGTCCCTGCTCCGCTCTAAGAGCATGGGACTAAGGCAGCTGCAGCGTGCAGTACCGTAAAGACACTCCAAGTCATCCTGCCCTGAGATCAGCCAGCTCCTGAAGAGGCGCAGGTGGTAGGAGCACTGCTGGAGGTGATGGGCTAGAGTGGCATCCAGGGAGATGTTCCGGCTCGTGGCATAGTCAGAGGAAAAACGGCGCAGCAACTGGGCAACGTGGTGGTGCTCAAACGCATCTGGAGGAAAGGGGCCATAAAGAGTGAGAGGAGTGGGGAGGTGCAGCTGGGGAACAGAAAAAATGTAGAGATGTAGGAAACGGAGCTGCCAGCAATGGGGCTGCTGTGCAGGAGGTGACCCACATCGTGCACTACAGCCCAGTCCCTCCCGCACTAAGAAGAACAGGAATACCCTCAGTTCTACATACCCCAAATCGGAAGGCAGCAGGGCAGGCTCCCACCTGACCCAGCCTCTGCCAAACACCGTGCAGTGCGTGGGCAGCCCCACCACAAGCTGAGTGGCGAGGTTTCATCTTTGTAAGTGGAAGTCAGACAACTGAAAAAATTCCAGGACACGTTCTAAGTCCTGCACGCTTTGGGTTCAGCAACGTAAGAACATTGTCCCAGACTCACCCTCCCAGCGGAGACAAGAAATCCAGACTGCCAACAAAGCACAGAGTCCTGCATCCAAACGTAGCCGCTCACTTCATCAGATGTAGGAGAACAAATGACCTGACACCAAACGACCGGAGGCAGTGCGAGGTATGCTGGGGGACAGCATGGCTCGACTGAGAACATATTGTTAGTGTGTGTGGAAAAAAAGAAGTGCTGACGTACCTTCTTGAAACTCTCAAGTGAGCCCTGTGATGTTCTTGCTATCACATGGCAGACATCACATCTTTTGTGATGTTCTTGCTATCACATGGCAGACAAGATCCTAATCCACAGGCCTGTCTCCTCCTCTATTCGTGCAGTGTCAAGACTCACGTCATGCTGCCAAGACTCATGAGATCAGGCGATAAACCTTCTGGCCTGATCCTGTGCTTGGCCACTGCTCTCTTTCACCCACCCCACCTCACCAAGTAGAGGCAGCTCTTTAGAAAAAAAATATCCGGATTTAGGGCTATGAGTAACTTTTGTATCCTCAGGCAAGTGGTTCGTGCAGCTAAACACCTTTCCCATTACAACCAGTGCTACATCTATGCCAAACTATGCTCGCACCTGCTGGACATCTGCTTTCTTGATTAAGAAGCACTCTGCATTAGAAATATTCATGGGTCCCTGGGAAAAACCTGATGCTCAGTTTCACTTTATTATACTTCTATATGGGGCAGCTGTTTTACAGTATGATTTAGGACAGACTGGTGCTCAGTACAAGTTCTGTTGACAAGATAGAATGACACATCCTGCCAACACACACGTTTCCTCAGATGGCACCCAGACATACAAGCAAACTGAGCACCTGATCCCTCTGGGAAAAACAAAACCAAGCAAACTGAAAGTAGGTTCCCTTTGGATAGCTGAAGCAATAACGCTACATTTAGCTGCCCCTTCCTCTTTCATCTTTCCCAACTTTGGTCTTTGTAACAGTCTTCTGGACTTCTTTCACCTTCCAGATCACACAGAGCAGAAGTTTCCCGTATTTATTAAGAACGGGATTTCAGAAGCAGCCCTGATCGCATAGGACAGAGATGCTTAACCCGGCATCTTTCCGTGATCTGCTTTGGTTCTAAATTGTCTCACCAGGAGGAGCACAAGTTATGGGTAGGAGTCATGCTACAAAACAAACATTTTCAAAAGCTTTTACACAAGACTTGGATAATAAATAGTAGCTCAAGGAATCTGCTACAACAGAGCTAGTGGTCTTTAACCTCAAGAGACCCACAGTTCCGGTGATAGGTTACTAGCACTATGAAGCAGAGATGATGAATAAACATAGGCACTGTCAGACATCCTTCCTTTCCAAGCCTTGTAATAGCAACCTCCACATTGAGGACTGTGTGGCACACTGCTGATCTCCTCCTAGCTTTGGAAGGTGGCAGGGCCAAGGCAGCACTGCACACCAACAGCAGACGGAAATTCTGGAGAGACCATTCCCAGGAAAACGTCTGCAGGAAAGGTGAGACCACTCCCACCACCACCACCGTGCTTGGAGTAACCAAGGGCCCAACCTAACAAACCAGTTTGCAAATAGGAGTACCTGTAGCTTCATAGCCTCCTAAGACTAATGTGCTAAGGAATGCTGCTAGCACCTCCCACCCTCCCATCACAGACCGCACTTTTCCAGGATCTCTTTTTGTTTCAGACCTGAAGATCTGCAATGTAGAAACTGAGGACCAAAGTTGCTGGTGCTCTGGTGCTCTTAGGATATGGAATAGACATTCCCCCACACACCTCAGATCCAAAGGCATTCTTCCCACAACCTCCACCCCCTGCAAGGCAGCACTAGAGAAGGCCTTACGTCAGCAGTGGATTTAAAGGCTGCTTTAGGAATTCCACTCATAGTCACTGCTCTTGATTATTCACCTGGGACACAAATGCAGTCTGACAGACCTCCCACAAACAGCACAGGAACCACTGAGCAGTAACAGCAGATGAATGAACAAGTCAGTCACAAGGAGACAATGGGGGAAGGTGAAGCATGGACACCAGGTACACAGACACGCAAGAAACCACAAGAAGGCTGAGAGTATGTGCAGAGAGGAGAACTGAATGTGAGCATGGGGTTAGAAGTGTGAGGGAACGTCAAATCAAGGAAGCAAACGTACCATTAGTCGGATGCTTTGCAAACGACACAGAAAATCGTTTTACGGCTGGCATAGACAAGAGCTCTGAGGAAATAAAAACAGATCATCTCAGTTAACAGCCTGCCTCTAAGGAATCCCCGAGCTTCATGTGCTTGCCTCTGCCCTTTCAGGTGCACCTTCTGCTGGATCCCCCAAACACACCTCCATTGGCACTGCTGCTGCACCCTGGGCACGTTCTGCCTGCAGGTTTGAGGGAAGCTCTTGGTTCCTCGCACACCATCAGCTCCCCACTTCCCTTGCACTGTTCTGTCAGCGTCTCTCCTGGCTCTTCAAAGGCATCAGTGGCACTCCCTCCATCACAGACAGCAGCCCATACCTTCCCACCACGCTTCCAGCCATCTTGATAGCAACCCAGGCTCAGTTCAGCGAGAGGTGCAATGAGGCCACACTCACAGCCACAAAGCTGTACCAAGCAATCAGCAGCACCACCACATATCCTGAAACCCTGGAGCTATAGTCCTCAGGATTCACCACTGCCCAAAGAAAAACTATTCCACAGAACTGAACAGCCTTGGCACTGCTAAATGAATCTCAAAACATCCTCTAAACGAAAGCTAAGCAGAGCTATTTATGAATCTGAAAGTTAAATCAATGAAGTAATTACAGAACAGACAGAAGATCTATGAAGACATATCTCTGCAGTTCTGCTGCTCAAAGCATGTCAGTATAGAAGAGGTTTGGGGATACACCTGTCAGACTGGTCCTGTCTTCTCCTGGCCGTGAATCAGACCAGACCAAGTTCTCACAGAAATCACACATCAGAAGTCAGTGCAGGGATAGGCTCCATGTATCTGATGGGGCACAAATAGATGAGTTTGTGGATTGGTCTCCACGTGCTCAAAAAAAAAAAAAAAAAAAAAAAAAAAAAAAAAAAAAAAAAAAAAAAAAAAAAAAAAAAAAAAAAAAAAAAAAAAAAAAATCCTTCAGTTTATTCCCACTCTGGGAATCCTCAGTTACTATGCAAAGAATGGTCTGCATCAGATCACCTGTATGCAGGATCTGATGGGAGAACCCATCCAGTCATACCTTTCACTACTACCCAGGACCTAAGGATGTCATTTCTATTTAATGCATTCATTCTACCTGGTCAACGTGGTCTTTATACATGCCTGCCACTGTATACTGAGGTTAGGAGATTCACATACCAATTATACTTCCACACCCTACACTGTGCTTCTCTATTTACACCCACTGACTTGCCCACATAATATACTTAAATCAGCTCTCAAAATTGCTTCAATTTTCCTCTGCAGCACAACAGCCTTAAAAAATTTGGTGGTTTTTTTTTTCCTCTTTTTAAACTACAAATAGATGGCAAAGCTCTTTACACGTGTCCTCTGAGAACTGTGTGAGCCCTGGTGCTGCAGTCACAGAGACGGTAGCCACCATCAGCCCACCCAAATCTCCTTTTTGCCTTTACAAGAACATCAGTTTAAGTGGTGCTGCAACATAGGCTACTGGATCCCTGGATTGAGACAACTGAACTTCAAAGCATCACCAGAGGACCTTCCTTCCACCTGAGCTTGGGACAGAACCCTCCACAGAAGCATTCCTTAGCCCTCTTCCAGTGCCAAGCAAAAAGACTGAAGAAATTAGGGCCACTTTAATTTCACTCGAGCAAGTCTTTGATGAAGTGCCACAAGCAATGCACCATACGTTGAAGCATCACAGCCATGAAAAACGTCAGCAAAGGTGTGCTCCAAAATCTGGAGACTTTTTAAAGATTATTTGCCTGATGACTGAGAAAAAGGCCCTGATACAAATGTACTCCAAGTGTCTGCTGTAGCCACGTCACTGCATTCGGCTCTGGTGGTGTTTGGCTTCAATGCCAATGTTCAGCATTTCATTGGTGCTCATTTAAAAGGAAAGGCCCAGAACAAGGGCTTACCTCACATTCCACACTACCTTCAGGAGATAAATGCCCTTCTGCCTCCTACTTGTTTTTCCCAATTCCTCACTGCAACGCTATAATGCGATGGAAAGTACAGCAATAATAGCAGAGTGGCAAAGTCTTTGGCTGCAGCAAATGAGGACAAGCCCAAATGCAGCAGCCATGGGCGCAGAAATGAAGGAAAGAAGCTGCTTACCTTTGGAAGGCCTCAGGTAGGCAGGGATCTCCAGAGGGATACCCTCGCCTCCACTGCCAACCCTTAATTGAGGGCTGGGAAGGGGTGGATCCTGGCTCCAGCCCTTCCTGTCACTCAGCTGCATTGCACATATCTGAGCTCCCCTGGGCTGGCCCTGCCTTCCCACCAGGTGCTCCATCACTGCTGCAGGCTGTGACTTAGCGTTTCTGCTACACTCACAGTTACTACACTTGCAGCAGAGCACTGGTAGCACAGGGTGCTGTAACACACTGAGAAATATGAAAAATGAAATGTAACATCTAGATGAATAATTCTGGACTGTGTTAGTCACATGTTAGTTAAGTAAGTCTGACTTGTACGTACTTGAGTGTACAGCTGCATCTCAGTACACAGAACACAGAATTTGGGCTAACACAGCAGGAACGTGCCCTGGACCTCGACTGCAAGGAGCCAATTGCAGGCACACTCCTAGTACACAGCCGACAGGGAAAGGTAGCATTGCACCAGGGAATGGTGGGACTGAACAAAATCTTCCCTGGTACCAGCTGGGTACAGAACAAGCAGTCTTTGACAATTTTCCCTGAGACTTAGTAATTGCCTTTGGACCTATGGTGTTTGCTTGGTGTGGAAGAAAATCAGTCAGTGTCCTAGCTGGCCTTTTCAGTGTTTCTTGTGGTATTCATACCCCTGCCCTGTGCCAAACAGCATGAGCTTCTATTCTGGAACCCATGGTCAGCCAGCACTTGCTGCCCTGGGCAGCTCAGGCTTATGCAGCAGGGCTTGACAAATCCTTCCAGTTCACCCTCCTTGTCTCTAACACAGAGCCCGGTGTGTGCTACAGAGCCCCCTGAAGAGGTGAAAAACAATGCAGTTTTCTCTTACACTGAAAAGCAGCACAGAAAGCCAGTGTACATCATGGCCTCCGTACAACAGTATTCATGGGGTTCCAACACATCTCAGAATGGGTAACATCTTTTCACCCTGATATGTTAAGCCTTCTTCCTTGCCTCAAACACTGGACAAAAATCCAAACCAACCTCCTGTTTTCCCTCAAGGCCACACATCATTGCCTTAGTTATCTCCTTGCCTTGTTCCACAATGGTGTAAGTGTTTAACGTGAGCCCGATAGGAAAGACACTTTTTTTTACCTTACCACTTCCCTAGCCCATCCCACTGCGGTGTAGTGAGCAAGTAGCTGCATGGGACTTGGCCATCTGCTGGAGCTAAACCACAATGGGGGGAATCACCTCCCTTAATGTGCTTCCTATGCTTCTTTTTATGGATGTTGTGGAGGTCCCATCCCTAGAAGAGTTTAAGGCCAGACTGGATGGGCCTCTGGGCAACCTGGTCTAGTGGGAAGTGTCTCTGCCCAAGGCAGGGGGTTGGAAATGATGGTCTTTAAGGTCCCTTCCAACCCAAATCATTCTGTGATTCTACAATTCTGTATAGCTAAGAATGTGGTTGGCTTTCTGGGGTGCAAGCGCACATTGCAGACAAATACCCAATTTTTAGTCCATCAGTATCCTTAAGTCCTTCCCTGCAGGGCTGTTCTCAGTCAATTCATCAAGCAATCTACTCTAATCAGTACTTGACAGAGTCTTACTGGGATCATAATGAACACTTTCACTGGTGCATTACATTCCTACAACTCCACGAGAATACCTCAGTCTTCTGTGCTCCAGTTTCCTTGAAAGTAGCAACAGCCTCTCTGCTTCTCAATGCATAATTCACTTACACCATCTGGAGATGAATCCTCAGCTGGCAACATCCCTTCATCCATGCACACCATGCAACAGTTGCACTGATGATCCAAATACATCCTACCTGTACAGCAGTTTCTACAGACCATTCACAATAACTCCAACTTCAAGTCCTTCTGTGGGGTTTTGTCCAAACACACCACTTACCGCATGCGTATCACACCTATTACACTGCCTTCTGACAGCTATCTCAGATTCTTAGGGACTTCAGTACTCAACTTCTTTCCGTCAGCACATCACATCACCCCATCTTCTGTAGACTGAGGACTAATGTCTCTATAGAACCTTGATTTAGCACCAGCACGGTCAACAAGGTAAGCAAGATGATTTTACATGTACCAGGACAGACCTATCTCGTATCTAGACCAATAATCCTTCCTCCACACCAGCAAGGAGTATTAAAATGCCAGAGGAAAATCAGCCACCAGCACTACTATACACCAGCATTACTATACATCGACATACAGCTCCTCACACAGTTCAGCCCCTGCCTTGTCCTAGCAGGGATCGCAACCTCTTGGGATACGACAGAATACATTATTGTAGATGAGGTGAATATACACATCCGGCTGTCACCCTTCTCAGCAGTCTAAGTCTCTGCCTTAGTAGCTCCCTGAGACACCAAAGGCCACAGATTAACCTGCTGCACAGAGAACACACATACCGTCTTTGTACGTCAGGCTGCTGGCAAACTTTTTGCCATGGCTGCGTGCGTAGTCCTGAAGGTTGGGGGCACTGGAGGAGCCTCCCAGCACAGTGGTGCTAAACAGCCCGGTGCACTGTGACCCTGGAAAGGCATGGAAGGTGTTAGTATGACATCTCCACACCATGCAACTACAGAAAAGCAGTGTTAGTTGAAGAATGAGGAATAAACTGCCCACTTTAGAAGCAATCCCAGTAAATACACGATGCTGGGGAAGAATGGGGAGGCAGTATTCCCCATTCTGAATTCAGCAGTGCCAGATGCACAGCAGGTAGCCCAACATTCAGCTCCAGGAAAGTTCCCAGCTCCTTCCAATGGTTTATTTCCCTCTGGTTCTTCCAACCTAATCTAGGAAAAACATCCTGACACCAGTCAGCAAAACTAAGTACGCCTGTCAGAAAAGCCAGGGTGCAGATCACTGATGTTCACATCACACGACATCTGCTCTCCTGTCCTTTCTCTTTGGAACGTCCTTCTTCTGCTGGACACTGAGAAGAAGAAAGAGCTACCCATATCTAATACATTTCAGGGTGCTGAAACTGTTGCTGCAAATGTGGATTAATCGCTCTGTCAATCAGTAAGGAAAGCAATGGGACCAGAGAGCTTTCTTTCACACTCACTTGGTCATGCAATGACTCCAGAGTCAGTCCAAGTGTTCTGTGAATGACCTTACAAAGCACCAGAGGCGCACACAGCGTGGAGCTTTGCTTACCCCATGGTAAGGAAGAAGGCATGCATTACATTCTCATGCACAGGAGAGTGCATGTGAGCTCTGGTAAGTGCTGGTGTTTGCACAGCATTTTTCACAGTGGCTTGACATTATGTGACATTTGGGGAATGGCTGGGTATTTGAAACAGGACTCTCTCAACCACAGAAAGCAATTGTGTGTAAGGAAAAAAAAAAACCACACAACTTACTATTAGAAAGATAAAAGCACTGATTGTCTATAAATTCCTCGTTCAGCCGCCTTGATACTACATTCTGTAAATACCATCTGCTAAAAACAACATTACTCCCACATACCTTGCTTCCAGAAACAAGCAGGTTGATCTTGCTCCACCTCATCTGCCAGGACAAGAAGCCTGACATACTGTCTACTGGTATCTAAGTGGAACAGTGCATCTGTTATTACTCTTAAAAGAAATAAATTCTTCCTATCATGGAAGCAGTTCTTGGTTCTAAAACACAGCATGATTTAGGTTGGAAGGAAACCCTGGAGGCTTCCAGCTTGGATCAGCTTGCAAGGATGTGTCCAGGCAAGGTTTGCGTACCTCCAAGGAAGGAGGTCGCAGGAAGATTCCAAGCCCCTGCCCCAGTATGTGGCATGCTTATGGTGAAAAATTAGTTCCTCCAAGGTAATTGGAATTTTCTGTGTTGCAACTTCTATTTGTTGCTTCTCATCCTATCACCGTGTGTCCTGGAGCAGACTCTGACTCCTCTGTAATCTCCTGCTCGGATGGCTGAACAGCATTAAGGTCTCCACCAATCTGTGCTGCAGCCCCACACACCCCCACTGCTCTGCCTTGCCCGCTACTTCTTCACCCAGGGAGCCCAAAACAGGCAGCAATCCTTCAGACACTGTCTCACAAATGCTGCATAGAGGGGAAGGACCAGCTTCCTCAGCCTGTTGGCTGCAGTCCTGTTAACCTGGCAGAGAGAGCAAGCCATCTGCCTTCTCTGGTGGAAGGACGTGCTACTGCCTCACATCCATTTGTCACCCAGGAGGATGCCAGGTCTTTTTCTACAAATCAGCATTTTAACTGGAGTCTCTTTGGAGAAAAAAACAGAGATCCTGAGCTTTGGGTTACCGATATGTAAGCTCAGTCTCAGCTGATAACTGCTTCTCTGGACTGTGGAGGTTGACAAAAAGAGTTCTCATATGCACTGAACTAAGCGACTCCACCACTGTAACACTGCTAGTGGCTTTCCACTGGGCAGACCGGCATGTTTTGTCCTTGGACAAAACGCAAACAGCTCTTGCCTGCAGGGTAACTGATACACAAGTCTGAGAACATTTCTCCTAATCCCTGTAGCGGGAAGCTCAGTGGTGACTCAGCATGAACAGGAATCTATCAGAATGCAAACAAAATCTTGTCAAGTGGCAGCCAGCATGATGCTCAGAGCCATATTGTCATGGTTTAAAACAAACAGCAACAAAAGATAAGGCTTATTTACTGGCAGATGATAAAAATCTATAGTTACATTTTCATTTGCCATCTTGTGCCACTAATCATTAAACTAAGAACAGCCAAGTGTTTGTAATCATACAGTAGACAAAGGCACTTTGTTAGCACCCTTAAACACAAACAGAATTTACAAGCATGACTCTATGGATGACAGCAATTGTCTACAGTGAACTCACTGTAGCCAAATTAAACAAACAAGCACACATCAAAAAGAACACCATACTAGCAAGTTGGATCTAAGATGGAGCAGTGCTTGCAAGGAATAACATAATATGCTGAATCATTTTTGTACATTTAACTTTCAGGTGTATATTCAATGTTTCAGATGTTTAAAAACAGACATCCCTTGTTTCACTCCTACAGGAGTGAAAGTCTCAGCACAAAGCTGCCAGCCCCGCTGGCAGTATATCACCTCTTCAACAGCAAGGAGTGATTTTATCCTGTCTAAAAGTGCGCTGCAAGCAAAGAAAAGCAATGAAACATCCCTATGCTTCTAGAGCTAGAAGTACACACACCACTGCAGACAGTCCACAATGATGCACTTGTTCCTATCCAGAAAAATAAGGCATACTCCAAAGCAACATGCTGTACAGACAAAGCAAGCTGCAGCCCTCACTTCTTCCCAACAGCCATTTCAAGGCATTTCTGAATTACCACAAAGACACAATTCCGGCAGATATGGCAACAGCTCTGCCCTGCTTCTCCTTCCGATGTGGCTCAACATGCGAGGGAGTATCTGAAGAGATGCACATGTTCCCTCTGAGATAATAACCGCCAGACACTGGCAAGGTCAGGCTCTGAACTTCAGAAAAGGTCAGAGACAGCAGGTAGCATCTGAATGAATCACCTCACAGCACAGCTGCTGAGACAAGCATTGAAGCCAACGTTCAGAATCCCATGAGTTCTATATTCTTTCTCCAGGAGAGAAAGTGCACCTCAGATCATAAAGGGAGAAGACATTAGACTTCTACAAAGTAAGCAGAAAAGGAATAATGAAAATCCCTTGAAGAGCTTGATTTTCAGAAGTAAAGAAGCATCATTCTTTTCAGCAGCTCACGGACTGAGAGAAATTCACAGAAACAGACATTCTGATCAGCAGAAACTGTGTAGCTGGTGTTGCAGCACGACACCAGCTCAACCCTTCCTTGCACGCAGCCACAAGTCTCCATGGGGAAAATGATGACTGAACTGAGTATCCAGACAGAGGCCCACAGATCTGCTCGCTCAACTCCCACCCAAAACTTTGCATCTGCAGAGCTTCACAGGTGGGTGAGTGATCAGCAAAGGCCTCCCAGCGAGGCAAGTCAGGCAAGAACTTGAAATTAAACCCGATGAGATTGCACTTCAAATTTTGTTGTCAAGTCCAGTACGGTGGTAGTCTTCTCTATTTCCAAAACAGACATTCCTCAGAAAACTGGGATATTTCCTAATCGTAGCAAAGAAAATTCCATCAAATTGATAAGAATTGGTTTCCAAAGAAGCAGCTTATTCAAAAGTGACAAAGCAGTGATCAGGCCCTTCTGATAACCCTCGGCTGCATGATGCCCGTGTCACAGAGTAAAGAGCCAGTAACAGTCAGAACTGCTGAAACGAAACCTGTTGCCACACCTCACAACTCAAATGCAGATAAACGGTTGTAGAGAAAAAGAAAATGGGCATAACTTGGGCATTTCCATTTCCTGGTGCCTTTTAGGCTTCTGCAGGATCTAGATTTTTCTATTTGGAACCCCGTGGCACCAAAGACTGCTATTCAGCTTCCAAAATTTTTTTTGCTTTAGCAAAAATATTTCAGGAAGAATTTCCACAGTTAAGACAGTTTACATTAGGATGGCAGGGAATGGTATTCTCAAGGACACAACAGAGAACACCAGCTGCCCCAAAATATTTTCTCCCGCTGGCTACCGTGCAAAAAACAGCTAAGCAGGGGATCCCAGCTCTGAGAGCTGTCAAACACTGCAGCAGAAGATGACAGATCTGTTTCATACAAGAGATCTTTAGGAAAAAAAAGTAGAAAGACAATAGTCTTACATGAAGACAGCTTTGTATGTAAACTACTCTCCTGCAGAACAGAAAGTATTCTAGATCTTGTGTGAAATCATCTGCTCCTACTAAGTTTAAAAATGATGTAACAAATGAGAGCAACACAGAACCAGAAGTTCAGTCCATAAGTTGCTCTGTTGCTCCTGTTTTACATGGGATGACAAGTGCATCTTCTGTAGCAGGAAACAGAAGGAGGAGGTCACACGTAAAAGTCATTACAATGAGACAACCTCTGCAGCGGTCTAGGCAGTAACGCTACAAGAAGACACAATGCACACAGAGAGACATACAAGGAACTTGAGCCAGATAAATACAGGGAGGGACAGACGGATGCACAGAAGAATACAGAGGTACAGATGAGCAGGGGGGGAATGGGCCAAGTACAGTACCTAGGCCACTTTGCTTCATCTCAGAAGCTTGCCTGGAGTAAGTGCTGAAGAGGCGATAACCTTTGGAAGAAGATTCAGAAAGCACCTGGAAAGAGAAAGAGTATGATCAGGGCCACGCCCTACGTTACCCACTGGTGTCAAGTGTTTTTGTATGGAAGTAAAAAGAAAAGTGCCTCCTGCTTTAAAATCACAATTTTCAAGAAGCATGCAAGTACTCTTTTGCTAAGATTGTGACAATGTGTGTTCAGTTTTAATTTCAGGTTTGCGTTGGGATATGGAACAGTAGAAATTTCAGAAGCAGTAAGGGATCCCTGTACTGAGTTCCTTGTCTCCTAAGACCACTGGGATCACTGGGACACAGACTTTCTTCTTTAGCAGCAGAAATGTTTATCCCCTTCAACACAATAGTGCCCAATGCAGACTCCCCAAGTACTGCATACAAAGGCCATACCACGGGTGACACAGTGACAGAAGCCAGCTAACAAACAGCTCGTGTTCTAATGCTGCTTTCCCTATCAGAAAACAAATACCAAAAATGCTCTTCCTCATAAATTCCCTGCCCCTCCTCCATGGGCAGTTTGATAGGTCAGCCTTCCCAGAAACTCAAATTCCTTCTCCAAATCAATCCACAGGAGCAACTCAAACTCTGTTACGTGAAGAGGAATCTCAGGAAACTAAAACAAAGCAGAAGACCTTGATGAGAGCAACAACAGCAGCACTTTTACCTCCATCGAGCCCGTCTTGCGGTTCCTGATCAGAGGTGATCTCCGCTGAATGCCAACAGGCTCGGAGGGCTGCGGAGACCTTTGCCGGGCACGATCAGGCTCATCCATGCCCTTCTCTTTGGAGAGGTCCTCCAGGCTGCCTTGGTCTGCTTTCTTGTCCTCGCTCTGCAGTAGGGAACACTGACAGCTCCAGGCATACATCCTTACCAGGCACTGCCCAAGGCATTTGCTCGAGGCCTGGATCTCTGAGCTCTGCTAAGCACAGTGAGATACCAGCACTCTGCTCCTCCTTGAACAAAGACTGCCCTACGAAGCCCACAAAGTCAGGCAGAGAATGTAACCAGCTGAGTCCTCGGGCACAAGGACAGGCCAGAGGAGAGCACGCTGCTGGTGCCCAGGCCGCGCCAGGCCGGCAGGGCAGCATGGCACACAGCAGAGCCGCACGCAGCGCATCCCCATGCAGGGCAGCCCTCTGCCCTGTGCCCAGCACAGCGCACTCACCTCTGCTGAGGCAGGCCGAAAGCCAAATCCCATGGGAACGTTTCTGTCCTCCTCACAACCTTTCACACCAGGGCTGAAATGCAGCTCAACATGGAATCGCTCTTCTGAAGATGGGTCCTGTGAACACCAGGGATGGAGAATAAATGAATACATGGAAATCTCACAGGCTGTCAGCACAGGCCATTGTCTGGGCTTTGGCCACCCTGCCATGCTGGTGCAGCATGCACCCCAACAGCATCCTTTGGAAGGAAGGCAGAAGCAACAAGAACCCACAGACATACTGGCTCTCGGACCGCCTCATCCAAAAGTACAGCCCTCATTAGCACAAAGCTGAGGCATTCAGAATGTTGTTCTGTCACAACAGCCACCAGAAGGCCAAAACAGAATCAGGCTCTACGTATATATACGTGAACCTAAAGCACAGCTTTAGGCAACAGAGACCACTCTGCTGCAAAACCACTTGCAGGCAGGCACGTGGAGAGACTGGCTCCCTCCTAGACCTTCAGTCAAGTTGCTCCAAGACTTAAGTAACAGTCACTAACAACTATTTAAAATAATACCTATTTTTAGAAGGCAGACGGAACTTTTACAGGTTCCAGCACTAAGGAAAACCCAAAGTTTCATCATCTCTACTTGCTCTGCCACTCAAGATCTCCATTCTACCATTAAAATTCCACATCTGTTCTCTGAACATGACATTCTCATTCTGAAGCTTGCAGAGTAAAGGGACTGCTCCCCTCACCACGACCTCCTGCAGTACACATCACAGAATCTGGGATTCAGGACGCGCAATTCAGTGCCAGAACTATTTATGGTCATCACTGCCATCTTCTGCGTTCCATCTATTTTTAAGTGGTTGTCTTTTCTTCCCAAAGATATCCATATATACTTCCCTAACTACATGAGTAGATTTTTAGTAAATACAAAAAAAAGTTTATGAATATGGGATTTCTGGACGTTTTCTAGAAATACTCTGAATAAACTGCCAAATATGAATTGTTTTTAATTTGTTTCCTACTGTTAACTTGTAATTAATATTAAGAAACAACAAATGATTTTGCTTTAGGACATGCTTTCAAATTGCTACTATCAATTATGCAAGTTTGGCACTACTGCTCAGGATGGTGTTCTGCTTACATGTAACAAACAGTAAGTGGGTCACTGCCTCACACCTAAAAATAAGAACTAGCAGTTGTGTTAATGATCCATCTGTCTTTATCCACAAGCTGAGAGCTCAGACCACAAAATTCCCAACTGATCTTGTCTCTCAGGGGCTGCGCCCAGCATCGTGGCAGGAAGGATTTTGTCCTACAGCTATATCCCTCACCTTGTTGTTGTCCTCGTAGAGCATGATAACAATCTGGGTCATGTAGTTCAGCTCTGAGATAGCACTCAAATAGTCCATGGCTCTCTTCCACTGCTGGTCTTTGTTCTCCTGATATATATACACATAAACAGTCGCGTGGAATAAGCAACAGCAGATACCTTGCAGCATTCAGTGAAACGGGTCTGAGAGATTTTGCCTCTCTACAAGGTAACAGCATTGTCAGGACAAAAACAAGAGAGATGGCCTTGCAATGAGGGCAGGGCGCTTACAGGAAGGAGCAATTGCACAGAGGGACACTACAGCTCCCCACCCAACACGTGTGGAACTGAAGACACTCAGATGCAAGCCCCTGTGCCATGCTGACTGGAGAAAAGCATAACCCACAGCGGCTCCCAAGCACAGTCATTCTCAAGCAGTGTTCTGCAGGATGGAATACTTAAGAGAAATGACAAAAATAAACAAACAAACAAAAAACCCACAATGAAGCCTAAAGCAGAGCGTTCTCTCGGGTCTGCATGCCAACTCCCTCAGGAAGTAGGTTATGAGAGTGCAACAAGAGGTTGGATCGATGAGTTCATCCCCTAAAATTGGGCCCTCTGTCCCCCTGGTAGAGAGCTCACTATGCATTTACAACCCCAGGTCACTTCCTCTACAAGCAAACTGATTTCCCTGACTCTGAATTAACTGAAAGTCTCCAAATAACAGTAACTAAATAACTCTTTTGAACAAATTGCTGAAGGAAGCAGGAAGGAATTCCTGCATCACCACTGCCTCACGCTGCTCTCTTCCTACAGAGGCAAGCGCTCCAGACTCATCTAAAATCAGAAGGATAGCTTTTGGAGAAAACACGGCTCTGCACGAGCCTGGCAGGCAGTGTCAGGGAGGAGGAAGAACAACCCCCCTACAGGCCAGAAGGCAGGAAGCTGCAGCATGCAGACACAGCAGCCATGGAGCTGGTCAGAGACCACTGGTGCACGTCATTACTGTGAGCGCTGGCTAAAGGGGCAACCTGCAAACACACACTGTCTGCATTGGAAAGGGCCGCTGAGAAAAAGCAGGGTGGCTTACTCTGTGAGCACTGCTGGAACACTTACATCCAGGAGCCCCCCATAGCGGAAGATGCTGAGCAGAGAGTGCACGTGGCTCTCACTGGTGAAGTAGAGCCGTGTCCGAACGTGGCGGCCCGGTGACAGCACTCCTCTCGAGTACCTGAACAGAAATCAGCCCCGTGTTATTCACAGCCTACCAATGGATTGACATCTACCATGCAGCAGTATTTCCGCTTACTCAATAGAAGAAAATCATACACTGGGAATTGTTAAGGAGCAACAGGAACAGAACAAGCAGAGTGAGCATTAGGCACAGAAGTTTTTTGCTATCCTAGTGGAGACACGTGCTGGGGCTGATGTGGGTGCATCACACCAGCATTTGCTCCTCGCAGAGACAGGGATGAAGGCACCACCACCCAGCTACAATGAGTTCTTTGGCACCTTGTCTCACTCTCAACAGTTTCAATGTGCCTTTGGATTTCTCTTCCTGTTCTAGGAACATCAACGTGCTTCCTTCTTGTTGTGTCCCTTGGTGCCTCCTCCTAAACCACTACGCTCTTCTGGTATGGATCCCACACACTGCCCCAGAGCCTGCCCTCCCCAGCAGCAGCAGCGGCATACATCACAGTCCTTACAGGGGATGTAGTTTGTTGACCGACTCATCTTCATGGGTTCTCTGTAGGTCCAACTGGATTTTTTTAATTAGAGGAAGACAAAAGCCAATAGCAATCTCCAGTTTCTCCTCCTTATTAATTCCATACTCCTGCAGGAAAAAAAACAAAACCCAATAGATACCTTTGAGCCACATCCTCAGAAGAAAGGAGACTGCACTTCCACAGTCCTGTCCACAAGCACCGCTACAGGTAAGCAAAGACAGAAAGGGAAATGCCACTCAGCACCTTCTTCATTTTTTCCACGTATTTAGGGAGGTAACAGAGGACAGAGGCACCTCCAAGAATCCCAATCTGGCTCGACACGACTGTCAGTACACTTCCAACAGCTGAGAGGGATGAATACCATCAGCCAACCTTCTCTTGTGGCAAACGCACACCCAGTCCAGGCATAAGGATTAACCCAACAACTGCTGTTTGCAAAGATAAAACTGGAAGAGCTGAGCTGTAAATGGCTGAACAACTTCTTATCAGAAACAGCGTGGAGAAGCTCAGAAGCCCATTTCTGCCCAGTGTGGGTACAACAGAAATAGGACCCTGTTGTTAGAAGCCCATCCCTGACAAATAAAACATTTATGCCTGAAGTGGGACAGAATAAAGAAATCTACTGCATTTGTCCCTCCTTTCCCCTCACACTTCCATATGCAAAACCTTTGTGAGAAGCCAACTCTACAAATTGAACAAGTCCCAGTTTGACAGGGATGTCAAATCCACCAGAGAAAGGCTTCACACTAACACAGAAAACCTCCCCATGTACAACTTTGCACGTGGAAGATGGGATGTTGTTACAGCACACAAACACACTCATCCCAAAGCTATGCTAAATGCATTGTGATGAACATGCAAAAGCTGTTGCCTCATCTGCTCATCATTCTGATGCTGTGAGAACCCTCATCCAGGAAGAAAGCACAACCACATCATAAGTTGTAGATGGCTTTGGCCTTATACAAACAGTAAGAGACCTGAGAAATACCCGTGATACACCACCTCGAGAGTTAATGTGTAGGAGACACAAGAAAAAAGAGACAGTGGACAGGTCAGAAAGTGACACCACAGACCCTTCACACAGGCAGGACAGGCTCTACCTGTGGTATGATCACATCTGCCAGGGCTTTGGAGAGTCGGAAGAGCTCAGCTGTGCCTTCCAGCTTCAACGTACAGTTGTGCTGCACATCATACTTGATGCAGTCATAAATATCAGGGATCTTGCTGATGTCGTAACGCCCATTTTTCATGCGGAAATCTCTCTCCAGCTTACTCCAGCGTTGCAGCATCAGTTCTAAAGTCTCGCTGTGGTAGAGCTGCAGGTCTAAACACCAGAGAGCACAAAACCATATTCACATTCTGACTGCTTCCATGCAGATCTCAAGTGGCAGCTATGACTGACTTCTCCCAGCACAGAAGGGCTCCAATTATCATGCCACCGACAGGAATCTTGGCCTGGAAAAGCCACTGAACCTATCTGAGCTGCATCTTAAACTGCAGCAGTAAGCTACTTTTGAAATCTGAGAAAAGTAAAAACTTTTGCCTTTTGGCTGGTTTGTCACAGCGCATGTGGATGCCCCACCGGTGCCTTTATAACACCTCTGCGCTGTTATAAGGAAAGCTCTCAGAACTCACCAAATGATGACTGAAAAATCTTGCCTACTGCCTTGATCTCCTCTCCAGGAAATGCCTGAAAAAGTCAGGCAAATCCCTCCAGGCCATAGTGCTGCTGTTTACATTCTCTCTAAACCCAAGATACATTACAGCTCTCTTCAACAGCAGCTGAAAGCAGAATGGGAGCCTTTGCATCAATCAGACATATGGAATTCCTCTCTAGAATTTCTTTGCTATGGTCATATACGTAAATCATGTTAATGTTTGGCAGCTGTGAAGACAGAAGAAGAAGTGGATCTGCTGCAGACCCCTTCCAGCTGTGACACTCACCCGCAGATTTTGGGTCTTCCAATCGTTTTCGTATCTGGGAGGTGAGGTTCTCAATCAGGGTGAACACCTGGTTACAGATCTCCACAGGGTTCTGGATGAAGGTCATGGAGTTGAGCAGAGAAGCACTACCTGTAGGTGCTAGCTGAGAGAAGATACCAGCAGAGGTTAGTTAGTATCTTTACAGACTGGGAACACAGCATGTCTGCCTTTTTCAGCTGCCCTGCTCTATGATTAAGTACAAAAGTTGTGCTCCCAGCTGAGTGCAATAAGCTGGCCTCATCATAGAGGTAGTTTGGTGTGATCTTAAAACTGCCTCAGGACCAAACTCAGAGACAGCAAAGAACTGCTCCTACCTGACCTCCCTCTACTGACAATACCCACCCCTGTCTTGCTTTGCTTCTGTGCTTGAGCAAAGGGTTTCACAGTGTTTTAAGTATTTATTTGAGGTGATTAATATATTTGTTAATGGTAACAGGTTTCAGCTCTGTAATTATATCTCAGAATCTGGGAGGGGAAAAATTTCTAGGAACTTGCTGGAGAAGCAGCTACAGCGCTTTTATTGGTCACTTTGCTGGATGTTGTAGCCCATCTTATCTGCTTTGCAGTTATCAGACACTGACAGGACAGCAAAATGGTTTGTAGCCAAAAGTTCACACACGCACACAGAGTATGGATATAAAATCTGGCAAAGGTGAACTGCTTGTCCACAGCAGATAGGATTGTAAGCCATGAGAACTAGCACCCTAACCAGGCAACCCCAAATGCCAGCCTATCACATATTTGTACTCATATTTACGAAATGGATTTGTCAAAACCATTTTCTCTGAGCACTCTCATGATAATCAGATGCACTGGGACATCTTATAGGGAGAGAAAGGTCCCATGATAACGATTTGAACAGGACAGTGGAGAACCGTGGAGCATTTTCACTTGGAGAAGGGTAGGGATTATTACTCCTCAGATCCTTCCTTTTCCCCTCCTAGGTTCTGCTTACATCCTGCAGTTTTGACTAGAGCTGTTCTGAAACTAACAAAACTACTGCTCACACACCAGCAGACTTTGCAGCTGGGACCTCCAAGGCCATGAAGATGCTTTACCTTTTCATAATCCTCTTCACAGAACTCAGCATCCTTCTGCATGATTTCATGCAGTCGTGCTTTCACTCTGTGTTGACAGCTGCTTAGGGAATCACTGTCACTGTCCAGGAGACCGTTCATATTGGCACTTTTCACCATCTGCACCAGGATGGGGGTCAGCTCTCCTTCCAAGGCCAACAGACCCTAAAACAATACAGGACAAGATTTCAGCTGTGCAAACCAAGCAGCAAACATTTCTGGTAGCTTCATGGCCAGCCTTCAGACAGCATGAGTGAAACCTCAGCTGTCCTGGAAGAGCATTTTTACAGCAATAGTACCCATAGTCACCAGTGATTCTGCCATGCTCATAGAGCTACTCTGTCTAAACAGCAGCTCTGCCTGCAGCGGCCCCAGAACTGTCCAGGCAATCATTGAGCAGCCAACACAGTTTGCTGGAAAAAGTTGATACAGCTCTGAAGAACAGCTCAGGTGACCATGGGATCTCCCTTGGCTCAAGCTTTAACTGCAGATGAGCCCCTCTCCTTCCCAACCCCCACCCTGGACTGCCCCAAAGACATTTCATTCCTCTCATAAATCAGGCAGTCAGAGAATAACCCCTCTGGCTGGGCAGTCATCCCAGAAACTAATCTTGTAGGCAATTAATATTCAGCAATGTGCTCCAACATTAAATACCAGCAATACTCTGTGAGCAACTCCTCCAGTCACAGCCTAATACTGGGCAGCATATCAAAGGCAACAAGCACATGCAGCTACAGTGCATTTCCAGTGCTGCCCCATGCACTTGCTATCAGCATAGTGCACCACTGCCCTTCCAACAGACAGGGGAAATTCCTAGGACAGATCCTTCCTTGTCACCAGAGGTTTTCCTTTAAAACTGGCAGATTCCAAAGACTAATGTAGCAGAGTTAGCAGATGCACAAGAGAGGAAGAACCTTTGCAAAAGCTGCGGCTGTCATCTGAACTCGTCCCTCATCTGAGGCGTAGATCTTGAGATCATGGCGGTATGTGCTGTGCAGTCTGAGCAGGCCACATCCAGGGAAACCAGCATAATCACCTGGAACAGAAACAGGCTCAGAACAGTAATCTGACACCTCAAAAACTATCAGCCAAGAGTACTGCAGAATACTACTATTTCAGACAACAAAAGTATGTAGAGAATCACTAGCTAGCATTTAGACTACTCCAAAACAGTCAGTTCTAACCATCACAAGAAGCCTGAAAATCTACTTCAGGTTAACTTGGCAAAGCCCATTTTGAGGGAAGGAGTGAGAATTCACCAGTAAAGGTCTGATGCTGCCCAAATTCTGCAGCAATCCTATTCCAGCAGTCCATAATTGCCTGCTAGCTTGAATATCCCTGTGCAGAATGAAGCTGCACAAAAGAATTGCCTCTTTTTATTTGTTCTTTGTACAAAAGCAGTGCTGCTGCCATCAGAACCACAGCCAGAGCTATTCAGCTGTGAGGCACCTGGCTTCCAAACATAACTTGTACAGCTACGATCATCTTGCGGCATGAAAAAAAAAGTTTATTTGTGGTGGCTGAGTCAATCAAAGGAGAGATACTGGTAATAGGATAAAGCAACTCCTGCAGTTCTGAGTCTGACCCTCCAAAACACTACAGTGGTGAGTCATTTGATGTTGGATGGAATCCCATGATTAGTTTGCACAGTATTCAGTCACACTGCGTGAGAAGATGTGGACACTGCTCCAAAAAGCTCTGAGCTCATAATTCAGAGAAACACCCTGCTAGACAAGGACAGACATCAGACAGAAGTCAGCTGCATATTTGGACAAAGATGCCGCACACCAACTGCTACACAGGCATCTGAGCATCCCTCACACTGGTGATCACTTGGGCTAAGCAGCCTGGTACAGCACAGGACAGGACCTGACATGCATGTAAGAAGCTTACCTTGGCCACCAGGGTACATGCAGCGAAAGGCTCGCCCCAGCTCTTCTGCCTGGACTCTTCCTGCTGGTGTCAGCTCTCCACCCCACTTCAGCACCAGGAGAAGAGATGGGGAAGGCTCTCTGCGAGCTTCTAGGAGACAAATTCCCTACATGAGATCTCAAAGCTGAGCTTGCAGTGGGAGAGGAGGAGGGGAAGAAGATGTTGCCATCGGAGCCCTGTAATGCATTAGCAGCACAAGCTTGACCCAGAGTGCCCCAGGAACCACACTAGCAAGCACCAAAGTAAGAGACACAACTTTCTGAAGGTGTAGAGGCTGACATTCATGGACATAGAAGAGCAAGCCACGTGGCACCATCTGGAGCATACTGGTACATTACATTATGTATCACTCCAGCCCTTCTTATGTTGCTAGCAAATATAAGACACGAGTTGTTAATCATGCTTGCATCTCCTGAGGTCCTTATGGGTAAGACAGCTGCGCACACTCTTAAACACCAGGCTTTAAGGTCAAGGCAGCAACATCAGGATTCTTTACCTTCATCTTCACTTGCAGCTTTTGGATGTCCATGAGGCAGATACGTCAACTGCACCTTACGGTTAATGCCAGAAAAATGTCCATACCTGTCACAGTGAGAAGGGGAAAAAGTGAAAATAAATCAGCTGCACTCTCCCCGTGCCCAGAGGTCCCTAGGCAGCACACAGCAAAAATGCACTGACTTTCTGCTACAGCACCAACTGCCATGGAACAAGAACGTCGTTGACATGCACTTGTGATCCAGAATGCACACTCCAAAATAAGCTAAACAACCTCCCCAAATGAAATTTAAATACTCATTTTCTTGCCTGCCCTTCAGCTGACACCATTTTGCCTTCTCGTACCCCACAGCGACTTCAATCACGCTTTGCTAATTCCTATCTATCTTACACCTTTAGCGAGTGAATTATGGGGATCACAGACAAGGAATCCAGCAGCCACTGTGAATGCAAGCACCCCTCTACTGGGTGGAAAGGCAGGGGAAGGAATTGTGGTAAAAATTCATTCTCTGTGCTCCACAAACATGGCTTAAACACAGGCAGTGCCCGACTGCACCACCACCAGCTACAGCTCGGAGAGGAAACCTCGTGCTTCTGAGACACAGCCACCACCACACTGCCTGTCAGCTCAACTACACAAAAGCTGTGGACACAAACTTCTAATGTTTGCCAAGCTGCCTCTTGTTTAATTTTTGACATCCTTTTTTAAAATCGCATTTGTTCCAAATCTATCAAAACGCTTCATATTAATGTGGTCCTTAAAGGACTCCAGCTCCTTTCCCACAGCAAAAGAAGCTCACCTTTGTCTCAAGTTGTTTAGCTGAACACCAGACACACTGGGAACAAGAATCAACACCAGTTCTGATGACAAGGGGAAAATGTTAACAGGATGGCACCTCTTATGTACAGCTGTAACAGGGGATGGATATTCCAAGCTCTGGAGAACTGCTGCCCAAAACTTTAGCAGCCCAATTAGCTTCTACATCCCATGCTGAACCACGGCTCTGAGACAAACTCACAGTGCCCCGACACACGAATCCTTACATCTCCAAGACGCTCTTCAGCTGCTCCAGTTTGGATTTCTGCTCCTCGATCTCACAGTCACTGTGGGTTCCCAGTTCCACCACAAGCTGCCGTGCGATGTCCAGCACTTCCTGTTGGGGAGCAGACAACAGGCGTCAAACACCCAGCAGTTTTGCCCCAGACTCACCATCATATCTTGCAAGGCCTCCCCAGGCAGCCTCACCCAGCACCACATCCACACCCGCATTCCTTACAGACATGTCCTTTCCTAAGAGGCACAGCTCAGGCAGAACAAACTTTCACACTGCAGTTTGCTCCATCCTCATCCTGCACTCCAGCCCCAGGCAGAACCAAGCAGGTGCCTCACACTGCCCCTCTCCCCATCCTGCAGCCATCCCTCACTGGAGGCGGCCACAGCAGATGGCCAAGCTGCACTGGGTCCTCCCAGCTTGGCAGTCTTCCCATCAGCCAGGAGCAGTTCCCATCACACTTTCGCCCTGCTGAGTGCACTGTGAGTGAGGAGTGAGAAAACAAGTGTTTCTGCCGAGGACTGTTACCCTTCTGAGCTTTTACATCCTCCCAAAAGAGTGCCTCACACTGGGAACCAAATTACCTTTATCTCCCACACAGTCACCCCAGAGAGGACTCCCCTCACCTGTAGCTGCTCTGGCTTCTTCAGTTTCAACTTCCCTGTCTTGTAGCCATCATATTTCTCAAATAATTCAAAGAACCTGAACAGACAACAAAGAACCCTGATCCAGCAGCTGCTGTTTCAGCACTACAACTTTCAACTCTACGTATGCATTCACACTTTATTCTTCCAGGAGAACCAGCAGTCCCAGTGGCTCCTTGCCATGCCTCAGAAATTATGACAAAAATGAGTGCTTCCAGGCTCAGTTAAGAAAAGGAGGCAGCTGTTAACTTCCCATTTAGTGGGGCACTTTGCTTTGCAGGCCCTAGCAGAACTTGGCTCTTCCTCCCAGCGTTCACACAGAAGGTGATCGGATTCTTAGGGGATGCCCTCAACTGAGCAGAAGGCATCTGCCAGAATGGAGCCAGGAAAATGCACTGCCTTGCATGCACTCAGCCCTTCTACTCTGCTTCTTGATTCGGCAAATGGCCTCTCCTCACTTTCCAGCAATGCAGCACCTTCTTGCCTTGGTTCTTACCGCGGATGCTTAACTTCCATCTTCATCTTCTGCTTTGGGGTACGATCTCCATGCCGGATGACTGCAATAACGCAGCGAAGCTCCATCCTGGGGAAACAGAAGATACACTGCACAAATGTGATCGTACACACCAGAACTGTCACCAGAGAGTTGATTCCCATTGTTCTTTCAGTCCCAACACGGCAGCTGGAGAACACAGTGCTGCTGGGTGACATCTGTCCCTCAGACAGTTTTTGCCTTGGGCATTTGAGAAGAAGGCAAGTACTCACATGGTGCCAGAAGTCGTGGGGACAATGGGAATATCTTCTGCCTCTGTTGGGATGGACCAGGGAATGTGAAACTGAGGAGCCAACTCCCGCATGATTATGTTTCTGGAAGAAATCAGAATGTAAAACTCACAAGAAATTCCATTCCCTTGGTTCTTCACCTCTTGCTTTGTGGTTCTGCTGAAAGATTTGAGAACCACAGACAGAGCTCCTCCTCTTCTTCATGCAGACACATCTAGCACACCATGGGCTAGTTAGGGCACTGCCCAAAGGAACACAAATTTCCCCCCACGTCACTAATACTGCAGCTGAGCTTAGTAACCAACCCTGGACATATCCTGTAAGGTACATCTGCGTATATTCGTACAAGGCTGATGGCACTGCAGGCCCTTCAGGCTCCAGGTGTAACAAACCCCTCCTCCCAGAGCCAACTTTTCTGAACAAAAGTCCTCAGCTGAACCACCCTCAGATTTCTCTCTCAGGATCATCAGGATTTGGCACTCATCCTACTCTGCTGTGGGTTCCCTCACCCAAAGCACAACCTGAATTTTACATACCCAAGGATTTTGGCACAGTCATCATAATACTTCATAGAGTTCTTCACAAAACTGAAGCCATTCACATCACAAACAAAAGAGTGGCCATTTGCCCGCAGGAGGTCAAACCCACACACAGTTTGCTGCACGAGGAAACACAGGACATGGGATTCATGAGCACCTTGTGGTTTAGCAGGCAGGCTGGAGATGTACAGCCAGGTGAGGCTCACACAGAGCCAGCCCACAGACCTGGACACACAGACCTTAAAGGCGACGCAGACTTTCCGAGCGACCAGTTTCTCCATGGCAGTCAGCATGACAGGATAACGGATTTCCTTCCCTTCGCTATCCCGCTCCACCTTCCCATCCAACGCGGGGGATTTGCGAGCCTCTGCATGGGCATAGTCGGGCCCAACAGTGTACACCTGGGAAGAGATTCAGTTACACCAGACATACCCACCCAGACTGACTGCACCTTCCGGAAGGCATTTCTACTGAGGACACATGGAAAAGGGTAGATGGCCTCGGCACCCACCCCCCACTCTGGGATCCGAGCTGCACAGCAGCACCTCACAGCTCACACTTACTTCACACACTTCACTTACTTCACACATACTTCAGAGCCAACTCAGTAGGACCGTCAGCCCTCAGCCATCCCAGGCAGGCAGGAGCCACTCCAGGCTTTGCCTTACCTTTACATCAGTGCCATCCGTAGGCATGAACTCCTCATAAATGTATGAGCCCGTCTTCCTCACACTGCTCTCTGGGGAGTACACGCTGCTCCGGCTGCCGATCTGAAAGCACACAACAAGCACCTCAGGGAAGACGATGGGGCTGCTTTTATTCGATGGAAGAACAAGAAGTGAAAGTTTCATCCTAAATGCAGAAAACTGGATGAACACCTCTGAGAACACTCAGCTATCACAGCCTACTCATTTACGGAGGACAAAAAGGACTCCAAAAGACAGACAGGAGGTATGTTTGGGCTTTAAAGAGGAGAAGGGCTACTACAGACATTGGGTTGACACCAATTTCTACAGGGATATAGTGCAAAAAACAGCAGATAAAGACCTAGAAAGTAAGGAGCATAGCTGGTAAGAAAGTGATAATACACAGCGCCAGATCAATTTTACATCTTTCTAGGGTGGTACAACAGATCTTATGGCCAGAAGATCACCTTGTTTTCATTTTCAGTGAGGCTTTGTATACAGTCTCAAATGGTATATGTGTATACTAGCTAAGGAAACAATCATTTCAAGATTGCTAATGGCAGATGTGTAACTGATTGGAAAAAAGATGCAACACAGCTATTAACAGTGTGCTGGCAGAGTAGTGCAAGTGAGTAAGGCAGATTCCCAGTGGAATCTAGAAATAAATAGTGCATTTATTACATGTGCAAGCTACAGCATGCTGAAAAGGGCATGATAGCAAACAGGAAGAGATTAAAAAAAATCACCCCAATAAACTGAGAAAGTGATTTGGAAAAAAAGCAGCATGCAGTTCAACAGCTCTCCACGACTGCCCCACAGGACACGTGGCAGAAGGAGGTGGTGAAGGTGAACTCAGCACCGTCACCAGAACACATCCTGCAATTCCCAGCTAGATGGGGCTCAACTACAAGTCCTGAGAAGGTATAGATTTCCCCAAAACAAAACTTTCCTTTCCTCTCACCTGTCCCAGCACCCCCTCCTGAAGACACATGCTTCTCTCAGTCCCACAGATTTAATGGTCCCAACACCAAAAGGGAGGATCCCCTCACCTTCCGAAAGAGCCGCTGGCTGCCCCCACCTGCTGAGGTTGGATAGTAAATGTACACATTATGGTCTTCAGCACTGACGGGCTTCTCTACGAACGGCTTTGGGAAAACAGCTCCATTTACTTCCACGTGGTCCTCTCCTTCCACCAAGTTGCACTCTGAAGATAAAGCAGAGCAGTGGCACAGCAGGACGAGGGGTAGCAGCCCCAGTGAAGAGCTGGAGCCCTCAGTCCTGGCTGGTGAGCTGGTTCTGCTGCTTGTACCTCTGTTCTCAAAAGCCACCAGACTTGTAAATCAGGCCTGTGTGAGCTGATATCAGTGCCTGGTCTCTGCAGGATACTTTAAACTGTACAGTCTGTAAAAGCTGCTTTCAGCAGAGCCTGGACACTTACCTTCTGGTCTATCAGGATCTCGATTGAGCACAGCATAGCGGGGCAGGTCTATTCCCTCTTCTTGAAGGATCCGATACACTTCACGCCTGAGGAGGACAGGAACAGTTAGAACCTATAGAAAAGTTTGGAAAGGGGAAAACTGCAGCTCTTTAACAAGGGTTACACTTCGGGGTGCCTGTCAGCACCTGTAGGAGCCCTGCTCACAACCTAGAGACATGGTGGGAACTCTGGTGTCCAGCATTAGCCCTGCCCATGTGCAGCCAACGCAGCCTGGCTGTATGCATGCAGTACATGTCTGCAAGCTGGCTGTACCACCAGCTGGCTGCAAAGCATCTTGAAGAGCTTCACCAACATATCTTCCTTAGGGTCTGACCTGGCCTTTCTGCTCCCAGTTTCTGCCCCAGAATCCCATCCCACCACTTGGCTCGCCCACTGAGAGGGCGGTCTCTGTGTCTCAGTGACAGCCTCGTTCTGGGAGACCACTTCGACTTCCGACTTCATTCAGCCATTCCTTACAGTACGTTTGAATCAGAAGACAAAACATACCAATTGTCAATGCGCTTACACCTGATCTGCTCCCTTCCATGTCATGGGGAAACAACCCCTAAAATCCTTTGCTAAAGTAATTTCCACCTCATTTGCTGGTGGTGGTTAGGAAGATGCAGATTGTACAATAAGCCAAGAAGAGAAATCAGACTAAGAGGGAAGGGACTTTGCTGGATCACAGATACCTACCTGTCCTGGATATAATATTGCATATCAAGGTCATTAATCAAGAACGGCTTGCACAGCTTGGCATAGGCAACTGCTTTATCCAGAGGGAATCCTGAAATACAGGAGAAGGAAGGAAAGAATGAATGGAAGCTCCCTCGTCCAGACCTTAGGTAGGCTGAGGCCTACTGCAGACTTTTACCTTTGGAGTGGAAGGAGATGAGGCAGTCACAAGGAGGCCAGTTCTCCACCGGTTCATTCAGAATAACGTCCTCCCCCATAATCACCACTGTGATATACTCAAACTTGCACAGACGCTCCAGAATCTGCGTCATGGGCTTTGATTTGGACTTCTTGGTCATGGCACAGATTCCAACAACAATCTGCCGTTCAGGCGGCTAAGAGAAGACACAGCAGGTCAGCACAGGTCAGCTGCTTTAATGAATTAAAACTGCAAGAGAGTGGAAGAGCAGCAGTACAGAACAAACACGGGATTTTCTTCCAACCCTATGCGCTCACAGCTCTTGCTAGACTCAGATCATGCACACTTCCATCTCCCAGCAGATTGCTCTGGTGGATGTCATGAAGGAGCAGCCAAACACAACTGCTTCTTTGCCAGGCACTATTATGCCTCCTCTGGGTATGGGTGCTACTGCTAAGGTCAGAAATAAATATCTGGCACTCGAACATGCAGAGGGGCTGGAAGCCCACATCATGTTCTCTGGCCCAGAACTCACCCAGAAGCTGGCAGACATGAGAGGACTTAGAGAAGAGCTGCAAATGCTTTATAGCAAAAGATGCTGGATGCTTCCCAGATGGGTGCAGCAGAGGACTGTGCAGAATCCTACAGCAACCACATGGGGGAAGAGGAGCTCCTCTTAATCACAGAGGAGGAAACGTCTCTTCAGTGTGCCCAAGGCAGCACACTGCTTCTCTGGGATGTACAGGTGATTTTCTCAGGAATGAAGTGAGGGCCATTCCACCCCACTCTAGAGCAATCTGCTCAGCCCATTCCTAACCAAACCCCCCACCACGACCACCAACCATCAACCCGAAACAAGTCCCAGATGAATCATGGGAACGAGAGGTTAGAGTTCCTCTGTCTCACAGCAGTGCCCTTGCCCAAAGGTCATGCAGTGACAAGTCCCACGTAGACACCAGTTCCTCTGTACTGTCTTCGGAAAATCTACTTTCCCACCTCTAAGGAGGAGGCCAGCATATGCTGCTGCCAACATTTTCTAAAACTGTGCTGCAGGATATACCCATGTGAGCCCCAGAGGCTGCACAGAGACGGGATAATGGCTGATTAATGTTCTGCAAGGTCCCTACATCCCACCCTGGGAACAAGCTTCAGTCCCTTCATTCAGCCCACCGAAAGGAAGGATGAAGGAAGCACCTCCACACAGAGGCTCCTTACAGAGGCCATTGAGGGGACTGAAAGGGTGGGCTGAACAGAAGCCAAAAGCAGTCATGAGCTGGAAAAGGTTCTCCTTTTCTGCAGCCTGTTCCTGGAGGCTACAGAAAAGAGCAAATGCTTCCTCTGCAGAAATCTCTTTGCCCTGCTCATAGTTCCCACAGTTTTCCTCAAAAAAATCCCTGGTGAAGTAGAAAGGTTAACAGCAATGCTGGGGTTAAGCTGCTAGGAGAAGGAAATCTGGTGCTGTAGCTGGAAGAGACCTGCAAGCCAACAGGCTGGGATTTAATGCAGCAAGAGGCACCAGGTCTGGCAGCATGACAGTAGGTCAGAAATGGCACTGCCCCTCTGCATGGCTCTGCCACACTGCCCAGGGCCACGGCCCTGCAGCCCTCACAGCCTCAGAAGTTGTGCAGGCACAGCCCCGAATGCCGGGAGCTCCTTACCGACTCCTCCTCTTCATCATCTTCAAAGAAATCTGTTTCATCCATCTTCATGTTTGATCCCAGGAAGTCTGTCTCATCGTCCCGGGAACCGACCACAAACCGGGGAGTGGGGTTCTCTCCCTCACTGGAGGTCGTCAGGGACGACATGGCAGCGCCGGTGGCCGACCATCCCGCTCTGGAACCACAAAAAGCAGTGAAGAAGGGCTGGGCCAGGGCTGGCGCTGCTGGGAGCAGGGAGAGAGCAGGGGCTGGGAGGGAGTGAGCCCAGGGCTGTTCTTCACGGAGCACACAGGGGCAAAGCCTAAAGGGAGCAGTGTGCAGGAGAGATCCTTGGGTGGGAGGGGTCCAGGATCCAGAACCATTTGGACAAGGAGCCCCGTTGTGCAGAGAGCCCTCTGGCATCAGCCAGGAAAGGGGCAGTGGCATTGCTTGGTGGAATTGGTTTAACCCTTACAGTGATGCATGCTCCAAGTGCCGTCTGAATCACGGAATGGGGCGGGGGACACCCTGACAGCCTTGTGCACCCAGAGACATCAGCCGGGACACAGAAGTCGAGATGAAGCTCAGCAGAGTGACAGTGACCTTCCAATAGCCAATTTTCATCCTTTTAGCTCAAGAAGACCTGCAGTAACAGAGAGACAGTAAGAGAGAGAGGTTTGAGAGACATGTGAGTTTAAGGGGGAGGAAGGAAAGGGACAAAGTGACAACTTTGAGGAAAGAGGACACCGAGGAAGCAGCAGCAGCAGCTCAGTTTGCAGGTTTGCAGCTTGGTTTGCAGCTCAGGGCTCCTGAGTTGGTGGGTGGGCTGTGATTTACCTGTGAGCACAGGGTCTGGTCAGCAGGACACAATCTGTGCTTCAAAAACACCAGGAAAAGGAGCATGTCCTGGAGCAGCACTGACTGCCATGCGAGTGGCTGAGCTGAATGCACATACATGTGACCTCCCCCCAGCAAGGACACAGCTGTTCACCTCTGCCCATAGCTGCGCACTCAGAAATGCTGAGTGGTTGCCCTTTACCTCGGCTTCCTCAGCCATGAAGTAGAGAAAAGCCCTCCTCCCTCCTCCCTCCGTCCCAGCACAGGAAGCGCAGCCTTGAGAAGATGACTTAGCAAACACCTCATGCTCTTATTTCCTACACACAGGCACGAGACGCACTCTCCCACAGCTCCTCATGCTCTCACATGATTTCCAGCCTTCCCCCAGACTGACAGCTGATGCATCTTCTAAGCACACCCACCCTTGCAGCCCATACACCACAGAAGAGTGCATTGCCACATGCAGTATGGGTGCCCACTCCTCCCTGACAGTTCTCCACAAAGCAGAAATGTACCCAAACGCCACCAAACGCCACCAGCCTGCAGGCATGAATCCAAACAGGCTGGCGACAGGCAGAAGGAACAGACAGCGATCCAATTGCCTCTGCAATCCCCTTGGAAATAGGGACAGAAAGCAGGCGTGCCTCCGTGCAGAAGGGCACTCACAGAAGGACAGGAGGAGGCGCGCAGTGCTCTGCGGCCATGGGGAGCACTGGGCAGTGTGAGGTGACATGGGGTGACATGGGGTGACACAAAGTGATGCAGCCCAGCTGTCACCTCCCACACCAGGACATCTCCACTGCACTGCCAGCTCACACAGTGCACAGAGTCCGGCACTGCCCACCCCCACACACACCTGGAGCACTCACAGCACACACACATCCCAACCAGCAGCACTTACTGCCAGGACCCACAGTCTGCACCGGCAGCAGCGCAGCAGCACAGCTGTGCAGGTGCTCACTGTGCCACCCCACTGCTGCACACGTGGACAGGAGGAGATCCCAGGAGTAGTGCCCACCTCTGTGCCCCGCACACCAGCACGGTGCGGCCGTACCCAAGCACTGTCAGCTCTGAGAATTTAATGAAATGAACCATGCAAGAGGAGGAGGAGGAGGACCGTTTTCTCCAATCATTTGCTCTCCCCTCCCTCCTGGACAAAATGGACCGAGCAGCAGGAAAACCTTTGCCCTAAGAATTAAGAACACAACACGTTCTCTGCTTCCAGCCTAGAGAAAAAAAAAGACAATAATCTTTGCTCTGCTCTGCTTTGCTCTGTGGCTGTTTCTGGAGGCAATGCCGTGCCACACTGAAACACAGTGAAAACCCCAATGCCCACCAAAGCCAAAGGCCGCATCAGGTATCATCCCCTCAGTGCTCCTGGAAGAACAAACCCCGCTGTGTTGGGCTGCTCTGATGAAAGGGATAGTACAACACACAGGTGGCACTTTGAGATACTGACACTGAAACACTGAAGCTGCTGCAGGGACTGAAAAAACCCCACACGAAACCATCACCGCACCACCCAGCCTCCATCCCAAACCCACGGTGTGCAAAGGATCTCCGCCCAAGCAGCTGCTCCCATTGTCACAAACACTATTTGCATTAAGGTTCATTACACACAAAAGGTGAAATCCGTGCTCTTATCAAAGCCTGCGCCTATCAAAGCCTGCGCCACGTCAATGCTGAATCGCTTCAGATAAAATGCCCACACAGCCAGAGTTAATAATTACACACCGTTCAGACTCACTGTGTTAAAAGGAAGCCTTCCACACCAACACAGCAGCTCATTGCACCCAGAAGTTGAAGTCACGCTCTAAATATACCACCCATCAGCAACAGCAAACACAGCGACCCGACGGCCATCCTGCAGCGCACAGCTCTGCATGGCTCCGCTCCCTTCTCACGGCATTATCTTTATGGTTTTTGTCATGAGATTTATGAGATCGTTACATGTGAAGTGTTACAGCATCAGAATGTCTGAGAGAATCATAGGATCATAGAATGGCCTGGGTTGAACAGGGCTACAACGATCATCTCGTTTCAACCCCCTGTTATGTGCAGGGTTGCCAACCACCAGCCAAGGCTACCCAGAGCCACATCCAGCCTGGCCTTGAATGCCTCCAGGGATGGGGCATCCACAGCCTCCTTGGGCATGTAACCGTTAATAACAATTTATCAGCGAACCGGAGAGGAAAGCAGCACTTCCTGAAGATTTTAAAGCAGGGAGGGCTGTAAAGCAGCCCAATGATGCCGAGAATGTCAGCACGCCTTTATTGCGGGTTGGCGCGCTCTACCACTGCACGCCCCGCCCCGCGCTGCGCTCCGGCGGCCAGCGGAGCCCCGAGGGGAGCGGAGGAGCGCGCGGGGTCCGCGCGGTGGGGGCTCAGAGCGGAGCCCCGCGCGGGCCGAGAGCGGTGCGGACAGAGCGGCTGCCGAGAGGCCCGCGGGAGAGCGCGGCCCGCAGAGCTCCGGGCACGGCCGCTCGGCGCGGGCCAGGGAGCTGTCGACAGCTCGAGGGCTGCGGGCGGGCCGACGGCGGCCGTCTCGGCGGGGGGGGACGGCGGGAGGAACCGGGCCCACACCGAGGGGCGGCGCTGACCCCCACCGGTGCTGCCCGGAGAGCGGGGCCCGGCAGCGGTGCACCCCCTCGGCCTTCCTCCCCCTCCCGCCCGGCGCGGTTGCCCCCGGCGCTGTCTCCCCGATCCCGGCCCCGCTCACAGAGCTCTCTCCCGCCCCGCCGGCGGCAGCAGGGGGCGCCACGCCGGGCGCCGCCATTTCCCTCCGCTCACCTGCGGCCTCCGAGCGCACCCTGCGCCGCCGACGCCGCCAGCGGCCAATCGCGACGCACTGACGGCCGTCGCCAGCCTATGGGAGCGCGGGGGCGGGGCGGCCGGGCGCGGCGTGGCGGCACCTGGCGGC